>CAJQZJ010031933.1:378473-400854 GCA_907164525.1 Lophiomys imhausi | reverse complement strand
TGTGTGTGTGTGTGTGTGTGTGTGTGTGTGTGTGTGTGTGTGTGTGTAGGTCAGAGGTTGTCATCCTTGAATATTGTTCCTTAAAAGCCATCCACCTTGTTTTTCACTCAGGGTCTTTCACTGGGACCTGGAACTTGTCAGTCGGGGTAGCCTGATGTACTAGTTACTTTTCTATTCCTGTGGTAAAACACCATTACCAGAGCGACTTATAGAAGGAAGGGTTATTTGGACTCAGGGTTCCAGAGGGATTAGAGTCCAACAGCATCATGGCAGGGAAGCATGGCGGCTGTAGCAGCCAGCTAAAGACTCACATTTTGAACCTTAAACATGAATAAGAGAGATCAGACTACAAGTAGGTCAAGTCTTTAAACTAGTAACACCCCCCCACACACACACAGACTCATACCGCCTCCAGCAAGGCCACACCCCCTAACAGCTCCACCAACTGAGAACCATGTGTTCACATGTGTCAGCCTGCAGGAGGATTGGTTCAAACCACCAGCAGCAAGCCAGCAAGCCTCATAGATCTTCCCATCTCTACCTCCTCAGCATGGAATTAAAAGCATTGCTACACCCTGCTTCCATCAGGGTGCTGGGGATCAAAACTGTGGTCCTCATGTGTGCATGGTGAGGACTTTACTGGATGAGATATTCCCCCTAGACCCACTATTTCTCACATAGTGTTTTAGAGGGAGATTTGTAAACATAAAACACACAATTATAGATAACTAGACTCCAATTTCCTCAAGATATAGGAATCTTACTTATTTACTTTGGTAATAAATATCTTAAAAGTTTAATACATTTATCTCTCTCTCTCTCTCTCTCTCTGTGTGTGTGTGTGTATGTGTGTGTGTGTGTGTGTGTGTGTGTGTGTGTGTAGGTCATTAGAAAACTTGCGTGAGTCCATCCTTCTATTGTGAAGGTCTCAGGGATTGAACTCATGCTCTTAGGCTTGGTGGCAAGCACCTTTTACTCTTTGATCTATTTTACTGGCCCATAAATATGAATATAATTCATCCTTTCCCCCTAAAATTGCTAAGTTAGTTTGATCTGTTATTTTGTTTTACAATTTTTCAAACTTTCTATTATAGAAAACTTCAACCATGTCTCAAATTAAAGAGAATACTACCCATCACCTCCATATGGTTATTACTCAATGTTTCTAATGTCAACTCTTGTTATCTCCTCTTCCATCTTTCCCAGTTTCCAATGGCTTCATTCCGAAACAAATCCCAGACACCAGATCATTTAATTGGAAAATGTTCAAAGCATAGTTCTGCCTGCTGTGTCTTCCTCTGGGTTCAGTCTTTACCTAGTCATCTCTGCCTTTGATCCCCAGAACACACCTCCTTTCTGTGTCCCTCCCATGGCAACAGATAATAACCACTGGTGCTGTGAGTATCCTAGGAGGCTGTGAGGTCAAAGGTGAAATGTGCTTCACACCCAGAAAAAGGTGAGCCAAGAGGTAGTAATGATTCTTAAAAAAAAATCTGCAGGCTGAAAATACATCTTGGACTGTAGAGGTGGGGACTCTTTCAGAGAGGGGTGGGCTGAGGGGTTCGTGGGTCAGGGAAGCTCTACTGTTAGCCTCTTATTCCGGTGGGAAGAGCGCCTTAAATTCCACAGAGTATTATAACTTCATTTAGTGCTGCTCTGCCAGCGTCTCGACCCTCTGTCGCGTGGGCAACCAGGTCTTACAGTCAATTTCCTCTGTGTGATGTGTCCAGGGTAATTCTTTTCTCCCTCTTAGACCTTGAGGGGAATTGTGTGGGTGTTGTTCTTAAAAAAAAAAAAAATGAAAAGGGAAATTCTTTATGCTCCAGAAGAATTCAAAAGCATTGCTGTAATCTGGTTTTAGCAGGCTGGAATGAGCTCACTTTGCAGATGTGAAGTCGGGAGGAACTCTACATGTGTTTAAAGTGACTTTTAAAAGAAGAAGACCAGATTAAATATCAGGTCATTCTTTCCAAGCTGACGGCACAAAGTATCTTTTTAGAGCAGATAACTACTGGTTTTTTGAGGGAGATTGGCCACCTTGGATGTGAAGAACACCCAAAATAAAATGTCCTTCAGAGAACATAGAAGGGGCCAGGATCTCAGGAATAAAAACCAGCAGGAAAGATTCAAACAAGCTCTCAGGGGCTTCACTAAATGAAGTTACAATACTCGGTGGAATTTAAGGCGCTCTTCCCACCGGAATAAGAGGCTTTTCTGACCCACAAACCCCTCAGCCTGCCCCTCTCTGAACAAGTCCCAACCTCTGCAGTCCAAGATGTATTTTCAGCCTGCAGATTTTTTTTTTTTTTTTTAGAATCATTACTACCTCTTGGCTCACCTTTTCCAGGGCTGGGTGTGAACCACATTTCACCTTGACCTCACAGTGTCCTAGTACCTTTAGTTATGTGTGGAGTCCTGAACCATTCACTGGGCAAAGGGCCTGGAAAGTCCCAGAATCCTGAGTCTGAGGGCCAAGGAGGAGAGGGCTTGGGGTTTATTTGAGGAAAGGAGAGCTTGCCTTCTTTGGAAAATGCTGGGAAGACAAGGTCGCAGTTGGGCACTAAGCTGGAGGGGACAGGAATGGCTCCTTGCAGGAAGCCAGGTGTCTGCTGGGGCTCCAGACAGAGAAAAGAACTGGGAGAGGGGCTATGCTGGGGCTCTTGGTTGCTCTGGCAAGCCTCCTTTACTAAAACCAATTTTTAAAAAACGAAAAATGTTTTCTTAAGTGAAAAGAACACGGAGGAAGGGAGGAAACCTGAGTGGAAGAATGAAAGAAACACAAAACCAACAACCCACCTTCCATCTCTTGACAGAGTTTTTCCAGAGTTTACCAGCAGCCTTTGCGCCTTTGAGGGACCAGAACATCTCCCCACGCCCTATCTAAGTTCCTATGAGTACCTTCAACACTGCTCTGAGTAAGCGAGATACACGAGTTTGTGAAAGTATGAACAGCCTAGTTTAGGCTGGGTCACCTACGTGAGCAGGAACATATATTTTTTAAATGACTATTTACATGTGTTAACCCAATTTCTATGAAAAACTACTTGGGAATACAATCAGAGGGTTAGTAACCTGAGGCTCCAGGTGGCTAGGGTTCCCAGGGACCCAGCCCCAAGAGGGTACCCCCTGTTTTGGGGGGGGCATCCTGTACCCCACCCCCAACATTGTGAGATCTCTCAGCTCCTGTATATGAATGAGCTGATCTTTCAGCTGCCCTTTGTCTTGGAAAAAATTAATTCTCATTTGCATTACGCCGTCTAAATGTCACCCACCGATATTTTGTTAGACATTAGCAGCGCTGGCAGGGAGGGCCGCGGGGTAATTGTGCTCTGCCTGATGCTGGGATTTACATAATTTCAGACAGCAATTAAAGAATCCTGGGGAATTTTTTTTCCCTTCTCCCTTCCAACCTCTCCTACAAAGAAAGTGTTCGTTTACATTAAGCGCTCAGCGCCTTGCTGTTCATTTGCATAAAATTAAAGGTTTTTGTGTTCCCGAACAGCAGGGTAACATTTAAAATTCCGTTTTAAAAAGCTCACCTTACAATAATAAAATGTTAATATCATTTCCTAGGCAATGCAAGGTTGCCAGACGCCTTTCAATTCCAACTTGCTCCTGTACTAACTGCTCTCTCTCTCTCTCTCTCTCTCTCTCTGTCTCTTCTTTCTCCCTCTGCCTTTGTCCATCCATGTCTTCCCCACCCCATCTCTCCTCCTCTTCAGGGACATCATCTCTTCAGTCTCTCCCTAAATCTTTCTCTAGATGGGATCCAAATGTCCTCAACCCTCCAGCCCCAAGCCACAAGTCAAGTTTCTGTGACCATCCTGAGAACAACGATGTCCCAGGGCATCTTGTTTGTGTGTGATCTCCAAGTCCCTTTACACCAAGCCCGAATGCCAAGTGCCTTAGACTTCCTCATCTGAGTCCTTCTCCTTCCTTAACACCACGATGTCTGTGACAACTAGGAGGGTCTCCAGGCCACTGTTGCAGCCCCATGGTGTGTCCTGAGCCCCAGTTCACAGCTCACCCTCATTCTTACTCGTGTCACACAGCACTGACATGGTCATCTCATAAGATAGTAAAGCCAAGGGTCGTGGCCCAGCGGTCCCTCTTGCAGGCAGAGTATTGGCCCCCACACAGGCTTCCCGAACTCAGGCCTAGCTTCCTGTCTGGCATTATGGTCTATCTATGTCTGCCTTTGCTCAGCTCTCCTGAGACCATCCGACATGGTTTAAGGACCTGCAACCACAAGAGAAAAGGCAAAGGGTGTTTCTGATGCCTCTAGAAACTCATGTTAAGCTTGTCCACCTGTTTGGATGATGGCTGCACCCAGCTGTCTGTGTGCTGCGGGCAGACAGGAAGCATGAGCAGGGGCTTCACTAGTAATATGGAGAGGTGAGGGTAGCTACCTCAGAAAGATGGAATTCTTCACCCTGCAGCTCATGGGTGGGGACTCCTGGACATGATACTCAGATATAGGAGGGACAGTTTTGTTTGTTGGTTTACATACAAAAAGTAGGTACTTTTAAAATTCAAGACTTTAAGTGGTGAAAAGACACTAAGTGTGAAGGGGATTATGAAGATTGGGAGTCCTTCAGGCTAAGATTGAAGGACATTAGACAATAAAACAAATCCATAAGGCACACACAGAGCTGTTTGCCTATGTAGGCAGCTATATATCTATATAGGTAGCTATTCAAATATAAAAGAGAGTGTTGTTGTGTGATTGGCTTATAAATTATTTCTCCATAAGATTAAATATAAACATGCTAAATACTAGTAATATATTATTTGTTATAATAATGATCAATCTATGTTAATAGGCAACATTTAAGAAAGATGTACAACAGGAGGTGAGGCTACAGAGAGACAGAATTCTTGTATAATTTTAAAATAAAGTCAGTATGAATTCCAATATAGAGTGTTATAAATTATACACTAATTGTAATCCTCAGGGAAAATACTAAGGAAATAACTTTAAAATATACTGTGAGATAAATGACAAAGAAATGAAAGTGGTTTATGTAATGAAAAATAAGACAGTAACGGAGTAAAGTTATAAAAATAAATTATTCCTTAATAATAATTACATTAAATGTAAGTGGGTTAAACTATCCAATTAAATGGTAGAAGATTGGAAGAATGGGCTTTTTTAATGACCAGACTATGTAGTGTGCATAAGAGATTCATCTTAAATTAAAAGACAGAAATAGGTTGGAAGTAAAATGATAGAGAAAGATACTGTGTGCAAAAGTAGTCTAAGAGAGCCAGAATGTGTATACTGATATCTGAAATGAAGATGGCTCAGTGGGTAAAGACACCTGCCTCCTAGCCTGACAATCTGAATTTAATTCCTAGGTCCTTTGAGCTGCACATGTGCACATGCACAGTATTGCAAACATACAAAAGTACACACACACACACACACTCACACAGGAATATTTATAAATTCAAGGAAATACATTAAATGATGATAAAGGGGCCACTGGAATTATTAACATATATGCACCTACCAACAGGGCTCGAGATTACAAGAAGTAAATACAAGCAACTTGAATTGAAAAACAGAGTTCTCCCTTCCTAGCTGGAGCCTTCCACACATGATTGTCGATAATGGAGAGAACAATTAGAAAGAAAAAGAGGACGGAAATAAAGGCCTGAGCAGCACCATAAAGACAGTCAACTTAGCAGACAACTGCATAGCACATACTACCTACCTGAAATGGCAATGGGAGGGCACATGTTCTTCCCAGTTGATATGGAACATTCTCTGTGGTAAACAGTATATTGGATTATAAAACAAGACTTCATGGAGTGAAATATAAAAAGCATACAAAGTATCTCCTCAAAACACCAACACAGCAGAATTTATGAATGGTGAAAGCATACTGAGAAACTTAGCGCTGTGAACTCCTTCCCTGAAAAAGAGCTAGAGAGACAGCTAAGTGGTTAAGACTATGCACTGTTCTTGAAGAAAACCTAGTTTTAGTTCCCAGCACTGACAGCTTAGAACCATCTGTAACTCCAACTTCAATGCCCTCTTCTGGCCTCTTTGGGCATTGCATACACATGGTGCATAGACATTCGTGGAGGCAAAACATTCATCCATATGACGATGATGACAACGACGATGATGATAGCAAGCAACATCCTGCATGGCTTGGTCCTGGAAACCCAACTGGGGTAAGGTTAGAAGGAAGAAGTGGGAGGCACACAGAAAAAAAAAAAAAAAAGATCTGTGATTGGGTGGGCTGCACTTGTCTGGATGGAGGGCATCTTCTATACAGTCTGGAAACCCAGCACATTAATTATGCACAACAAAAGGAGGAGGGGCTAGCCAGTCTCAGTGGAAGGTCTCGCTAAGGGTTCAGTCTCAAGCTATAAACATCTGGGAAGAGGAAGCTGACATTTACTGCACACACATGCACACATGGACCAGGGGAAGGCTTTGCCATTTTCATGGGTCTGAGGCATTGGGGTCCAACAATACACATTCACTCAGGACTTAATCCACTCCCCACAATAATGATAATGATGATAATGATAAAATAAAGTGGTAATTAAATGGCTTCTAACAAAGAAAAGCTTAGGGTCAGATGGCTTTCCTAATAATTCTCCCAAATGTTTAAAGAACAATTAACACTGATTCTGCTCAAACTCCTATAAAAATATTTAGTACATGAGATCAGTATTATCCCAACCCAAAGCAAAAAAGAAAACATCAATGAGTATATTGAATGAATATAGATGCAGAAATCCTTGAGTGAGGTACCAGCAAATTGAATCCAGTAGCATGTTGCTAGGACTGTGTATCAGAACAGCAAATGAGATCAGTTGCAGGAATGCAAGTGCAGATTCTGCATCTAAAAAACAGTCAATAGGGTTGGGGTGGGGCTCAGCTGGTGGAGTGCTTGCCTAGGATTCCTGAGGTCCTAGATTTGATCTCAAGTATCACATAATGCAACATGGTGATGTGTGCCTGTAGTATCAGTACTGGGGAAGTAAAGGGAACTGACCCCTATAAAATAAAACAAATCATAAAAAAAGAATGGGCTTGATTAAAGGCATCTATAAACTCTACACAACTGGCATTGTCTGAGGATGAGAGTCCGTACTTCTCTGCAACACTAGGATGAAGACAGAGCTGGGGAGATTCCACACAGACATGAGGGCCTGAGTTTGGATTCTCAGCTCCCACATAAAGAGCACAGTTCCTCTATAACCCCAGTGCTTGCAGGAGGAGCCTTGGATACAGGAGGATCCCTGGAGATCACTGGCTAGCTCTCTTAGCCAACTGATGAGTTTCAGGTACAACAAGAGAGAGAGAGAGAGAGAGAGAGAGAGAGAGAGAGAGAGAGAGAGGGAGAGAGGGAGAGAGAATCTCTAAACAAACAAACAAATAGAATAAAGACAGCATCTGATGTTGACCTCTGGCATCCATATGATGATGACAATGATGACAGTAAGCAACATCCTGAATGGCTTGGTCCTGGAAACCTGGCTGGGGTAAGATGAGGATACTTACACACACACATACCCACCACATGCACATTGATATTTACACAAAACCGTACATGCAAATGTCCATAAAGGCAGTGTTTACAAATCAAGAAAGAGTAAACAACCCACCACCCCCAACTGAGGGATGGCTAAACAAATGGTGGTGTATGTAAGAGAATGCTATTCAGCCATGAACAGGAAGAGAATTCTGAGACGTGCTGCAGCATGGGTGAATCTGGAAAACGTGGAGCATGGAAGAACTGAGAACCATAAAAACACCACATGTTCCATGATCCCAATTCTTTGAGATGTCCAGATTAGACAAACAGAGGCAGAAGGAGGATCCCTGGTTCTGAGCCTTGGGAATGAGGAATGGCTGCCTAGTGGACAGCAAGCTTCTCGACTTAAACAGTGGATGTTTTGCCATGCTGTAACTCTGCTAAGCACAACTGAATCATATGCTACTAAATGGTTAACCTCACCATTCTAACGATTTTACAGTTTCTGTTACAGGAATTTTGTTTTCATTAAATGATTAAAATAAAAAGCAAAGGAGAACTCAAGCCCTGACTTCACTCCTATGCAAGCTCTGTTAGCTTTGGGTTTACATTTGTTTGGTCTTGCTTGGGAGTTTTTGGAGATATATCTCATGTAGCTCAGGTCAGCCTCCAACTTGCTATGCAGCTAAGGATAGCCTTGACGTCCCAATCCTCCACCACCAAAGCACTGGGATCACAGGCCTGTGCTACCGCACCTGGCTCACAAAATGGTTTTCACCGGCCCATCACATCCGATCATATTGAGGCAACAACTCGCTTAACAGATCCAGTTGCTAATATGCATCCAATTGTCTAACTTTATTTTTTCAAATGGTTAACCAACTATTCCAGCACTATTTATTAAATAATTTATGTTTCCTCCACTGATTTGAAATGCCACTTTCATTATATAATAAATAGCAATGCACACCTCAGTTATTTTCCTGCGTCGGCTCATTTGTTTAATTATGCCGATTTTACTGGTTTGTCTTATTATATAAATCTGCAATGCATTGTGGCTTATTCATTCACTTATTAACTCACTTGGGCTTTTTTTGTGTTTGTTTGCTTGCTCGCTTTTGTTTTATTTTTGAGACAGGGTCTCATGTAGCTCAGACTGTCCTTGAGCTCCATAAGTAGCTAAGGATGACCTTGAACTTCTGACTCACCTGCCTCTACCAGCCAAGGGCTAGGATTGCAGCTTTTGTGGTGCTGGGATTGACCTCAGGGCTTGGTGCACATGTTCAAGTGTTCTACCAGCTAAGCTGAACCCCAATATCAACTCACTTATTCAACAAATCCGAACAGAGTCTTTCTGTGGATGGGAGCTATTTTAGAACAGCTCGGACAGTGGGCAGTGGAGCTCCTCGACACCTGCATTTAAATACCTGACCTTAGACGCTACTCCTGCCCTGATCAATTTCATTTATTAAGATGTTCTTAGCCGTTCTTGTCTATTTATAACTCCCAATGAACTGATGTTGCAAGAAAATACATTTGGGGTTTCATTGGAACTGAATTAAATGTATGGATTAATCTTAATGGAATTGACAATTTTTAATCTTCTTTTCCACCAGCCCAGCCGGCCGTGTTTCTATGTAGTCAATTCTCATTTTCATGTGAAGTTTTAGCCTCACACATTTATGACTGAACTTGTTGTTGGTTATTTTCTGTCTTTGTTGCTATTGTGAATGTCATCTTTTTCCCATCGTACATTCCAGGTGATTAATGTGGGTACACAGGAAAGCCATTGATTTTTTGAATATTTCTTTTAAGTCAGCATTTACTGAATTCCTGATTAATTGTAATAGTTCCTGCTTGTTCTTTCAAATTTCCTAGGTAAATAATCACATGTGAGTTTTCCCTTTACTGTCTTTTGATCTTATCCTGTGTATATATATGGTAATATAATGTATGCATATATTTCTTTTTTCATTAACCAAAGCAAGCCTTCTGAGGCACGAGGAGCAATACTGAACAACCAGCTTCTCCAGGGAAAGAAACCCTGATGAGGAGCTCTGAGCAATTTCTGTGGTGTAAATACTCCCTCCCATCACAGCAGATCTTGAGCAGCTGCCAATGTGATGTCACTAGATGTGGAATTTATACAGGGACACGCCCTCAACCATGAGGTGATCTTCAAGGAAGAACACAAAAGCATAGTAAACACACACACACACACACACACACACACACACACACACACACACACACACCAGGTTTCAGTGGGCACGATTCCTTCCCTCAGGCACTTCCTGAGAGCGTCTGTGACATACTCTGCAAGGCATCTGTTCGGTGGGGACGGGTGGAACAGTGTCCATTACAAAAGAAGGGCAAGATCACCTTATGCTGTGGCTCCTTGTCGTTGCCTAGCCCTGTTCCTTCAAACCCTGCCCCCGTTATTCTTCCCAGCTGACACAGTCAGATCTGAAGTATTTCCTCAAAGTTCTGGTGTTGTTCGTTTGGTCCCCAGCTGGCGGCGCTATTGATAGGTAGATTGAACCTTCAGGAGGTGGAGTCTATTTGGAGGAAGTAGGTTATTAGGGGTGAGCCTTTGAAGATTATATTGCGGACCCTGCAACACCTCCCACCTCTGCTTGCTGGCCGCCATGAAGTGAGCAGCCTCCTCTACCACAGGGGCTTGTCATGATATCCCGCCTCCCTTCAGACCAAAGCAATGGATGCCTGATGACCACAGGCTGAAACTGTGTCCAAATCAAACTTTGCATCTTTTCAATTGTTTTTCTTGGGGTATGAGTCCAGGTGACAAAGAGGTCACAACACTCCGACCTCCTCCTCTCCCACCTCCTCCCCATGGACTACTAAAGCCACAGCACCTCCAATGAACCTACATCCGTCCGCTGGCAGCCATCACTGCCTCCTCTTGGAGGGTGGGAGGTGGGACTTCCTCCTGCCCCGGCGAACCATACCAGATCAGACTCAAGCCCCCTGACCTGAGCTGGTATCTCTCATCAACACACTCTGTGCCCACAGACCGTGCAAATGGGAGCCATTCATGATGATTTTCACTTATTTGTTCCTCCCTACTGGACCCCAGGTCAGAATTCAAGAGAGTGACCTCCTGAAGGTCCTGTTCTCTCAAGTTCTTTGCCCACTGCTTAGAAGATCTTCTGTCTTCTCCTACCCCTTCACCAAACTGTGCCTTCAATGGTCACCAACAATATTACCAGTTGCTAAGACATGTGACCCTTGTCCTGATTCCCAGCAGCCTTGTCTCCACCCCATCCTCTTTTTTTTTTTTTTTTTGTTTTTTTTTTGGTTTTTCGAGACAGGGTTTCTCTGAATATCTCTGGCTGTCCTGGACTCGCTTTGTAGACCAGGCTGGCCTCGAACTCACAAAGATCCGCCTGCCTCTGCCTCCCAAGTGCTGGGATTAAAGGCGTGCGCCACCACTGCCCGGCCCCATCCTCTTTTTTTTCCCCAAGACAGAGTTTCTCAGTGTAGCCCTGGCTGTTCCGGACTCACTCTGTAGACCAGGCTGGCCTTGGACTCACAGAAATCCACCTGCCTCTGCTTCCAGAGTGCTGGGATTAAAGGCGTGAGCCACCAAGCCTGGCAATTACAGACAGCTGTGAACTGTCATGTGGGTGCTGGGATTTGAACCTTGGTCCTTTGGAAGAACAACCAGTGCTCTTAACCGCTGAGCCATCTCTCCAGCCCCACCCCCTCCTCTAGAGGCGCTCCTCCAGTGTAGTGACTCCCCTCCACTTTCCCTTACCTGACCTGCTTCTCTATTCCTGCCTTCTCTCTCTGCCCTCTCAGTGCCCTCCACAATGCCCCTCCCCTACTTTCTCCATGACCACCCTCTTCCTCAGCCAGCCAGACCTACATGGCAGATATGGGGCTCACCTTCACTTGCTCTGCTTTCACCACGTGAGTTAACCTTAAGCACGTCTGAAGCTCTTTTTTCCAACCTGGGGGTGCAGGCTCCCTGGGCAGGGCCTGATCGGGCACTCGATGACCCTGACATGCGGTAGTAGATTTTATCATCTTCATTCTTGGTCACCTGGAGGAAGAAGGCTACAAAAAAAAAAAAAAGGAAAAGGAAAAGCCACACAGTCTGTGGGACCTGTTGAAGCCCTCCCCACACTGGGGAAGGGGAAGTTTCTGTGCTCAGGACAGGGTCTATGGGGAGGAGTCCCTTCCCCAGCATCGTGGAAATTCTGTGCTCCCGTTCCTCTGCCGCCAGGGCCTATATTAAGAACATTAAATGTCAGCACAGGCGTTTTAACTGCTAACGTGAGGGCGAAAGACAGGTGGGTCACAGGTGCGCTGGAGGGAAAAGTCAGGAGGTAGAAAAAGCAAGGAGGAAGCAGGGAGGGTGGATGGAGAAGCCTGGTTCAATTTTCTGGGCATCCACAAGGTGTGTGTTCGGGGGCAGACAGCAGACCTGTAGGGACAGGGTCAGCCTGTGGGGTGGTGGCTCCAGTCGCAGACTGGGTAGGCTCAGGACTGTGGGTACAGTTCAGGTTCTATGAGACTGCAGGGAGCCTGTGCTTCACACCCCTGCCACGACTCTCACTTTTAACGAATGAAAGGGTTTGGGGTAAAGGCCGCCCCCCTCTGGAAAGCAGACTGTCTGCAGAGGCGGCTGTGAAAATGATGCTCTGTAGCTAAGGGAACTGCCTAGGAAGTCAAGAGATGAAGTCATCTCACCTCCCCAGCAGGCATGAGATTCAGAAGGGGCCTGGCATTCCACCTGAATCTGCGTTGGTGCCTCTATGGCCAGGCTTTGGAACCTGGGCGGGGCTGAGCCCAGTGGGTGACCAAGGAAACTCAGCTAGGGACCAAGAGGCACAGGAGCTCTGGAACACCTGTAGAAGGGCAAACTGGTACCAGAGGGGGGCCACAGCACCCCAGGGTGCCCCTACATGGGAGGATATTTAGGATTTCACATGAGGTTAATGTGACTCATGAGAGGATTTCAATTAAATGCAGAGGAAAACAGCTTTAAGCTGACGTAAGAATGGAAGCCCTTAGGATAGGCAAGAAAGCCGCTGTCTTAGATGAGGTTACTATTGCTGTGATGAAACACCATCATAACCAAAGCAACTTGGGAAGGAAAGAGTTTATTTAGGTTATGCCTCCAGGTCACTGTTCATCACCAAAGAAGTCAGGACAAGAACTCAAACAGGGCAGGAGCCTGGAGGCAGGAGCTGATGCAGAGGCATGGAGGGTGCTGCTTTCTGGCTTGCTTCCCTATGGCTTGCCCAGCCTGTTATTTTTATAAAACCCAGGAACACCAGCCTAGGGATAGCACTCCCCACAATGGGACAGGCCCTTTCCCATCAATCATTAAGAAAATGCCCTAAGGTGTTGAACCCGCGAGGGGGTTCCCCGAAACCTGACGCCCAGAGTCTACCAAAGTCCCAGATGCGTTGCAATATACAAGAGGTTTATTTAGGCTGACGCACCGGGGTTCTACTACCTCCGTAGAGGAGTGAACGCAGTAAAACGGTTTTCAGGCCCTTTAAGTACAAAAAAGGTGGGGACACAAAGGAGTAGCTTTTTTTTTTAGCCCGCCAGGTGACAGCTGCAGGTGTGGATTAAGGAACAAAGAATAAGCCGGGCAGTGGTGGTGCATGCCTTTAATCCCAGCACTTGGGAGGCAGAGGCAAGCGGATCTTTGCGAGTTCGAGGCCAGCCTGGTCTACAAATTGAGTCCAGGACAGCCAGGGCTACACAGAGAAACCCTGTCTCGAAAAACCAAAAAAAAAAAAAAAAAAAAAAAAAGGAACAAAGAATATGTTAAGTTAGGTGGTGAGGCAAGTGGGGAGTGAAAACAAACCAGCCAACTATGCAAGTTTTGATATTTTCAAGGACTGAGTTCTGTGGAATGTCTCCTGAAGAAGTGAGGTCAGGGTCTAAAGAAGGAAGAGAAGGCCTTGTGTTCATTAATTTTTACAGTCTTACATAGGCTTGCCTATGACCTGATCTTATGGAGACATTTTCTCAGTTGAGGCTCCTTCCTTTCCAATGAGTCTAGCTTGTGTCAAGGTGGCATAAAACAAGCCAGCATAACCTCTAAAGTTTAGACACAGTTGGCCCCCACCTGGCATCATGAGGATGACACTGGGACCTTTCAAACATACAGTGGTGGCTCCTCTACAGAGAGAGTGACATCTGCCAGGAAAAAGCCAGGGCAACATGGTCTTTCATTGCTATGCCCACGCTTTGCTCATGGGCCATCAAGGCTGAGGACCACTGGGTATGGCCCTCTGTCTAGACATCCTGAGGAACTGTTTACTCATTTTGTTACTGTGCTAAAGGTTTTTATAGAGGAAAGCACAGGACTTTCTTAGTCTTGGGTGGTGGCCATGTTGGCGTGATACCCCCAATTAGGGCTGTGGGTGGATGAGGGATTCATGAGAAGACCTACTGGAACCTTAGTGTTGGGGCCAGGCAGACTGGACAGAAAAGGCAAGTCCTTGCTGCCATTCCCACCCCAGGTTACCTGTCCTTGTGCCCCAGGGGCTGGGTGAACGTGGGGAGTAGGTGTGGGGGAGGTGTGGAGACTGTACCCAGCTGTGTGTGATGTCAAAACTCTAGGGATTATACCATGATCTCAGAGGATGACCCAGTCCTTACTGGACACAGGTGCCAGCTTCAAATTCCCATAGCATGTAGCCCTTCCTTGCCCTTTGAGTACATCACAAACACTCTCTCTCAGGACATGCTGAGTGTCTGGCACAGAGATGGCCAATCTGGCCCTGCTCCAGGAAGCCTTCAGTCTTAAGACTCAGGGGAAGAAAACAACACCGACAGTTCAGGCTGCCAGGGAAGGCCATGTCACTCACATTGGAGCCTCCCAGCTCCCTGCTGCTTTTTCCCTGGGCCTGGCCCTCTCGGCTCTAACACCCTGTCCCCTGTCCTACCAGCTCTTGGAAAGCAATATTGGTAACTGAATTCATGGGCTCAGGATGGACTCTGGACTCAGCCAGACAGGCTCCATCTCAGTCCACACTCCCAATCCTGGGAGTGGGAGACATGCCTCAGCCCGGTCTCATAGCTGGAGAGACAGGGTCACACTTATGCTCTGGCATGCAGCTAAGAAGTGCCCCAGCCCCAGTGCACCTGCAAATGTGTGTCATAATCACTTCTCATCCATTCTCCATTCTCTTGCCCTTCCTTGGCTGGTGATGGAGCCGGTTCCCCTGCCCCCAGGAGGTTAAAGGTAGAATTGGCCTGTGCTCTAGCTGAGATCTTGCTGGCCTGCGCTCTAGCTGAGAGAAAGCTTGTTAGCTTTTGCTTGGCATCATGTCTAGAGAAATGGAGCCTAGAGCCCTGTGGGATGTTGCTGAGCTGGGGCAGTCATCCAGAGTCCCAAGCATTTGCTCCCTACACCCAGCAGCAGCTGGGAAAGACCACAGAATCACAGGGGCCAGTTTGGAAGCTGGAGCCACCGCAGAGTGAAAAGCTCTGGACTCGGTGACCCAACCGAGGCCCAGTGACGTCCTTGAGGAGAGAGAAAGGGGCACTGCTGTCCCAGGGTCCCATCTGTGCCATGGCAGAACAGCACCTGTCTGGGTGCAGCCCCAATGGACATCTGCTGTCCCCGCCCCTACCTGCCACACCTGGTGACCTCCGGTTCTGCTCCTACCTCAATTATACCATCCAAGCCTGCAAAGCTCAGGAAGGCCTAATGTGCACCTGTACCCAGATGCAATAGGTGTTTCCAGATGCTGAGACCTGGGAGGTAAGAGGCTTCCTAAGGAGATGTCGCAGCAGAACCCAGTGCTCCTGGACAGGACAGTCTAAAGCCAGAATGTGACCAACTGGGATCCAGATGGGGACTGTGACATAGGCAGGCTCGGGTCTGAGTTAGGATGCCATCAAGAAGGGTTTGCCTGGGGACACCTGTGACCCTTTACTCAGGCTCGGGGCAAAGCTTTTTGTCAACAAGTAGGTACAGATACAGGGACCCGCATGCAGCCCCACCTCCACCAGCTGCTGTCTGTGGGACACATTGCTGAGTCTGGTCCTGTAAGATGTGGAGTAATGTGCCTGCCTCCCAAGATTGAGCTGATTGAGCCCAGGCCTGGCAGAACACGCAGCCCACAGCCTCTTTGTTAGTATGAAAGAATCTGGTGGGAAGGAAGCAACCTCATGGGAAAGTCAGAAAAGCACTAGGAAGTGAGGGTAACACGCATCTCTCTACCCCCCCCCAATACGGGATGGACAAGCAATGGGAACAGCAACCAGAACCTTCCTTGTCTGTTTCCGGGGGACAGGCCAGAGTCAGTGTGGGCTTCAGGGACTGGTGCAGAGAGTGTAGGCCTGCAGTTCCTGTCCTGTAGACTCACATGGATGGCTGTATCAGGTAACTATTGTCATGTAACAAGTCACCCATATTTAGTCATTTACAGTTGCTTAAAACAGTGTTTATCAACGTGCCTACTGGCCAGAGGGCTGGTTCTTCTGGCCTCAGCAGAGCCCACTGAGGGCCAGGTCAGCCCTAAGTAGTTTCCATCACAAGTTTTGGAGATTTGTTAGCTGTGAGCTAGTCAAGGACATCCCTGACTGGGACAAGAGGCCCTGTTCCAGAGCTGTCTCCTCTGCCACCCTCAGGTTACAGGGAGCCGATGAGTCAGCCATTTCTGCAGTCAGTCTGCTGCAGTGATGAGTGAGGGTGGAATTCTCTTTCTGACTCACTATCTATTTGCTGTGTGAGATCACACAAGTGGCTTCCCTTCTCTGAGTCAGTGTCTTGGTGGACAAACAGGTCAAGCACTCAACGGAGAAATTCATTCCTAGAGTCAAGCTGGTGCCTAGCGGTGGAAGAGAATGACAAGGGTGGGTTTGTCTGCTCTTGAGGGTCTGACAGCTCCCCATTGTGCCTGGGCCTGAAGGGGCCCGGTTGGGGGTCTCCTCCCGCCCTTCATTTTGCCCCACCTCGGGAGCCCTCCTGCTGAGGACTCTTCAGCACCCGGGGTCTTAAGGATACTTAAGTAGCAAACTATGTGTTGATAATAAAATTTGCCTGCCTCTCACAGACATCCAATTTGCCTACCATCCAAAGAGAAGCACTGGGTGCCGGCTTCTGAAATTGTTTTAATCTCTGCCACCGAGCGCTTCTGGCAGGTTCTTCAACTGGAAAATAGGAAATGAGTTAGAAACAATGGAGGACCGTGAATAATCTCACTTAAGATGTTTGATCTATCTGGGGAGGAGGTGAAGTTGAAATCCATTTCCTGGTTCACAGCCAGACATGGAGGGCGGGAGAGAGGGGGAGATGCTTGGTGGGGTGACTAGCCGGGGCTTCACTGGTCCAGCTATGGCCAAAAGAAGGACTCCAGAACCTCCTCGTGGTGCCTGTGCAACCCTGGAAAATTTCAGGAGGACTTCTCTACACATGGAATTGACCTTTAGATGTAACAGGCTCCTTGTGTCCATGCCGTGGCTTGTCTCCATAACTCCAGACCTGAATAAATACATTTCAAGGCTATGGAGATGGCTCAGTGGGTAAGAGTGCTTATTATGCAAGCATAAGGATCTGAGTTCAAAATTCCAGAATCCATGTAAAATGCTGATAGTGGTTATGTCTGCATCTGTAACCCCAACATTGTTGGAGATGGAGACAGGATCCCTGGGGCTCACTGGCCACCAGCCATCCTCCCGGTTCAGTGAGAGATACTCTCTCAAGGAAATAAGGCATACAATAATGGAACAGGACTCCTGACACCCTCCTCTGGCTTCCACATACAACCATGCCTTCATGGGTTGGTACCACATCCCACATATAAGCAACACACACACACACACACACACACTCCACTTCTAGTACAATTCATCCAGAAACAAGAAGGAGCGGTATAAAGATGGTACATTTATCCCACTATTACATCTTTACAAGACCTGAGAGCCCCTGGCTTCAGAGACCTCCTTTCAGAGGTGACAATGTGAGGATCCCATGGACAGTAAAAGAGGTTCCTGTGAGGTCTGTGCCTACGCTATGGGTAGCATTCTATCCAGGCAGATGTGGAAGGGTTCCCTCAGCAGAGAGGAAACCCCAAGGAGTGGTCTTCCCACTAAGAAGGTCATCACATCTTCTAGTCTGTGGATGGAGAGCACTGGCTTTAGCAATTAGTAGGCTCTCAGGGCCCAGGCAGGCGGAGAAAATCTCTACCCTGACCTTTCCCAAAGTACTCACGTCAGGCACACATATGGACACTGACAGCTACATACATTTCATGCAGCATAAGGACAGATGGGCCAACACACGTGTGAGCCCTGAGGGACCCCATGGCTCTCTCTGGCCACCCTGTTCCCAGCAAACACATGGCTTGTAAGGGAATCAGACACCTCATGATAATGAACAATGAGGGGGTTGACTGCATTTCCGTGTGTGTGTGTGTGTGTGTGTGTGTGTGTGTGTGTGTGTGTGTGTGCACATATGCACAGTACACAATTAGTGTGGGTGGCAGCCTCTGTTTGGGGGTGAGTTTTCCTGGGTCTCCAGCCTTCTAGCTCTCCTAGTACCTTGGAGGATAGAGGAGACAGCCATTGGCGTGGGACCTAGAGGGTGGACTGGTCTTACTTGAGAATTCCTGTTGATCTCTGCTGCTCCAGCCAGGATGTGACTGGGAGCCCAGCTTATTCTTGTCTGGCCTTTCTGCCCTCCAGGTGCTGTAGCATGACCCCACCCATCCCCATTACAGCCTCCCCCACCTCTTCTGGGCCTGGCCCTTTGGGGTCCAGGGTTGGGGGTTTAATGCATTATTGATCTCCCTGAGAAGGGAAAGTGCTGCAGCCGTGGGCCCAGGTAGCTTATTTTGTGCGTCGATGACATTCAGGTACTAGTGAAAAATTATACCAATTATTAAATCAGCCATTATTACTTCAAAGTGCAATCAGTTGTCACAGCGGAGAGAGCTTGCACGGTGCGTTATTAGTCGGGCTGTGTGCACAGGGAAAGTGCTGAGAGGGGAGACTTTAACCAAAGGGCAAATGCATGAAATTTACTTAGAAATAGCGATTTATCACCCCTGGGTTTCCTACTGCTCAAATCCAGCAGACACTTGGCTGGCAGGAGACAGGCTCAGCGGCCGCCCTGCCCCCTGCAGCTCCCACCCTGACAGGAAATGAAAAATTGAGAAGTCGTTGTAACAGCTTAAAGATGCATTATCCTTTTGATGTGCAATTTGAGCTTCATATCCAAAGGCAGGTGAAATAACTGGCACCCACACGGGCAATTGGGAAGAGAGAGAGGCACCTCTCCCTGTGTGGGAGGGGCTGGTGCAGGTCCCCAGTTAGCTGCACCCATCCTAGTGGGTACCCAGACAGGGAGAGTCCTGAGGATGGGACATGATTAGGACCAAGAAAGAGATGCAGGCCAGGGTGGGAAAGATAGAAGGAAAGACATGGATTGAGAGAAAGATACAGTCAGAGACACACAGGTGGAGGGAGAGAGGAAGGGAAGAAGACAGCGAAAAGGAAGGTAAGTGAGAAGGTAAACGGAAGACAGGTGTGGTAACAGAGCCAGAGCAAATGGAAGGAGATAGGAAAGGAATGGTTGAAACCGAGTGTGGAAGTACTCAAGTGTGCAAGCCTGTGAGTGTGCAACCCACATGGAGCATGCAGGAATGTGGCCACGAGTACATGGAGTGTGCGAGTGTGTGGGTGTGCAAGTGTGTATGATATGAGGGTGAGTGGGTTAGAGTGCATCTGTGAGCTTCTGCCTGTGGATGTTTTGGCGAAGGGGCCGAGCTAGTGAGCTCAGAGGTTGGCAGGATGGGAGCCCCGTCAAGCACCTCCCAAAAGCAGAGGCTAGGTTACTGACAGCTGATGACCCTTTTTAATTTTTAGCATTATTACAAACCCATCTTCTTTCAGCAATGGCGTACCTAAGCCCCAGAAAAACCCTCCATACCCACCATTTTCGACTGCTCTCATCCTCTGGCACAGACCTCTTGTGGTCCATTCTCGGCCCTAATCAAAGTTTCATCTCACTGAGGACAGAGTAAAGCCCTCTCACCTTTGCAGCCCACTGAGGGTCAGGGACACATACCCACCTCACAGAAAGCTGAGTGACCTTTGCCTACACTGCTGGGTGATCTCGAGCAAATGAGTCCCTCTCTGAGACTTTCCGTAAGTGGCCCCTGTGAGTGGGGAGCTAATCTTCCATGGGCCCTGCCCTCGGGAATGTGATGTACCAAGACATGCTAGACCCCTAGCCATCCTCATAAAGCCTGGTTGCGGGACAGCCACTCTGTGAGACTGTTGTGGGCCTCATGCTGTTGATGTTCATCAACTCACTGGGCATTTCTGTGGCCTTTTACCCAGTCTGGTGTTGGAGGGTGTGGGAGTACAGGCAAGACAGCACTGGGTCAGTGATGACAGGATCCACTCTGCACACACATCTGAGGATCATCAGGACATGTCAGAGATGGTGCAGAACTCTAACTGGCAGACCCAGGCAAGGTCTTCCTGAAGACCTGTGGGATGAGCAAGACAGCAATGAGAGTGGGCATTTTATTATTATTGTCACTAAGAGAGCAGTGAAGAAGGGATGCCATGAAAGGTGGCTATCTCTAGGTGACAGAGTTAGGAGCTTAAAATGTTCCCATTGGTCTTTTTCTATGTTTGTTGAGTCAGGATTAGATTTACAACCAGGAAAATGTGGCAAGTTCCCATTGAAATAATCAAAGAGGCCCAGGAAGCCCCAACTCTCTTAAGACCCTCTATGCTGTGATGGGGCATGGAGGGTCTCATGCCTCACTTCTCATTCTGATGAACTTGCACTCTGTGGTGGAAGTTTTGATTTCTTTAAAAACACGATGTGTTGAATGACTGTGGTTTTGTTGTTGTTGTTTTTGTTTTTTGGTCTCAAGTATGGGATGTGGGGGTGCTTTATCCACCGCTGAAAAGCAGACTCATGAAAGGGGCATGAAAAACAACCTGATGGAAGAACATGTGGTGTTTTGCCAGCCAGAAACTGTCTCATGTGGCCAACATGCTTTTTGCTGGAAAATATCCTTTGATGGACAGACTCCTTGGAGAGCAGGTGGTCTTGGCCAACAGCACCCCAGGGCTCTAGCTGTCTAGGGTCACATGTGGAGGTCCAAAGTCCCTGACTTTATTTCTTCTCTAGCATGGGCAGGACCCCAAGCATATGCATTCCCTGCATGCAGCTCACACAGTTTGGGAGCCTAGGTATGGGGACACCAATGTGCAGAAGAATGCCTGTGTTCCCTCTCTGCCTCCCAGAGGCTGGGATTTCATCATCAAAACACAGGGACAGGCTTGGCCAGGTCCTTTTCCCTTTTGCTGCACCACACTCCTTCTCTTTCAAAGCCAGTGCCTGGCACTCAGGGTCTCAGAGCAAACCCTGTGGCAAAAGGAGGAACCCCATTTTAAAGGTCAGAAAGATGAGGGAAGGGGAAACAGTCAACTGAGAGTGTGGGTGGTAAATCTGGACATAGCCCAGCTGCTGGCTCTGGGTCCATGCCCTTTTCATGACACCATCTTGCTGGAAATAGACGGCAGTGAGAATGCAGAACTAATCAACTCCTCTATTGATCCTGCCTTCTCCATCCAGAAGATCGATCTTCCCATTAGAAGGGGGTGGAAGGCACCATCAGAGGGGCCAGCGGGGCCTAGAGACCCACTCAGCTTGGGAGCAGGAACAGCCATGGACCCTGTTCTGAGCTCAGTCCTCTGGTAGTTCATCTGGGTCACAATAATAAGATCTGACAGGGCAGGGTGGACCCAAGCCCTGGATTCATAGAGCAATAGCAATGCAGGGGTGACTTATAACTGGCCAGGGACAGAGCAAATTCCAGGCAGTTTCTAGCTCACAGCATGATGGGCAGGCCTTCTTTCTGCCTTTGGTCTTGTTGTTCATCTGTCATATCATCCATCTGCCTACTCATCCATTTTCCCTCTCACCTATTTGGTCACCTAACCTGTCCTCAACCAACTTGGTATAAGATATTATGTTTCCTAGGCGACCCCAGAATGCTCATAGTCTAGTTGAAGCAGTGGGAGCATGGATGAACTAAGCTCAGGTCACAAAGGAATCATTGTCAACACCTCTTAGAAATCTGGTCCTTCTGCTGTGAAAGGCCCATCAGCTTTCCTCATTTTCCCCCTTGGAATGGAAGCTTGCTAGGGGCCGAAATATGGCCGCATTTCTCTTCATGGTTCTGCAAACACTTATCACAGTGCCTTGTACAAGGCTGGACTTGAAGAAACTATTGGCTGGATAGATGGATCATGTATGTATATATGTATATATGTATATATGTATGTAATGTATGTATGTATGTATGTATGTATATATCTATCTATCTGAACATACCTGCATACGTACACCTATTCACCTACATCCATCAATCTACCATCATCCATTTATTATCTTTCATATGCATGCATATATACATGTGTGAATAAGTGTATGTATGAATATATGTATAGATAGATACATACATACATGGATGCATGGATGGATAAGTAGGTAGATGGGCACATATGTAGGTAGGTGGATAAATGAATGAGTAAATGAATGGTACAAAGATGTTTAAATGAGTGGATGGATAAGTAGATGGATGGATGGATGCCTGCATGAGTGAGTGGGAATGTGGATGGTCAGACATGTAGATAGATGGACAAACAAATGAATGTGTGAATGGGAACATGGATGGATGGATGGATGGTGGTGGTGGTGTGAGTGGGTAGGTGGGTAGATAGAAGGTAGATGGAAGCTAATAGGATGGTTAGGTGAGTAGATGGATAGATGGAAGGGTGGATAGGTAAGTAAATGGTTAAATGAGTGGATAATAGATATGTGGATGAATGGATGGATGGTGGTGGTGTGAGTGGGT
>CAJQZJ010031933.1:361871-375172 GCA_907164525.1 Lophiomys imhausi | reverse complement strand
TTGCCAAATGAATGTGTCTGGAAGTGGCAAACCTCCACAGCTGATCTGTGCGGCCGTGAAGAGAAACCTCTGGGTCATAGGCAACAAGATCAGAGTCTGTTTTACTTAGCACTTCAACCCTGGGGCCTAGAGCCTAGAGGGGAAAAAAAGAAGCTTGAAAATTGGCAGAAGTCACACTCATTTTTACTAAAATTGTAGTGAGTGCTTCTCAAAGGCAAAGGACTACCTACCGAGCAGCATTTGACCTGAACAAGACAGAGGAATCCAGGAAGGCTCTGAGAAAGAGCCTGCGAGCCCAGCCCTGATGGGTGAGGGAGTAGCTCAGACTGTCCTCTGGGAAAGGTACCCATGCTCCTGCCTGTTAAGAGTCAACAACCTATTCACACTTGCCCAGACAAGACTCTGTGAGAACCTCCTCCCCAGCCCTAAGAGGGCACTTGCCATCTTGGACCACAGCCAATTCCCCAGCAGAGAAGCAACCAGGGAGGGTTTTTGGTGGGCTGCAGAACAAGTGGCATGGCAGCCACCACCACAGTCTTCAGTTCCTCAGGAAAGAATGTCTCATGAAATGCTGGACTCGGCAGTCAGGTTGCTGGGGTGCAAACATAGCACAACACCTGTGCTTGGCTCTGGGGAATGAAGGGATGGCCAGACCTGGCCACCTGCCTGGCATTCTCTTTCCAGTAGAGCACTTAGCAGGCTCTGGACTCCCTGAGGGGCAGGCTGTCCTTTGCTGGCAAGTATGCTCATACCTCATCCTCAAGTGCGAGGCTGCCATCGCTTCAGGAGAAGACTACTCACTGTTGACTTTACCCATGACCCCTCAGCCCAGGGTTCCTCTTCAGCCCACACCTAGGCAACGTTCCTTTTAGATAAGTTCCTCCTCTAAAAGCATCCTAGACTGAGGACCATCCAGGTAGCAAGGTATGAGTCCCCCAAGATATCCAGGCCTTCAGTGGGGCACATGGTGGGAGGAGGGTATGCTCTGCAAACCTTCCTGAAGCCTGAGGCATTCTTTGCTCCAGTAACCCACCATAATCCTCTGCTTGACACCTCACCTTTCCAGATTCCCTGCTTCCCATCTCAATCCTACTGGTGTTTCTCCCTCTCCTCACCTCCCGCCATCCCTCCCCCACTTCCTGGGCTTGCAACAAACAATGGGTTCCCAGTAGGGAAACTTTCATTGAACCTCTAATTACAGAGGGCCAGTATAGCCTCAGGGCTCAGCAGGTGAACTGGCTTCTCTGTGCTCCTCTAATTGGTTGATCTATAACCAATGGCATACACAGTTGACTGATACCTACTCTCTATCCCCGACACATCAACAAGAGGCCCAAAGACTGTAAGAGTCTGCCTTTGCCCATTGGCTTCCCTGCCTTCTCCCTCCCAGACTTAGATCTTTGGATCTAAGCTTCCTACCTAGAAAATTCTGTGCTGTGGAGTAGCAGGGACACCCATTCCCACCCCCATGGAGGAAGTGGGTCAAAGTTAGCTTTCTCATAAACGGTGTTCAGATGGAAGAAAAGCAGCTGTTGCGGAAGCCACGTCAATCTGAATGGTAAAAGGTTTGGGCAAAAACATATTTTATTGTTCTTGCTGTCAGAAGCATAAAGATTTAAGGGGCATGTGACTCAGTAATTGCTGTGGACTTTTTTTTTTCCTTGACAATAAACATAAAACTTAAAACTGTATTAAAATCATTTGACAATTTTTATGCTCAAAGAGCCTGGAGTGAATAATGGGTTTTTTTGCATCTAAAATGCACTCTCTCGTCAACCTATAAAACTGTCAGAAATAAATTCATCAAAAGTAGATTATATAATTAAAAGTCACAATTTGTGTCTACCCGATTGGGATTGGGGTTGTTTGTTTGTCTCTTTCTCTCCCGATCTCTCCATGCCCTCCCCCAATCTTTTAATTTTTTTTTTTTTTTTTTAAGTTTCAGGCTAGGCCTCTTAAGCTGGTCCACTTTGTCTGGTAGAGGCCCAAATCTGGGTTGACATGGATGAAGCCTCCCTGCTTTAGCGAGCCACTCACCGCCTCTGCAGCTAACCCCAGTGGATGGTACGGCTTCCTCCAGCCCAAGCAGGCTGGTCAGAACACCCCAAACCAGAGGTGCTCCTCTTGACCCCATCCATAGAGGACAGAGTGTGATAGAATTTTCTAGAAAATCTTCCATCTGCCATAGTCTCCCTCTGAGCCGCCTGGAAAGCCACACCCCCTTGTGGTGAGGTAGCCCAGGGTGACTCTTTCAGCTGTCAAGCTGAACAGGAGCAGTGTACACCACTTCTAGGATAAAACATGACAGAGGGGGCCGATCTCAGACCTTCCAGCATTTTTTTTTTACCTTTCGCGGTAGCTGAGATGCAATTCCAGGGGTGCAGAGACCCCTGAAACCTGAAGCACAGGACTACAAGTTGTAGAACTTGCTCTGGAAATCTACTGAAGCCAACACAAGCTGCCTGTCCAGCCACACATACCTGAGTCTGCCCTGTTTTCAGATGTTGGTTTTACCATCAAGCAGATGCGCAGTTGCCATTGAAAGTTTGTGTGAGTAGGGGAATAGCTCAGTTAGTGGAGTGTTTGGCTAGCATACCAAAGCCCTGGGTTTGATGCCTAGCACTGCATTCACTGGACAAGGTGGAGCACGCCTGTTAGTCAAGCCCTGGGAGTATAGAATCAAGAGGATCAAGAGAGCTCCAGGTCATCTTTGACAACAAAATGAGTTTAAGACTAGTTTGGGCTGTGTGAGACACTGTTTCAAAATAAAAGACATAAGGTTAGAGATCTCAGAAGGAATGGGCTGGGGGACCAGGGAAGCAGACTTAGTAAGCTGGGGTGACAAACGCCCTAGAAGGCACCTCTTTAAACCTGGCTTGGTGCCATCTTTTTTTGTTTCCATTTTGTCTCTCTGGGCCCAAACTGTGGGCTTACAAGGCAGAACCTCTACCCCTCACAGTGAACTGAGTCAAAAGTGTAGGGGAGAGAGCTTGACATGACTGGAGCATGCCCCACTACCTTCAGAAGGTTCCTGATGGATCGGAGATATAGTACAGTAGGCAAAATGCAAGAGAATCTGAATTTGATTTACAGCTCCTATGTGTGAACCCTGTAACCCAGACACCAGGGAGACACACAACAAAGACAATTGGAGCTCTGGGTCTTACTGACAGGTGTGACCAGGTGGCCTCATTTGATTGGCAAGCCCTAGGTCTCAATGGGTGACCCTGTCCAACAACAACAGAAACCAAAGTGGCTGGTACCTGAGGAGCAACTCCTAAGGGGGACCTCTGACCTCTGCATGCAACTGCACACACATGCACGTGTGCCCACAGTACACATGCGCACACATACATGCACAAGCGTGTCCCAGGCATATGGGGACATAGAAAAAGCCCTTCTATGAGCCTGTCTGAGCATGCTAAAGAAGTGTCTATTTGTATTTCGCCAAGAGAGGTTTTCCCACAAAATGGATGCTGAATGTTATCAAATGCCTTTTTATCATCCATGCCTTTTCCCTTTTGGCCTATTAATATGATGAATTATATTAATAGAACTCTGAAAATAGAACTGTCCTTGCCTTCCAATAGCACACCCCACCTGGCCATTGTGGGATATTCATTTCATATATCTCGGGATTCAATTTGCTAATCTTTTATTGAAGAGCTTGCATCTATGTTTGTAAGTGGGAATCGCCTGCAACCTTCCTTTTGGTGCTTCTCCTTTGTCAGGTTTATTTCGCTGTGTCAACGAGTTAGAAGGACCCCTGCTTCTAGAAGACTGTGGGTCAGGTACTCCCCAAACTCCTCCCACCACAAACATCTAGGAATGCTGAATACGTGGCCCTGTTGGCAATAAGGCTCAGGCTTACAGAGGAGGAGGGGGAATTCCCAGGAGTGGGAATATATACTGAGACCTGAAAGCCAGAGGTTGGCGGTGCAAGCATGATCCTCCCAGCTGCTCAGGGAAGGGGTCAAGGGATGTTCACACCTGCACAGAAACAGGAAGCAGGGGACCCTCACACTACACAGGGACAGATACAAGGGCAGGGTTTAGACCTGAAGACTTCCATGGGAGAGATAGCATTCAAGGAGAAAATTTCCAGGAACTGAATTAAAACATTAACCACGTGGAAATAACCACACAATTAGCTCATTATTTGGGAGATATAAATCAAAACCACAAAGGGATACCACCCTGCACCCATTATGATGGTTATAATTAAAAAGAAGAAAATAGAGGCTGGAGAGTCAGCTCAGCGATTAAGAGTATCCAGTGGCTCTTCCAGAGGACCTGGGTTCAGTTCCCAGCACCCACATGGTGGTTGACAACCAGTGCTCTCTTCTGAACTCTTTAGGCACCAGGCGCACATATAGTGCACATTCATACTTGAAGGCAAAACATGCATACACATGCAGTATGTCTAAAAATATTTTTCAAAAAGAATAAAATGCCATTTTCTCATTGTCTAATCACGGGTAGGAGAATGGACCCTGTGTCTTGCTGTGGGAATGTAAATGGCTTAGCTACTGGGGAAACAACATGGAGGCACCTTGAAAATTTTGAAGTAGGATTAATATATTATCAAATAATCCACTTCTGGACAAATATCCAAAAGAATGGAAACTGGATGAGATATCTGCATATTCATCTTTATAACACCATTTTTTCACCATAACCAAGAAGTGGAAGTAATCTAAACATTCATCAAAGTATGTCTGGATAGACTAAACACACACACATATGAAATAGTAGAATAGTATTGAAAGGAGGGAAATTCTGACCCATGCCGCAGTGGGTGGGCCTTGGGCTCATTTTGCTAAGTGGAATAAGCCATCCACCAAAAGGCCACACTTTACCCATTAGAGGGACTGGAAGGAGTCAAAGTCACTGGGGCAGGAAGTAAATAGTGCTTTCCATAGGCTGGGGAAACAGTTCAGGGTGTTTAATGAGACCAAATTTCTAGAGATGGAGGGTGACGACAGCTACGCTACCACACAAACACTGTAGATATGAACATGTAAACATGGTTAGATGATCAATTTTATGGCACGTGTACCTTAGGACAACAGCACACTTGTGTTTGTGCAAGTTTACATGTGTATATTTGTTCATGTGAGTATGGAGGACCGAGGTCAACACTGAGTGTTGCTAACATATCTTTTGAGGTGGAGTCTCTCATTGGTTCTGAGCTCACTGATTGACTAGACTGGTCAGTGAGACCCTGGGATCCTCTGGTCTCCATCTCCCTGGCATTGTATTACAGGCGTGGTCACCAAAACTGGATCCTATGTGTGTCAACAGCAAGTATTTTATGACAGTGATCTCCCCAACCCAGCACTAAGAATTTAAAGAATACAATCATAGGAAAAGGGTAAATGAATAGTGAGTTTGTCCACTTCTTGATATGCTTCCCTAACAAAACCACAGGATGAAGTGGGATAGAATCTGGCAGCATAAGGATTTTGGAAGCTTGGAGTCTCAGATAAAAGGTATGGGTGGATCCAGTTACATCAGGATGTGATTAACATTGAAGGGCGTGCCTTGAAAGCCCGCCAAGAGCAGATGATCATGAGACTGTGGACGCACTGTTGGAGGGGCGTGCCTTGGAAAGCCCACCAGCAACTATGGCAACAACAATGCCAGAATTCACACCAAGATCATTATAACACATCACGACACAAGGGATTTAAAATCGGAAGCCCCCCTAGAGGTATGTATGCTTCCTTTGCAAGAGGAAGCTCTTAGACCTTGTGTGACTAACAAACTGAGGGGGGCTGATACATGGAGACATCCCACATGGGAGGGAGGGGTGGGAGAGAGGGTAGAGGGTGGGAGGGAGGGGCCAGGAGGGGGTGGAGGGAGGGGGTGGCAATGGAGACATAACAAAGAAATAAATGTTTAAAATAATAAAAATAAAATTGGAAGCCCATGTGGCCTCAGCTCCACCTCTTCCTTGTCTTCCTCTGGCAACACATGTTGAAAGACCACACTCTACTGCTCATCACCATTTTGTGCTGACCTGCCAGGAATCCACACTATTGGAGAAAGTAAAGGCAGACTCTCCCTGGTGCTCCAGAATGCTGGCCTCAGAGCATCAGAAGGTGAGCCCAAGAAACTTTTCGTCTTGCAAACAAACAATTGGGCCCTAGGACCATAGAGGCAATTCTTAGTTGATTAAAAGGCCACCCCACTTCAATGGTCGAAACAGATCAAATTTATAAACTGGCCTTAAGATCAGACTTTAAGACTGAAAGACTTGGTGGAAATCAGCCACCCATACGGATCCACGCCAAAATTAACCTGAGAGAATTAATGTCCTTTTAAGAAACTTACATTAATGTTAAGTGTTTGCTTTTTATAAATATTAAAGTATTTTAGGCATTAAGATATTCTTAGTTAGATAATAGGTTTTAGAATTAGGGTTTGGGTTTTACAATTTAGGAACTTTATAGGTATTTGTTAAGTATTAATAAATATATAAGTATAAATAAAAATTTACTGTTACAGCAGGATGCGCAAACCTTTTGTATAAAACAGCTTAACACTTGCATATAATTTATCCAAACTCTTCTATGTGCCTTAAATTATCTCTAGGTCACTTACTGTGTCTCGTTCAGTATAAATACTATGTAAATGGCTGTTACTCTGAATTGGTTTTGGAGTAATGACAAGGGGAAAACGTCTGTTCATGCCTGGTACTGATAAAACCATTGCAGGTCTAAATACATGGTACCCGGGGGAGATGGGAGGTCGGAGATGCTCTAAGGGGCTGAGTGTGTATGGAGTGGAAGCATCCGTGAGGCCTGCGTTCACACAGCACTTCTTATGAAGGATTTTTCAGTCTGTAGTTGGTTGAATCTGTAGGCATGGGAACGGTAGGTGTACAAGGCTAAGTGACCAGGATATGTTTCCTGTAGAATGAGACTGGGAACAGAAAAGGTAAGCCAAATGCTATCTTGGCTGAACTTCTCTCACTAGCACAAAAATACCCAAGACGATCAACTTATAAAAGGGAAAGGTTTGTTTGGCACAGTTTTGGAGGTATTGCTGACTGGCCCATTGCTTTGGGCTTGTGGTGAAGTAATTTATCTAAGAGGGAAGTCACATGGTGAGGCAAAATTGCTTAACTTGGCCAGAAGCAAAGAGAGAATAGGGAGGCTGGGGTACCACATACCCCTTCAAAGATGTGCACCCAATGGCCTAGAGACCTCCCAGGCCCCATCTCCTAAGGTTCCTTCAGCTCCTTATGCTCCTTCAGCTCCAATGTCACTGCTCTGGGGACAAAGTCTCTAAGGCATGGACTTTGATAGACAACCAGAACTGAAATCCCAGGAAACATTGAGCAGAGATACCTCTAGAATTTTTAGACTGTGTAAATCAATAATAATAGCAATGGATTTTGGAAGTACAAATGTAACCAGGACTGAAATACTGGGCAAGTGTGCCACCTGAGCTGGAAGTTATTTAGAGTTACGATTTTAAAGGAAGAAGTTTCTTATCATTAATTCTCATTAATATTTTAAAATTCAAATATTAATTAAAAAATTTTAAATGTCTGCTGGGTGGTGGTGGCACATGTCTTTAATCCCAGTACTCGAGAGGCAGAGGCAGGTGGATCTCTGAGTTCTAGGCCAGCCTGGTCTACACAGTGAGTTCTAGGACAGCCAGGACTACACAGAGAAATTCTGTCAAAAATATAATAATAATACCCACTAACTATTGATGTATTTGGGAGGATTGAAAAAAACTGCTGGACATAAGACCAATGCGAGGTCGAACACTATTCTTTCTCTCTACCTTGTAAATGTGATTAGCTGTCCAGATGCATGATGGAAATCTCACATAAGCAGGTTACAATGAAGTGGGGAAATCTCAACTACTGGCTTCAGATGCATCAGATGATGGCAGACAACAATTATCTGATGATTAGCCCTTGGGTTCATGGAAGCTAGGGGGTCTGAATATATATTCCAATAATATTTACCTAATACTCACAAGGATGTAGGGTAATATATGGCTATTCAGTAAGCTAAGAAAGCTTAAAGTAATTATACATGGGTATTTGGTAAGCTAAGAAAGCTTAAAGTAATTTGGCTTTGGATCCACAACATTCCAACTCTCCACAGTTTTTTTTTAAACTTTTTATCTAGTGGTTCTCAATCTTCCTAATGCTGCAACCCTTGAATACAGTTCTGCATTTTGTGGTGATCCCCCGACCATAAAATTATTTTGTTGCTGGGGCTGGAGAGATTGAGCAGTGGTTAAGAGCACTGACTGCTCTTCCAAAAGACCCAGGTTTAAATCTCAGCACCCACATGCAGTTCAATACTGTCGGTAACAGTCTGGGGTGGTGGCACATGCCTTTAATCCCAGCACAGAGGCAGGCAGAGTTCAAGGCCAGCCTGGTCTACAGAATGAGTTCCAGGATAGCCAGGGCTACACGAAGAAACCCTGTCTCAGAAAAACAAACAAAACAAAACAAATTACTTTGTTACCACTTCGTAACATAACAGTTTGCTACTGTTATGAATTGTAAATATCTGAGTTTTCCCATGGTCTTAGGTGACCCCTGTAAAAAGGTCATTTGATCCAAAGGAGGTCACAACCCACAGGTTGAGAATGGCTGATCTAAGGCATGTGATGCTTAATATTGACATACAACTTGATGGGATCAAGAATCACCTAGGAGACCAACCTCTGGTCATGTCTATGAGGAAGTTTGTAAATTGAGGAGGGAAGACCCATGAGCTGGAGCCCTAAAGCAAACTAAATGGAGGGAACAATCTGAACACCAGTGTTCATCTCTCTGAGTCTTGACTATGAATGTTACCATGATCCTGGCACCATGCCCCCACCCCAGGATGGACTGTATTCCCTTCAACTGTAAGCTACTCTAAGCCCAGCCTCCTGTAAGTTGCTTCTTACGGGGAACTTAAAAAGCCACTAGTACAACATACATGAGAGGAATCACGTGTGTTTTGTGAGTTGCTTCCTGTTGAAACCAGGGTGTAGCAATCCAGGGTCTGAGGGCCTTTACCTGGCTGGGCGGGCTGCCCAAGCTACCAGTGAGGCTCGGTCTCTCCACTAAGACTCCATTAACAGCTGCAGACCGTAAGGTGACTGGCTACATGTGGGCTGCTTCTAGAAATTTCTCTGGCAGTTTGCCTTGTTTTTAGGCTCCACCTCCTGTACTGGGAGGTGAGTTCTGCGGGTTTCTGTGGGTGCTGAGGTTCTTGCCCTGCAGGAGTCAATACGAGCTCTGGACTCAGACATAGTTGCTTCAGGTTCCAGCTCAGATACTTCTCAGCCCAGCATCTAGGCTCAGGACTCTCTAGGCCTTGACTTCCTCTGTGCAAAGTCAGGTCACTGAAAGCCCCATGTCCCAGCACCATGAGAGGGGCTCACTACCAGACCATGCATGTGTTCTTTCCTGTCTAGAGACTGGTGCATTAGTTGCAAAACCATGGGAAGCCCCTGTGATGGGGGATGACTCCCCGATTCTTGCCCACTGCACTGTACACACTCCCAGCCTTCCCCCTGTGTCTTCTTCTCATGCGACATGAAATTCACCTAGTTTCTAACTCATCAACACTGCCCCTGCCTGTGTGGATGGTGGCCACCTCTCCATGTTCCCTAGCTTTTATATCTCTGTATGACATCAGATGGAAAGCGGAGGGAGGGTGCTAGGGAGGACGGAAGGTGTGTGAGGTGTTTCACACAGAAAGGCTCAGCTAAGAGCATTGTCCCATCTGCCCTTCTGTCAGCTCAAGCAGGCCTCTCTACCTGAGCTACCATCCACCCCAAATGCTGAGGGATCCCTGGTTTGAGACCAGTTTAGGGGATTGCCCCAATGTGGGTGCTGAGGGGCCCAGGTCTCCAGGGAAGGTGACCATCACCCTGAGCTGTCTGTCAGTCCCTACAGCTTAAGTGTCCGCTCAGAGCCCAGGCGGAGTCAGCCAGGATGTCCGCACCCTCCTCCAGCTCACCTTGCTGAGGGATTTTGCCCACATCCTTGGACTCAACTTGGAATCCTTGGCAAGCGGTCACTGGTCTGAGCAGCCATGTTTACCCAGCAAACTGTGAATTAGCAGGCTGAAAAAATGCCAAGTGCTGTCAAATATTTGCTTTTATTTGTGGAACCAAAATATTTTTATTTTTGGCGAGACCCAGAACAGATGAGGAGGTGCTGAAATGTTTGAACAGGGTGTGTAAAGTTTAAGCTGAATATTAAGCAGAGGGGAGCTGGCCTCTGGGGCTCAGAGGCAGGGTCCATAAACTGGGGAGTGTGAGAAGCCCAGAGCATTAGGCAAGAGCCCAGAAACGTGGAGGCCACCAACAAGCTAGGCAAGGACACCTGGGGACCAAGGTCATCCACAATAGAGCCTCTCACCACCAGCCTCGGCATCCTGTCTCCTCCAGTGTCACCCCTCCCTGTCACCACCACCACTCCCATCTCACGACCACATCCATCCTATCTTGCAGACAACTGACACATGCTGGACATTGTTCTGTCACTTCAGTGGCGCCCCCTCTGCTCACTAGACGCACACAGAATCTGAAACCTATTAAGCAAGGAAATTAATTAACTAATTAATTAATTAAAGAGCTTCAGAGAGTGGCAAATGCTATTAAAAGGATAAATCTCAGGGGCCTGGGGAGATGATCGGTCAGGAGAGTGCTCTCTGCACAAGCAGGAGGGCCTGGGTTTGATCGCTGGAAGCCTGTCTTTAACTAGTTGGGCTTGGTGCTTTGCTTGCCCCAGAGGGGCAGAGTCCTGTGGAGGCCTTGGCTCAGAGCCCCAGCCATCAGATGGACCACAGCATGATGGGAGCCTGCTGCCAGGGGTCTTTCCAAGTCTGCTCCTCCCCCAAGCCCCATTACCACCCACACACCCATGATCTGGTGCCTGGGCTTTCCCTGCTCCTCATGTCCTGCCCTTCATACAAGTCCCTCAAGAGTCTACCCATAGTCCCATTCTGTGACATCCACAGAACCTCCCACCCTCCACAGTGAGCTTTTCTCCCTTTAATTTTCCTTTTAAATAATTTTATATTCTGCTTTAGGAAATATTCTTTCCCAATTGCATACATGTACATAATGTGCTTTCTCACTATCTTCTTGTATTGCCCCCTAACCTACAAACCCCTACTTCTCTTCATCAAGTCCCCTTCTACTTTTCTGTTGTGTGTGTGTGTGTGTGTGTGTGTGTGTGTGTGTACATGCATGTGTCATGGCCTGTGTGGAGGTCAGAATACAACCTCAGGTGTCCTTGCCACCCAGGCTATGTGACCCAGGAGCTCCAAGCGATTCTCCTGCCTCACTGTGGGGAAGCTGGGAGTGCAGACACACATTCCTGTACCTGATGGATTATGGGTTCTAGGGATCCAGATTCAGGCTCTCCAAGTTGCACAGCAAGCTCTTTGCTCACTGAGCCCCAAGTCCCCCTTATACTCAGCCCATGGCACAGGCCACTAGAGTTCAGGGGAAGTCCTTCCAACCTCAGCTAATCTCTCTGGAAACACCCTCACAGACACACCCAGAGATGTGTCTCCTAGATGACCCCAGCTCCAGTCAAACTGACAAGGAGGCTGAGAGCTTGCCCTCCATCTCCAGCGCGACAAGAGATTTGGGATTTTGTTTTGTTTTGTTTTGTTTTAGTATTTAGGATGGGTTGACATAGTCCTTGACCTTGACCTATGGAAAATGGGATGAAAGCAAAGCAGAAACTCAGATGTTAAAGAACCCATGGGATCTTCAGCCCCGGCCTTCGTGAAAGAGAGATTGCCCTGATCATTTCCTAACTCTAAAAATGTTGTCACGACAGCAGATGAGAGAATTTCATGCCAGACTGTGCAGCTTTGTGACCCTAAAGCATCCAGGGCCCATCATGGACCTTAGACCCTTAATTCTTACTTACTGAAAAATATTATTAAAACAAGCAAACAAAGATACCTCCCTGGGCATTTAATATGCTTGCATGGTTCCTGTCCCTAGAGCAAATACTTAGTCATCATTGCCATACACATACATTGTGAATTCTATAGACCTCATTTTATTGGTCCTTTAAAATTAGTATTCTCAAGAGCTAATAAGTACCTGTATCTATTCTCTGGTGTTTTTTTCCTAACTTCATTTATCATGCAGATGAGGTTATTCTGAGATGAAGTATCAAGTGTATCTAAATTACATTTTTTTCCCTGTGTAGCTAATCAGTTTGTTCCAGTAAAATAGCACTGAGCCACTCACCAGCCGATGGTGGCTTTGTGGAGGTGCTGCTCAACTTGTTAATTTTCATATAAGACTCATCTGTTTCTAGGCATTTGATTCCTTTTATTTATTTATGCATGTGTATGCATGGATGTGTTCAGGTACTCTCCCATGCGTGTTCATGTAGAAGCCAGAGGTCCATGTCATGTGTCTTCTTTTATTTTTCTTGCAGAGGACCCAGGTTTGATTCTAAGCACTCACACGATGACCCACAACAGTTCGTAACACCAGTTCCAGGGAGCCCCGTGCCCTCTTCTGACCCCGCAGGCATCAGCCATGCATGTGGTACACACACATACATGCAGGCAAAACACTCATATGCATAAAATAAATACATTTTAAAAATTAAAAGATCTATATTTATTTAATTTATACGTATGAATGTTTTACCTCCATGCATATCTGTGTACCACATGCATGCAGTGCCCACAGAGGTCAAAAAAGGCTGTTAGACCCCTGGGGCTGAAGTTATAGATAGTTGTGGGCTGCCACGTGGGTGCTGGGAATCAAACTCAGGTCCTCGGTAAGAGGAGAAAGTGCTCTTAATCACTCCAGGCCCCGCCTTATATATATATATATATTTTTTTTTTACATATTTTTATTATGTTTATGTAGTGTGTGTGTGTGTGTGTGTGTGTGTGTGTGTGAGTGTGTGTGTGTGCAGACATGCACAGTGCATGTGGGGAAATCAGAGGACAACATGAGAGAGTCAGTTCTCTCCTCCTACCGTGCGGGTCCCAGGAACCTTACTCAGATCATCATGCTTGGCTGCAAGCTCCTTTATCCACCAAGCCATTTCGCTGGTCGTCGCTCCTGTTTTTGAGACAGGGTTTCCCACTTGACCTGGAGCTCACCTATTGGTTAGACTGGCTGGCCTGAACTTCCTGTCCCCTCCCAGAGCTGGAAATACAAGCACACACCCGCATGCCTGGCTTTTTACCCGTGGGGATTCAAACCCAGGTCCTAATGCCTGTGCCACAAGCACTTTACTCACTGAGCCATCTCCCCGCCCCCTTAGGCACTGATTGGTT
>CAJQZJ010031933.1:292667-361861 GCA_907164525.1 Lophiomys imhausi | reverse complement strand
CTTTACTCACTGAGCCATCTCCCCGCCCCCTTAGGCACTGATTGGTTACCCTTTACTCACTGAGCCATCTCCCCGCCCCCTTAGGCACTGATTGGTTACCCTTTACTCACTGAGCAATCTCCCCGCCCCCTTAGGCACTGATTGGTTGCCCCTGCTGTTCTAAAGGTCAGGAAGGTGGCAGAACCGGGGCCTCCTTTGTAGGCTATCCTTTGCTATTCTGAAGGACTTTTCTCCCAGATGAACTTCAGAGGTGTCTCGTTCTCTTTGTGGGGTGTTTGATGCTGCGTTAAATCAGGAAATTAACCGCAGAGGCAGCCTGGCATCTTTACAGGACCTCCGTACTCCCGTGAAGAAACGCAGAACCTTTTCCATTTATTCTGGTCTCCTTTTATTTCACCAATAAAATTTTGTAGTTGTATTTATATGGGTCACACACATTTCTCATTAAGTTTATTCTAAGTATTTTCCCTTTGCTTTAGTGAGAGCGCTCTTCTCTGTTCCTCATAGTTGCTGGAGTAGCTGCACACACAGCCTAATGCCCAACTCCCAGGACCCGGCTGCTTTGTTCTCTGAGCTGTTGCTCTTGTATTTGGTTCCAAATCATGGGGTCTATGAACATTTGCTGTCACAGTAGCATCTAACGAGCCCCACGGCAGGGCCTCAGGGAACTGAGACGCCATCTGCTGAGACTGTCTAACCTTCGCTGCACTAAAACTTGCTTGGAGGGCAGAGGTGTCCTTTCAACTCTAGCGGGTGCTCCCTAGCCCCTTCACTCTCTTATTAGTCACTCAACAATCATCAAACACTCAGGATGTATCTGGCCTCTCCGTCAAACCATTTCCCTAATGTCTTCAGTCTTTAAACATTAGGAGTGTGAGTGTAATTAAGTATCAAGGTTAAGGGACTTTCTGGGACTGCACAGCCAGTGTCTGGGACTTCTGGGATTTGCATCCACATCCGTTCTCCATGTCCTGATGTGTCCCACTCATCACAAGGACCCCCATGGACCCATGCCTCATGAGCTGTAGAGTTCCCAACATCACTCTGGGCATTCCAGTGTTTCTCCCAAGAGCCCTGTTGGCTCTGTCCTTTCAGCCTGGTTCCCCTTGCTCCAGAGTGAAGCCCACTATGCCTTCCGCACATGCCCCTCATTTCTTGAGTGACCACATAGTGACCTTCCTGAAAGAGAATGTTCTTATGATTCTAGGCTCCTCAGACAAAGTCTCTACCTGGAGTTTTTCCTGCAGAAAACAATGACTGCGCCTACCAACAACATGAGGCTTGGTGTGGGAGCCTCTAAGAGGTAGGGTCTGAGCCAGTGGTGGGACACGCTTTTAATCCCAGCATTCGGGAGACCCATGGCAGGCAGATCTCCGAGGCCAGTCTGGTCTACATAGTGAGTTCCAGGACTTCCAGGGCTACACAGAGAAACCCTATCTCAAAAAACCAAAACCAGAAAAAAAAAAAAAAAGGTGGAATCTGTTTGGAGGCATTCAGGCCCTGGAAGAATTAGCCTGGTTCTCCTGGGAGCCCAGTTGAGACTTTGAAGGTGAGAAATGTACATGTCTACGGGGGGTGGGGGGCAATCTTAATTAGGTTAATTGATGTTGGGAGACCCTCTGTGAGTGGCACGGATTCCTAGGCAGAGAACCCTGAACTATGTAAGAGTGATCAAGCTGAGCTCGTGAACATGTGTGCATTAATTTCGCTCTGCTCTTGGATGTGCATTAACTGTTTCAAGTTCCTGCCTTAACTTCCCCACAATGAAAGAGCTGTGAGAAAAAGAAAGCTCCTTTTTCCCCACATTGTTTGTTCATCCAGGTATTTTTATCACAGCAACAGAAAGGAGACTAGAACCCACAGTGGCCCTAAGCATTTAGAAGCAATAATTCTGGGAATGAGCCCTTGGTTTCCCCTCCCTGCCAGAGGGCCTGTGGTAAACACAGGGTTAAGGGCTCTGCCTTTGAGCTTATAACATGGGATCCTTCTCTCTCACTACTTCTCACAGATGAGAAAAACAGGGCAAGGCTCTTGACTGAGGCACCCGACTAGTAAAAGAAGCAGAGCCATGTGCCCAATGCCAAGCCACATCCCAACACCTCCTGTTTCCTGCCTTGGGGCAGGACTGAAAACACAAGCCCTGACGTTTTAAACCCTGACACCTCTGGAGGCCTGGGAAGTGGGTTACACTAGCAGATGCCCTGGTCTGCTTCTCCTTTGGGCGGCAGAGTTCTCAGATGTGCCAGGACTGATGTGGGGTGACTCTTAGGGCTCAGTTAGGAAGGACTGCACTTGGTGGCTAACAACAGAGAGCTAGGGTGAGTCCCCTTAGAGGTAGGCCCAAGAAAGAATCCTAAGAACTTTGTCAGAAAGGGCAGGGCTGTGGCCCTGGCTGAGGGGCCAGGGAAAGAAAGGGGTGACAAACTCCTGGCCCAGCAGCGGTGAGCAATTTCATACCACCACCAGGAATCCAGTGGGGTTTGCTGTCTGCCCGACTTCAAAGGTGCAACACAGGATGAGTAAAGGATGGACCAGCCGGGGATGCCCTAGAAGAGTGGGAGCCACCACTCTCCCCATCTGTTCATCCTCTCTGTACCCTGTTTCTCTTCTTCCCATAGAGCCTGACCCCTGGAGACTTGCTCTGTGGACCGGGGACAGTGGGAAACCAGAGCTAAAAGAGCAGTACCCCTCAGGTTGGGTGACAAGATAAGAAAGGAACAGAGGGACAGCCTTTTGCTACCCTACGTGGTTGGGCTGGTCCCTAGTGTCTTAGCATTTAACTTCTCCCCATCCATCTATCCATCCATCCATCCATCCATCCATCCATCCATCCATCCATCCATCCCACAAATGTTTGCTGAGTGCTGACCACCTGCCCAGGAGCATCCTAGCACAGAGAACCAGCAGTGAGCCACGGGTCTGAAAGCTCAGGAGTTCTGGGGGATCTGAGTTACGGTGTAGGAAAAGAGAGCTCAAAGCTAGATGAACACAAGAGTGTTAAAGTGCATGCCACACAAAGCTTGAGGACCTGAGTACAAGGCCCGGAACACATGTAGAAGATGAGCGTGGTAGCATACCCGTAAACCAGCACTAAGGAGAGGAGGGGCAAGTGGACCCCCAAGCCCAGCAAAGTCAGTGAACCCCAGATCCCAGTGAGAGCATCTATCTCAAAAGGCAAGACAGGGCTGGAGAGGTAGCTTAGTAAAGGTTAAGAGCACTTGTTCTTGCACAGAGCCCAGGTTCAGTTCCCAGAACTCACATGACAGCTAACGCACCTCTAAGTCCAATTCCAGGGGATCTGACGCCCTCTTCTGGTATCTTCAGGTACTGCATGCACGAGGTACACAGACTTTTACATGTAGGCAAAACACTCCTGCATATCATATAACATAAAAATAAATAAATCTTTAAAATAAAAAACAAAAAGTAAGGTTGCCTCTACATGCACGCTGCGTACACACACACACACACACACACACACACACACACACACACACACACACGCACACACACACACACACACACACGAGTGTTTTAGGTAGCAGTGAATCATGAGAGCCAGTTCATGAACGGTGATAAGCTAGTGAACTGCCTATACTACTGTTTACTTTTTCTCCACAAGGTACCTGGCTCTGCAAAACACTACAATCCAGCCTGGGGCCTGCTCTTCCAAAGTGTTAGGAGACAATTGCATTAACTTATTAACTTCATCACCTGTCTTGAATACGAGCGACTGTGCTTTGCCTGGATATTCTTAGCCAAGAAGGAAATTTGAAAAAAAAAGAAGAAGAAGAAGAAGAAGAATGAAATTCAGGTCAGACCCAAAAAAGGAAAGACCTTGGATTGCCCTGTTCTTAAAAGCTCTTAAAAGGAATTGAATTAGAACTGAGAAGAAAAAAAAAATTGGCCCGTGAATCCAACTCCCACTGACACCAAGTTAGAAAAAAAAAATAGCTGAAAGAGAAGTATGTAACCCGTCAATCAAGACATGATGGTTTTATTTTTTTTAAATGAGAAGCCTTTTGTTTTAAGAGGAGCAGGCTGGTAATTTAGAGCGCAGAGGCAGCGTCAGGGTGAAGATCTTTCATATCTGCAGACAGGAGGGACCAGGCTGCCTGATGGAGAAGTTGAGGGTTGCATAATGAGCTCCGGGTCCGGGAGGTTCCCTTTCCGAAGAGGAGCCTGGGATCTCCGCTGCTCTGATTGATGGAACTCCGGGTCGGTGTGAGCCAGGGAGGTATAATCTCGCCTTTGTTGGTAATCAAAGGCGGCTGGCTGAGACTCCATCTTTTCCTTCTGATTCCTATGTACGAATCTGAGGCGCTCAGATGAAATGTGTTGCGTTACACCGGCACCAATAAGTCACACTATCTGTGTTGTGACACACCGAATATTACTAATTGTCAATCAGGAACCACAAGTCCTGTCAAGGCGCTCCCTTCTCGACGGGCTGGTTCAAACCTGAAGTGATTTTTAATCAAGTGTTAATAACACGGTACCTGTCAGTGGACGGCGGGTATCAGGCAATCAGAAAAGGCGAGCAGATGACATGGCAAATTTTAATGTTTTCATTTTCCACTCTTCCCAATTATGGGTGGGATTTCTGTCAGGCTGAATAGTGCACTGACATCGCCGGGAACTTCACCACACAGAACACGGGGGCCTGTTGACAGGGCTCTGGAAGTGCCAGGCTGTGTATCCAGCCCTGCCAGAGCGACCTGGTACCTCCTCCAGGAGGCCCAGTGTCCCTGCACTGCCCAGGACGGGGGGCTTTGGGTCTGGAGCAGTGGACACATCTGGGTCTTGGGGACCTGGTGCTTGCCTCCATTGTGGCCGAAGCCATCAGGGGAAGGTGATGGAGCAGAGAAAGTCAAAGTCAAGGACGGAATGGGCCATCCTCACAGACCCTTCTCTAGGGTCCACTGGAGAGCCACACACCCTGGATCATGGGGCTGAAACTGGATATCTTTTTTTTTTTTTTTTTTTTTTGCCATGTTACCAAAAAACTTGAGAGCGAAAGAGAAGGAAGGATTGCAAAAAGGCAGGAGGAGAAACGGAATGAAGGACAAAAGAAAAAAGGAAGAAGGGTGGGTGGGATGGTACTGACCAGTATGGCATGGCTTCCTTCCCTCCTAAGCCAGCCCCAGTGGGACCTGCTAGGTGCTCAGGAGCAAAGAATGGAAGGTTTTCTTCTCCTCCATGGGCACCACTGCCCATGTCTTTCTTCTTACTCTCTAGAGCTCACAGCCGGAGGGGCTGCGGGTGAGTATCTAATTCACTTCCTGTCCACTGCCCACAACCTGGTCACTGACCATACAGCTTCTCCCCACACCCCTAGCAATGGGATATGTTACCACACTACAGCTGTTTGGTAGGCTGTATTAGTTACTTTTCTCGTCATTTTGACCAAGTATTTGGCAAGTTAAGGGAGGAAGCGTTGACTCACCGTTGTAGGGCACAGTACACGGTGGAAAGGAAGGTATAAGAGCAGGTGCATGAGCCTACCTGTTAAGCATCTCTGCAAGCCAGGAAGCTGGGAGAATACCAGAGGCAGGACTAGAATATAAACCTAAGGACTCGCTGCTCCAGAAATCCACTTCCTCCAGCTAGCTCCCTTACAACCAAAGGTTCTAAAGGCTCCCCAAACAGTGCCAACAACTGAGCACCAAGTGTTCAAACATATGAAGCTGTAGGGGACATTTTATAGCCAAATCAACCTAGGGCCATCTGTAACTTCTTCCCTGACTCTCAGTGGAACAGGTACAGCAGTTACTGGGTGTCCCGTGAGCATGGGCTATGTTTGAGGCAGCTCTAGATAGACACACTCACCAAGCAGGCTCCATCTCACTCCCACGAAGCTTCTCTGTATTAACTGATGGGGCCCATCACTGGGTCCCTCTGATTCCTCCTGCTTGCTCTCCTCCATGGGGCCAACATCTCAGTGGCATTGGTGTCCATTTTCACTGTGTAAGTGTTCTCAGGCAGAGTCACACCTTTACAATACCGCAAGTGTGACTGGGACAATCGGGGTCACACCCATCCACAAGTGACAGCACCTGACCCTAGTGGATCCTCTGAGCTCTGTTCAGGTCTCTCAGTGCTCATCATCTGGATGTCGCCTGGATGTCCCACAGGCATCTGAAGTTAAATCAGTCCTCAAAGGACAGTTTGTACCCTGTGCCTACAATGGGGCTCCTTTTGGGAAGGGATCCCATTTTGGTGAAGAGCATCATCATTGTCCCCCCAAGACAGTCATCAGAAACAGAAGGGGCCTGGAATAAAGCATGCAAGGCTGTGGTACAAGGCCATGGCACACAGCACCTGAGGACATCATCCAATCTCCAGTCCCCCTCTGCAGCCATTCAAAAGTCTCCAAACACGCTGTGATTTAGAACAGCATCTGAAGTTTCTGAGGATTAAGTGTCTGGGGATGGTTCAGATGAGAGAGATCCCTCAAGGTGGCTTCCAGTTGTAGGTGGGGCTGATGGAGGCTTGGTGGGGCTGCATGCCGTCCTGCTGTGTGGTCAGCTCCAGTTCCTCACTGGGGACCTCATATAGGTTGCCCTAATTTCCTTATGTCACAGGCATCCCAGGACGAAAGACAAGAGAGGAAGCAATCAAGATCGAAGCATTTAGCTGTAGAGTTTTTCTGTAAAATGCCATGCCATCATTTTTAGAATATACTGTAAGGCATACAGACTGATGTAATACTCGGAGGAACGAATTCTGGGAGGCAGGGTTATTGGAAGTCACTTTAGAGGCTGGCTACCATCTTTCCATGATGTCTGACCATTTATAGAATATATATAAACACAAACTAGAAAGGAAGGCCTCCTAAGTGTAAGCCATGGAGGGAGAAACCTCAGCACAGTAATGTAGAAAATCGAGGTACTCTGAACAGGCATGTCACCAGCTCCCTGTGAGGTCCAGGGCCAGTCTCTGCCCTGACTGACCCCAGTGGCTCCATTCGGAAAATGGAATAAATAAGGTGTAGTCTGAGGTTCTGTGTTCCCATGAATCTCAGAGCCCCAAGACTTCAGCTGCCACATTCATCCCTACCTGTCACCTGCAAAGCAGCACCAGAAAGGTGGAGGAAGGGCCCCAGGGCTGAGGAGGAAAGCCCAAAGTCCTCCCTGCTCCTGCCCAGATTACTGCCAGTTAGGTTCACCAAGTCCTCCCCTGGATATTTTCCTTCTTGAACTCTGAACTTTGGCCTACAGGGGGCAAGGCCTCCAGTAGGGGTCTGGAAAAAGTGGGAGGAGCCCTGCTCACCCCTGCAGTTTCCTGCACATACAATGTACAAGTCCACCACTGTGGACTGAGGCACACATAGCCTCACAGGCCCTACAGGGATGCCATGCCTCAGGCAGGCCTGGGGTGACTGGGTCCCTTCTCAGGCAGGGCAAGCACAAATTTAGGTATCCACCCAAGGAGATATGCTTTACAACAAAGATGGAAGATGGAAGACTTCCTTCACAAGAGCAAATACGTTCACTGTCAAGGAGAGAGTCAGGTGTAGAGGGCCCCTTACCTACACCTTGCAGCAAAGGTTGGTCTTTCTTGGCATTCCTCATGCATGGGACTTCTACACCCCATGCAAGTCTGCAGCATGGCATGGAGGCAGAAATACTTCGCCAACTTAGACTTGCAGACCTGCCACTCCCTAAACCCACAAGGCTTAACTTGGGGGCTCCAGCTGCAGAACGGACTCATGCTGTGATCTCAGGGTCTTTCTCTGCCACAGCCACCCTAACTGAAGGCAGAGTAGCCACCTCTGAGGAGACGTATCATGGGCATGAAGCTCCCCACCCCCTCCAAATCTGGAGGTGGCCCAGCATTACTGAGTTGAACACAGATGTCCATGCTGCCCATCTGAAAGAGTATCAATGGACTGGGAAAAGGAGTTCACAGGCAGAGTTCTTGTAGACACACACGGGGATCAGGCTGCCCAGCTTTGTTCTCTCGGGGTTCTTTCTTTAGATCCATGAACTACAGTCAGTGTGTCCATCCTATCACAAAACACCCCTGTAGGTCCCTCCATGGTCCTTGGCCCTATAACAGAGCTGAGTCAGGCTGTCTTTTCTGAAGAGACTTGGGGACAAGATGGCTGAGAAATAAACACAGGTGGCAAGGAGCCTGGACTAAAACCGATCACTAAATATCAGTCCTCTGCTCTTAAACTAAATGCAAGGGTTTTCCTCCTGTGCTTTTTCCCTAGGCCAGTATATCTATCTCACACTGAGGCTCTGCATCACAGACCAGTGGGTTACCTAGTGCCTGGGCAGTCATCAGTCATCAGCTTAAGAGCTGGAAACAGGAAAAAATTTTCACTTTTTAAAGATTTAATTTTATTTAGGGGTTTGTGTGTGTGTGTGTGGGGGGGTGTATGGGTGCTTGCAGAGGTCAGAAGACAGCACTGTTTCCCCAGGAGCTGGAGTTGCAGGTGTTTGTGAATCACCAGATGTGGGTGCTGGGGACCAAACTTGGGTCCTCTGCAAGAACAGCAAGAGCCCTTAACCACTGAGCCTTCCCTCCAGCCCCCAAATAGAGTTTTAAGTATTTAAGTTTTAATATTAAACAAGGGTGACCCAAACTCAAAAAGACAAAAACAACATGTTCTCCCCCACATGTGGATCCTAGTGTATAGAGAGTATACAAACATTATATATATATATATATATATATATACACATATATGCATGTATGCAAACAGGTGTAAGTGTGAGTGTAGTGTAACATTTAGAAAGAAGACCAAGAAGTGTAACATTGGTGAGGAAGGATGGGGAATTGTGCAAAAGGACACATGAGACATGGAAGAGAAAAAGAATCTTGAAAGAATGTTGCAAAGAGGGAACAGGAGAGAGAAAAGTAGGGAATAGAGAATCACACAAAAAAAATACTTGGTCAAAATTGTCATAATGTTATCTGTGGGGTTTGACTGAGAATGGCCTCCATAAGTTCATATGTTTGAATGTTTGGTCCCCAGTCAGTGAAACTATTTAGGAAGGATAAGGAGGTGTGGACTTGTTTGAGAAGGTATTTGTCATTGGGAGTGGGCTTGAGGTTTCAAATGCCCATACCAGATTGTGTGTGTGTGTGTGTGTGTGTGTGTGTGTGTCTGCCTGCTGCCTGAAGATCAGGATGCAGAGCTCTCAGCTACTGCTCCAGCACCATTGCCTGTCTGCTTCCTGCCATGACGACCATGGACTGACTCTATGAAACTGTAAGCAAACCCCGTGTAAACGCTTTCTTTTATAAGAGTTGCCTTGGTCATGATGTTTCTTCAAAGTAGTAGAACAGTAACTAAGACAGTGGTTTTACATAAATAAGTAAGTCTAAGTTTCAAGGTGGTTGAGAAACAGCTCGGTTGGTGAAGTGCTATAACAAGTATAAGAACCTGAGTGAGGCCCTTAGAACCCAGGTTAAAAGCTAAGCACCCACCGGCGAGATGGCTCAGTGGGTGAAGGTGCTTGTCACCAACCCTGGTGACCTTAGCTCAAGCCCCAGGAGCCACATGGCGGAAGGAGAGAACCAGCCTCTGCAGGTTGCCCTTTGACTTACACACACACACACACACACACACACACACACACACACACACTATATATATATAAAATATATTATATATTATATATAATATATATTATATTATGTATTATGTATTATATATTATATATATACTGATTTTTTTCCAGCACCCACTTCAGATTGCTCACAGCAACTTAAAACTTCAAATCCAGGAAAATCAACTACCTCTGGCCTCTGCAGGCATGGAGCACATAAACGTACACAGTACACACATACATTCATGTAAAAAAACAAAACAAAAAATAAGTTGGAAGTTACCCGAGGAATAACATCCAAGGTGGACTTTTGGCCTTCACATGAATGTGCAAGAATGTGTACCAACACACATACACACACACACACACGTGACCCAGGGATATCTTACAGACCCCAGTGTTTTCCAAAATGACCTGGAACCAGAATCGAGGATTCTCCAGCCTTCTGGAGAGTCTCTGTCCTCCTCCCTCCATGTAGACTGCCTTCTTGCTTCTCCAGGACTCACATGAGGGGAAGACAAGAGCCCCACTCGTCTGCAGTGTCCTTGTTACAGGTCAGGGACCATCAACCCAACTTGATCTTCCTTTGGTCCAGTTCTACATTCTCAGGAGAGTCTGACCTGCTGAGCTGAGAGCCAATGAGCTCTGACTGTGGACAAGGTCAGGCCACATCTTTATATCTCAGAGCACAGGTCTCAGAGAAAGGTGACCAGTAAAAGTTGAAGATTCATACTCATGCTGGACAATGCAGCATTCTCCATGCAATGCCGTCACTCAGGAGGTTGAGGCAAGAACACTGCATGTCCAAGGGCAGCCTGAGCTACATAGTACATTCCTGCCTCAGAAAAAGGGGAGAGGCTCCAACATTAACCTAGCCATGACAGACCTAGGCTACCACATGGTCACCTATGCTACAGGGAGAGAAACATCTATGGGCACAGGCCAGCTATCCCCTTGTGAGACCCCTTCCAGCTCCCTCACAGGGTAGGCATGAGAACATGAGACCCCAGTCAGCACTGGTGAAGGTGGAGAAACCTCCAGAAGTTACACAGATGACCCTAAAAGAGAGGCATGACCTATGCAAGGCCACAGATGATTCCCTGCTTGGGGAGGACGAAGGCTTGCTTCCTCTTCCAGTCTGGTACTCTGTTCACTAACAGATGATCCGGTCCAGCCAGAAGGATTCTGTGTGACAACAATGAGCTAAGAATGTTTTTCAGAGGGCACCAAGGATCACTGGAGGCATGCTAACACCACATGTCTCCGGTGAGATGTATGAGCGTATTTCCCACTCTGGAGAGGAGAGAATCGAGAACAGAAGAGTCTTGGCGAGTGTTGATTCCAGAATGAGCTCTGCTTTTCCCCTGCAAGCCATGAAACAAGAGGGTACCAAGGCTCACAAGAGGGGGGTCCAGATTCATAAGAGGGGGACCAAGATTCACAGATAAAGGGATCTCAAATGTACAGGAAGGGAACCCAACTTCGTAGAAGGGGGAACTAGATTCATGGTAGATGGGACCCAGTTTCACAGAAGAGGGACTCAAATTCACAGGAGATGGAACCCAGATCCACAGGAGAGGGGACCCAGGGGCACATAAAAAGGGAGAAGGGACCCAGGATCACACATGCACATGCGTATACACACACACATACACACATTTGGCCTACATGTCGATTCGGGCTCTTGAAAGCCCTGAGAAGACACTCCACTTAGAACAGAAAACTTACCCTTCTCTTCTAAACCCCATATCACACAAAACAGTGAGACAAACTGATCATACTCAGAGACCAGGAGCAGCTGGGAATCCCTCCACAGATTGATGATGACCAGCATGTTTGGAGTTGTCCAGAGTACTGACCTGCTAGCCACCTCTTCTGATACTCATGGACCCTGAATCTTTCCCTGTAGTCTGCTTGGGGGCATGTCTCGGTTGAACAGAGAACCTTGTGTTGTTTGGTGGAGACAAAGGACACAGGTCACCCCTCATTGCCTGTGGGTCATTCTCTTGCCTTTACTCCCTATAGTCTTCTCCTTAGACCCAGCTCCAACCTCACCCGAACAATGTCATGAATATTCCCTCCTTGATGAACTTCAAGTCTTTTAATGACTCTTCATAAAGGAACAGTGGGGCCAAAAGTTGAGCAAAGGAGATGATTAAAGTGCCTTATTAAAAGCGGCCTTGTAGAATTCTCCACATGAAAGCAAGCACCATTATGAGGCCTTATCCTTATAAATGACGCTTCGCTTTCGCGAACATGCCGAAACCTGATTAGAGTGACAGGCGCTGACTGATACTGCAAACCTGTTAATAACATGAAAATTAGAAGAGGCTCATGCAAAGAAGGGAGATTAATTTAGCCGGAGTACATCTCTCGCAAATTGCAAAGTTGTGAATATGTTCTCAGATAATGAGCCTTCCCAGTCATCAGCCCGCTTGTCATCTTCTGTAATTAATGTTAAGGAAGACGCCTTCCTGATGGTTCGAATTACTCATATACCAAGAAAATTTCTTCAGAGAAATAATTTACATTTATTATCATCGGTCTGTTTGTGTGGTTTATTTCGTGCCCACGTAATTTATTGCGGGACTGTTCGCCTTGCCTTGATTAGTCGCTCGTCAGGACGGGATGTAATTTTTTTTTCTTGATGGCGACATCTAACACTTGACAGTGGTGTAACACTCTTGTCTCTGGATGGTTTTTTCACACACACACCCCCACTTAAATAAACTTTGCGTCTGAGTTCCCCTAAGGTTGTCTCTCCAGCCAGGATGAGGTATTGGAAGAACTGTTGGTTTGTGAGCCTCCAGGAACAATAGGGGGTCCTTGCTGAGCACCTGGGAAAGCTCTGGGTCACCTGTCCCACTGAGGCTGTGGTGTGAGAGTCCGATTCCCCCCTCCTTGAACCTACAGCTGTTGGGGATGAATCATCCGGTCTGGCTCCTCTCCTCACTTCTCCACTCACTCTCTCCTCCCTCAGGCTACTGGAGAATCCTCCGCATCAGCTTGTTCCTCCATCCCTAATTATATATTCTGCTCCTATGGCACACACCTCCTCATCTTGACACTCACCCACTTTGGGGCAGCACAGTGCTTTGGGACAGGTGTCCATTAAGTTTCTATTCCCCACCCAATACTACATACATCTTTCAGGTCCTTCCAGGGGCTAGAATGCCTAGTAGGAAGGCCTGACATGCTGGAAAAAGACTGAAACAGATTTGTCCTTCTCAACATGACACTGTAAGCTACTCTTGGCCCTGCACCCACACATTCTGTCTTCTGAGTACTTCCAAGAGCAAAGGCTCTGGGCTGGGGCTCTCTGGGTCGGCCCCTCCTTGTCTAGCAGGGATACCGAAAGAAACGACCCTCCTGGCTGCGTACAGTGCACCACTCAATGTGATCCGTGAAGAACACTCACCATCGTTGGTAATGCACACTAGTGAAGACGGCTCTATGAAGACTGCTCTGTCCACAGGAAGGTCCAGTAACTCACGAAACACCACTACCTCTGCCCTGGAAAGTAATAATGACTGTGGGCTGTGGTGACAGGCCGTGAGTTTAAACATGAGAGGAGCCATCTCTAGCAGGTACAATGAGAAAGTTAAGACTCAGAGAGATGAGCATACTTACCCCTGTTCCACAGCCAGGACGGCTCAGAGGTGAGTCTTACCTGTTCAAACCCCATGCCTACCAGGACCACCGCTCCAGCGTCTCTCCAGAAACTCTCAGTCCCACCCCCTCCACGTGGCTCTGCTGCTCTGCTTTTCTCTAATGTCCTATGTGTCCCATTTCCATCCCTACGTCTGAACTTTAAAAGCCTCTTTCCATTCTCCACAGCAGGGAAGTCCAGGCCGTGAGAGGCACAAACAGATGTCATTGGTGTGAGCCACTGACCCTTGCTCCGCAAATGAGTCAAACGACACAGATCAGGATTCACAGACAGAGATAATGATCTGTTTTATTGGACGCCTTTCCTCCGCTCCAACCGGTGGCGTGGCGCTGGGTCGACCCGCAGTGCACTGCCGGTGTTGGTTAATGATAATCTATATTTATAAAACGATAGTCCATCAAAGGGGGATGAATATTTTAGAAGCCATGGACAAATCAAATTGTCTTTGTCAAATGGGCGCGCACTCCCATGCCCCGCGTGTTTTATGACTCTTTCTGGGGTGAGAAACTCAGGGTTCCCTGAGCGGGCTGGCTGAAGAGCTGCCTTTCTCATTGAGATAGTGAGATGAGAGCCGAGACTCGCTCTTTTAAAAAAGCCAATGAGCTGTGGAGATTGGCATTAGTGCTGTGGAACTGTACTCCATTTGATGAAGTTAACAAATAACACTGGAAACCACAGATGTGGTGGTGTCTTTGTGGGCAAGAGTCCATTTATAGTTGCTTAAATAAATTTGTGTCTTTGCAAGTCTGGGTTAGAAGGAACCGGACTGGGTAGCACATGCCTGTAATCCTTACACTCAGGAGGTGAAGGCAGAAAGATCAGAAGTTCAGGCCTAGCCTCAGTGCTATAAGTTTGAAGCCAGCCTAGGCTACATGACACCTCATCTCAAAAGAACAGAAAACTGAAAGGGAGAACAGGGGAGATGGCTCAGTGGGATAAACTCGGGCTGTGCAGAAATGAGGACTGCGCTTGAGTCCCCAGGACTCACATTGGCGGGTAAGAGCTGGGCGTGGCAGTGTGTGCCTGTCACTCCCATGCTGGGGTAAAGATGGGTGAATCCTGGGGGTTTTCTTGGCCAGCTAGTTTCTAACTCAGAGAGCTCCAAGCTCGGTGAGAAACCCTATTTCAAAAAAAATTAAAAACAGACAAAAAGATGAAGAGCGATTGAAGAAAACATCTTGATGCTAGTCTCTGGCTTCCATGCACATCCATACAGGTGAGTACACCCACACACACATGTGCACACATGTATACTCACCCACACATGTGCACACATGTATACTCACCCACACACATGTGTACACATGTATACACACACACACACACACACACACACACACATGGAAGAAAAAGGAAAAAAAAAGGCACAGTGATGTGGCTTCCTGGAGTTTACACAACTGGTTTTGTATAGAGCATCATGAGCTTTGCGCCAGGAGTGACCACCCTCCCTTCCTCCCTTACTTCCTTTCTTTCTTCCTGGGCTTGTGTGTGTAGGCCAGAGGTAGACATTGCTATCTTTATCACTGCCCACAATAGTGTTTGGTGCAAAATCATAAGGACCCCAGTACCTACATCAAAGCCAATGAGTGACTGCCTCTCATCCACCCTGTCGTCCAGCATGCCTGTTATGTATGCATCTCTAGATGGATAGCAACAGGAGGATGTCCAGAGCCCATTTCCTAGACAGCCTAACCAAGAAATGATTCCAGGTTCTTCCTACAAGAAACAAAGTGGGCAGTGATAAAGATAGCAATGTCTACCTCTGGCCTACACACACAGACCCAGGAAGAAAGGAAGTAAGGGAGGAAGGGAGGGTGGTCACTCCTGGCGCAAAGCTCATGCTCTATACAAAACCAGTTGTGCAAACTCCAGGAAGCCACATCACTGGTCTGAGCCTTGCTCTCTCCATCTGTCCATAAAGAGAATGACAGTTCCTCCAGGGGCCATTTTGAGGATGAGGTAGTGGCCAGAGAAAATCAACTCATAGCTGGACCTAACAAAAATGTCCTAGTTAGTTTTAACTGTCTTCTTGACACAGTGTAGGGTCCTCTGAAGAGAGAGTCTCACCTGAGGGATTGCCTAGATCAGATTGGCCTGTGGGTGTGGCTGTGGGGACTGTTTTGATTATTAATCGATGTTGATGGACTCAGCCCACTGTGGGCGGCACCATTCCCTGAACAGGTGGTCCTGGGTTGTATAAGAAAACTAGCTGGCAGGCCCCATTACTCCTCTATAGCTTCTGCTGGGTTTCCTTGGCTGAAAGTGGGTTCCCCGAGCAGACATGATGCCAGTCCCTGCCTGGACGTTGCCTCAGTGACAGACTCTGACTGGGAAGTGTACGCCAAACAAATTCATTCTCCCTCCAGGTTGCTTTTGGTCAGAGTGTTTTATTACATCAACAGAATGGAAAGCAGAAGGAGGAAAGTCAGCTGCCCTCCTGTAGAGCAGTAGTTCTCAACCTTCCTAATGCTGTGACCCATTAATATATATAGTTCCTCATTTGTGGTGACCCCCCCCCCAAGCCATAAAATGATCTTTGTTGCTACTTCATAACTGTAATTTTGCTACTGTTATGATTTGTGATGTAAATATCTGATGTGTGACCCCTGTGAAGGGGTTTTGGGGTTGCAACCCACAGGTTGAGAACCAATGCTGTACACCTAGATGGCAGACTCCAGACACCATCTTGCCTGTGCCTGAGCTCTAGCCTCCACATGCTCAAGATATCAGCCGCAAAAGGACCTTTTCCTGAAGGTTTTCCTGGCAGTGTGTTGGGCACTATGCTAAGCATTTTACACAAAATGCTTCTTTTTCTCACAGCTGTATCAGGTCCCCCAAAGAGAAACAAAATGTAAGACACACAGAGTCTTTTTTTTTTTAAAGGTTTATTTATTTATTTCAATGTATATGAGTGCTCTATCTGCATGTGTACCTGCAGTCAGAAGAGGGCATCAGATCACATTATAGTTGATTGTGAGCCACCATGTGGTAGTTGGGAATTGAACTCAGGACCGCTGGAAGGACAGACAGTGGTCTTAACCACTGAGCCATCTCTCCAGCCCCAGACTCACAGAGTCTTTAAAAAGCAAAAGTACGTGGTCCTCAGGAGATGGTTCCATCAGCAAAGCGCTCGATGCCCTCAGTAAGATGGCCTGAGTTCAACCCCCTAGCACCTGAGTTACAAGTGTGTGCCACAGTGCCTGGATTTTTATGCAGGTGCTGAGAATCCAAACTCAGGTTGGAAGGCAGAGACAGGAAGAGCCAAGGGCTTTACTGACTAGCCAGTCTCACCAAATCAGTGAGCTCCTGGTTCGTTTGAGAAACCTTGTCTCAAAAATTAAGTTAGAGAACAATTGAGGAAAATATCTGATGGTCAACCCCTGGTTTGCACAAGCACTAGAGGAAACACACACACACAAAATTACATTTACTACTCCAATAATTCCTTGCTATCATGGGGTATTAGCTTCAGGGTGCTCTGAGGACATCTGAATCCATAGATGTTCAGCCCCAATCCTTTTATTAGTTAAAGCCTTCATTTATTTTGTTTTGTTTTGTTTTTATAAAAATCCTATATAAGACCACTATACTGATGGTTGAAAAGGGCAGGGTAGATAGACAAAGTGTGTTCACAGAGTCTCCCCTTTAGAGCAGGCCTGGGCAGCCCCCCTCTCTCTTGCTCTGTGTTCTCTCCTGGCCCGAGGAACATCCTGGGTGGTTGCCACTCTGTCAGTGGTCTTTGCCTCAAAAGAGAGCTAGCCAGCATCACACAGCTCTTGCTTTTTAAAGCAAGATTCTCTGTGTGGTTTACTTTTGAAGAGCAATTGGGAGGGAAAAAAAAAAAAAAAAACTTCCCTGGCCCTGGGAGCTGAGACTAGGCAACTGGGTGTGACGGACAGGCAGCTGACCTACTTCAGGAGTCTGTGCGAGGAGACCCACAGTGAGCAGCATCACACACCAAGCAGATTCCTTGCAATGGGATGTTGTTCATAGGCATGCCCCCCCCCCCCGCTTTTCAAACACAGCCCAACCATTGTGCTCTTGCCTGTCAATTCTGAGGGCAGTTCTTTGGGAACACAGTCACTTTCCATATGGTAAAACCCCTTATATAAAGCAGCGTATTGGGGGATAGAGAGAGGATCAGTGGCTAAGAGTGCTTACTGTTTTGGCAGAGGATCCAACTTCAGTTCCCAGCCCCCATGTCCAGCAGTTCACAACCATTTGCAACTCCAGCTCCGGGGAATCCATCGGCTTCTTCAGGCGTCTGAACTCATGGCACATACTCCCCCACCCCACCACACACAGACACACAGACATAAATACATCCACACAGTCACATGAGACCCTAGGTCACCCAGTTGGCTACTTGCAGACCCAGAAAGCTGGGTAACTGTCAGCGAAGCCCACATTCCTAACTACAGTCTTCTAAAAGCCATCCACCTCTGTTAAGATCCCAGGTTCTCACAGCTGAGGCCCCAAGCGCCTAACAATGTGGTATGGATGCCTATCAACCATGAGTTGCTGTGCAGCAGACCATTCCACATGCTCTGGCTTAAAACACAAGCTATTACACCCTCCATGATCCAGTGGGTTGGGAATTAAGGACGGGGCCTAGAGGGATGGCCTATTCAACCCTGAATCTGAAATATCACCTATAGGCTCATGTTTGAATGCTCAGGCCCCATGTTGTGGTGCTATTTTGAAGGGCTTGGAGATTGTCAGGAGTAGAGCTCAGCTGGTAAAAGTATGTCACTAGAGGGGGGCCTTTGACAGTTATACCCAGCTTGGGTTCCAGTCTATCTTTCTCTGCTTCTTGGTCTGACATGGCATGAGGATACTTTACCATATACCCTTGCCACCATGAGTTGAGATGCTCCCCCCCATGCCTTGTCTCCCCCAGCTTTGTCATGAGGGGCTGAACCCTCTGCAACCATAAGTCAAAATGAGTCCCTCCCTCCCTTAAGCTGTCTTTGGCAAAGGTTTTGTCAGAGCAGTGAGGAGAGCAGGCAGCGCAAGGCATATTCCTGCTGCATGTAGTTATCCTGGGGGGAGGGGGGTGGGGATCCAGCAGCTGGAGCTCAGCTGGAGTGGCTGGAAGCTGGCTGGGGGAGCTGGGTCTTGGGTTCAGGACACTTGGCCTGACTCTGCACAAAGGGTTCCTCTAGTAGGATGGCCTGGGCCCTCTCTGAGCCAACATGAAAGCTCACATGGTTATCGTAGGCTGTCTTAGTTTGCTTTATGTTGCTATGAGTAAACACCATGACCAAAAGCAACTGGGAAGGGAAGGGTTTCTTTGCCTTGCATGTGCCAACCACAGTCCACCAGTCCTTAGAGGAAGTCAGGGCAGAAACCTGGCAGTAGAAATTGAAATAGAGATCATGGAGGAACATTGCTTGCTGGAATGCTCTTCCTGGTTTGCTCAACCTGCTTTCTTATACAACCCAGGACCACCTGTCCAAGGGTGGCACCACCCACAGTAGGCTAAACCTTCCCACATCATTCATTAGTCAAGAAAATACCTGCCGACATGCCTACAGGCCAATCTGACGGAGGCATTTTCTCGAAGTTCCTTCTTCACAAATGACTCTGGCTTATGTCCAGTTGACAAAAAAGTAAGCAGCACAGCTGATCCCCTGTCAACTTGACACAGAAATATATCACCATTAAACCATAACCTTTCCTTTACCATTTAGCCCCAAGATCTCATGTAAATACCATAATATAAAACAGTTAACTTTAAAAGTCCCATGCTTTTGAAAACCCACCCAGTTCACAGATACACACACATGCACATGCACACAAACACACATGCATACACGCACATGTACACACACATCAAAAGAAACCCAGACTCCTTGTTCCATGAAGCAGGATATGGTTATTCATGAGTATGACTATTGGTCTTCTTGTTCTGTGACACAAATGCAGGTTGCTTACCCTCACTGATGCTTCCCAGTCTGAACATTGGGTGGTAGGAAGGACCATATGTATGACCATGGATCTTACATACAGTAATTACTCAGGACATGATAGCTATCATCCAGTGAGGAACACCTCACCAAACTTTAACTGCACAGAAACCTAGGAAAGTTAAGAGAAAGGGTTACAGCAGGGCCATGTGCACTTGGAACACACTGGGGGTCAGTAAAGGAAATACAGAGTGAAGGTGTCTAGAAAGGAACACAGCCTTTTCCTTGGAAGGCAGAAGGGAGTAACCCAGAGTCCCCACATGAGATGAGGGATGAGGGACCAGGGCTATGGACTTCATTTTAGTTGTTCGTTTTTGTTTTTTAACTCAAGTTCATTAAAATTTCAAATTTCAGTGTTACTAATGATAAATGTTACTGTGGGGCTGGAGAAATGGCCCCCTCTATAAAATGATTACCATTCCAGCATGAGGGCCTGAGTTCAGACCCCCTGAAGCAGACTTGTTAGCACACTTACAATCCCAGTCCTGGAGAAGCAGAGACAGGAGGACCCTGGAAGCTTGCTGGTCAGCACAGGCCCTGTCACCAGCTTCGAGGATCTTGGTCTTCCTCTACTACATAACTCTGAACCAACCACCCAGCATCCTACCAGCTCATTCACAGTTTCAGCTGTGCCTCTTACAGGTTTTTTTGTTTGTTTGTTTCTTAAACAGGGTCTGTCCTGCCTGGTCTGAAACTCATAGACCAGGCTGGCCCAGAACTCACAGAGATCCACTTGTCTCCTGCCTCTCAGTGCTGGGATTACAGATGACATCACACCTGGCTTCTTCTAGATTTTTATTTTTAATTATTTAATTATCAAATGCTGTTATCACACCTAAAATAAACTTTAGCTCTGGGTGTGATCCTAGCACTTAGGAGATTGAGACAAGAGGATTTATTAGTTCAATCTGTTATGTATATGTATATATATATTATATATAATGGGTATATAATGTATATAGATTATATATAATATATATAAAATGTATATATTCATTAGGGAAAAATGGATTTTACTAATTTTATCTATTTCATTTCCTTCATGTCCTTCTACTCTCTGTATTTCCTGTAAGTTGACAATCAATATAGAGAGGTGACCATATTTGATAATTTTCTTGTCCAAACTAGTCTCAGTTAGTAAATGTCTGCTGTGCAAGTACTGGGACCTGAGTTTGGAACCAGGCATGGTGGTAAATGTCTATAAGTCTAGATCTGTCAGGGAGGGACAGGGAGACAGGAAGATCACAGAGAATACTGGCCAGTCATCCTAGATGAATCAGTGAGTTCCAGGTTCAGTGAGAGGCTCTGATTCAAAAAATAAGGTGGAGAGGGATAAAACTGAAGATGCCTCGTGTTGACTGATCTCTGGCCTCCATAGGCATGTGCGCACATATGCACACACACACACACACACACACACACACACACACACACACACACACACATATATATACACATATCACAAAATATGCATGGATGAATCAATAAATAACAGACATATTATGGTCTCAGCACTTAGGAGGCAGAGGAGGATTGAGGCCAGCCTGGGCTACACAGCATTTCAAAGTTTGACTGTGCTACATAGCAAGATCCTGTCTTAAAACAAAACGACCAACCAAAAAACGATCAAAGCTCACTGCTGAGAACCTTTATTTCACTGAAGCTTGGGAAACACTTATGTTCACAGTCTTACTGCCTCCTGTCTTATCAGACAGAACACATCTGTAAGGAAAAAGGTAACATCTGTCTGTTAGTGCCACTGTGGGCACTTTCTTCTCTCTTTTACTTTACTTTTCTTTTTAAAGATAACTCCACACTCCACCAACATCCTCCAAACTGCCCTATGGGCGTTTTCTTGGTTTATTCTAGCTTGGGCTAGCTTGTTTTATGTCACTACGAATCGTGAGTTTGAACCTGGCAGTGTGTCACCCACTGCCACCGTGACAACAAGTTTGTCTCCAGTCTCCGTGGGAATCCCGCTTCCCCTTTGACATTCCAGCATGCCTTTGCTTCCTGGAAAGATGACATCCCTGGCTTGTCTGGGGGCAGTTTCCCATCCCAGATCTGGGTGCAGCTTTCATGGGCTGTCACTCATGGTGGAGTGGGCTTAGTGATGCTTCTGCCTCTGCCATCCAGGCTCCTGCAGAGAGCACCGGCAGGTTACTGGTTCTCTAAGCTGGACTCGGGTGAAAGCTTGTCTTTCACCTGTCGTCGGTGTCCTGTCTTAGGTAAGCAGATGTCTGTTAACATGTCCCTGAGGAAAAGTCACACCACAGCTGGGGAAATAAAGGGAGAGGTTACATGAACACTAGAGATGGTAATCCATAAATGTCAACTGGCAGTACCCTCCAAAGAGGACCACTGACACCAGCTACCATGAGTCCCAGTTCACAGAGGTGGGAACAGCATCTAGTCCCTGGATCTTTCTCTCTAGGGCCCACAACCGGTGAGAGCTGACTGAAACTTGAGGCCCCAGAGGGTCTAGTCTGTGAGGCCATGACCCCACCCTTCCTGTGAAGAGGGAAAGGGCTTTGTTTCCTACAAGACCCTGGATGGAAGGGGGTCCTTTGCCGCCTCAATGCTGCCCTTGAACCCCCTGACCCCTACTGAACCTGCTTGCCATTCTCCCAGCAGGGCAGAGCCTGTATTTCCTCTTCCTCTTGAGTATGGGCTGGTCTGTGGTAGCTGTAATTCAAAGACCTTGGCAAGTATGACATCAGAACTCAGTTCTGGCAGTTTCCAAAAGAATGCTGGCAGGGGAGAAGCCAGCGCCACCCAAGACCGCCAGTGTTGGGCAAGCTCAAGCCAGTACTTTTGAAAAATGCAAGAGAGAGACACTGTCACCTGCCCCACCTTGCTGTCTACCATCTCAGGACAGGATCCAGACAGGAGAGCACAGGGTCCACTGTGAACACTGCAGCCCTTAGAGAAGCCACACAGAGAAACCACATAGCCTCAGACTATGGTCCCAAGGGGACACTCCTGCTATTTTCCAGCATCCCAGACCTCCCCAGCTAGGACTCTAATGGCAGGAGATGTGGGGTCTACACCAAGTCTTTGCACCAGGACCATTGCCTTCCTCTGTTTCCCCATGTAGCGAGCACTAGCTTCATCCCTTGTGAAGAACCTGTTGAAAACTGTGGTTCTCCTTTAAGGATCCCCGAAGTCCCAGGCCACACTCCACTTTGTGGCTTCCATTCCTCCAAGGGCAGTACTGAGAATCCCGGGGGGACCCAGAGATGCCATGGTGGGTACCCTTTCCCAAGGTACTTGTTGCCCTCAATATACCCGAGATAAACATTCAATGTCCCCAGGCCAAAGGAGTTCCTTCCCAGAAGTCCAGTGAGGAATCCGCAAACTAGAGTGGATGAACAGAGGGGACGCTGTCCCTGCCGCATGATGGACAGCAATAGAGATAGGCAGAAATGCAGAGACAGAGGAAGAGCAGGGTCTACCCTGGGCAAATATGGGAGGGACAGACAGTTGGAGGGGAGGAGAGAGAAAGACAAAAAGAGGGGAGTTACCAGCCTGAAGGAGAGAGACACACAGAAGTAGAAGCCTAGAGAGGAGGTAGTGAGCTGGACCCCAGGCAAGGAACAGCCTTGGGCAGGCAGAAGCGGGGAGGGGGGTACTACACACTCCCTGAGGCTCTGGCACTCTCCTGATAAGTTCAGCACCCCTATTTGTTCCTATCCTTCTCTGTCTCCCCTCATCCCAGCTTGTGTTGTGTCAGACTCCTCTACTTCACTACCCAATGCCCAACTTGAAGGCCTTTGGGCCCCAGAAATGTGACCCATTGCTTCAGGAGACCCTAGCAAGTTACACTACCTCTGGCCATCTCTGTCCTATAAAAAAAAGTCAGTCCCCTGGATAGGGACCAGCTCCACCTGTCACCCAATCTATACTTCTCAGCTCTGATTCTGGGAAAACACTTTGGGGTATACAGTCTTAGGCTGGAGGGGACAGAGCCCCAGCACTGGGTAGCAGGTCAGAAGGGCCCCAAAAGCCACTTACTAGTAGGAGTTTGCCCCTCCCATGTACACCCCTTCTCCCCCTCCAGTAGAAGGAGGTATAAAAGCAAGAGAGTCCCCGTGAGCAAGCCCCATAACTCAGCCAGCCAGCAGAGGCCAATATTTAAATCATAGCTTACTTTGCTTTGTGTGAGGGAATTTATTAGCCTACCACATAAATGTTTTATTCATTAGGCTACGTAAATAATGCATGCCCGTTTCCATGGAGATTTAACCCTTGGGTTCCTGGCTCCCTGGTCAGGGCATGCCCAATCCCTTTGTGATATCTATTTTCCTGGTCCTGCCAAGACAAAAAAGGACCAATGGTAACACACAACAACCAATTTTACTAGCATTTGTCATGGATGAAGCCCTTCAGGAAGCCAGGCAAGTGTCCAACAACTTGCCCCATGATGTCATTAGCCCAAATTCTGCCATTCCCCCCATCTTACAGATAAGGAGACTGAGGCTCAAGGAAGAGGGATATTTGCCCAGGGAAAATAGGACAGGATCACACCAATTATAACTGACATCAGACCCAGATCGTATAGACTCTGCCAATCCCAGGTACTCTGTAGGACATAGGAGGTCTGCTCAGGGGAAGCAAGCAGATGGGGAATTCTCACCTCCACTTCATGCTTCCACTTCTACATCCCCAAACTCTCTGCACCCAGCAAAATCCCAGCCCCAACATAAAACTGAGCTCCTGGGGTCCAGCCATGCCATATCCTGGGACCAACAGAAGACCCAGGACCCTCAGTGGCCAGAGAGATGGTGGACTTTAAACCTGAGTCTTGGTTCCCACTTTGTGCCCTGAATCTCCTTTTTTTTTAAAGAACCTTCTGTAGTGCAGCAATGACAAGGCAGCCCCTCATAACTTTACAGACAGCAACCCTGAGACCTTTAGGTTAAGAGCTTGGCACAGGGTCACCAGCAAATTGGCCACACAGGCATGTGGAGAGGCCCGGGCAGGCCCCCTGTTCCTCCCGTCACGTCTGGTTGCTCTGCTCAGCTAGCGTGGGCTCACAGTCCACCTCTGCCACCTCGCCTGCTTGTTAGTCAGCTTCCACAGGAGCCTCTCTGGCCCCTCAATGACAGCAGTGCAAGCAGGCCACCAAGGCTGCCCTGACCATCATTGCTGGCCCTCAGCCCCCTCCAACAGCTTCCCCAGCCTTTGCAAACAGCAAGATCATATTCAAATTCCAGGTGCCAGTAGAGAGCAAGCCTGCCAAGGGAAACCTACAAACTACACCTCAAAACACTGCCTTCAGGTCCATCCTTCTCTCCTGCTCTCCCTTAGCCCGGCTCCATGCAGTCTTGAAGCCTCTGTGACTCACTAAGGGTGACACTGTGTTTGAGTGTATGCCAGGACTAAATTAGGTCTCAACCTCATAACCTCATCCTCTCCAAAGCAGCCCATGAGGGACATCTGGTTTACCTGATTTTGAGATGAGCACTTGTGATTCAGAGAGGTGAAGAAATCAGCCCAAGATGTGTGGCTAGCAAGTGACGTAAACCCAGTCTCTGACCCAGATAGGACCGACCATCTGTCATTCTTGACTACCTGACCTTGCTCTGGTTCTCCCAAAGAGCAGGCTCTGAGAGCAGATAGCCTACTCGCTCCAGAGAATGCCACTGGAGAAGTCATTTCTCTTCACTCTCTTCAGACCTGCTGAGGTCCAGGCACAAGTCTGCTGCTGTCCTGTGAACATCTCTGTGACATCATGCTCAGAAACAAAGACCACAGGTCCCTAGCTGAGAGCCCTCTGCAGGCCACAGGCATTGGCTGGAATCACCCCACGGTGTTTCCATTTTATTTATTTTTACAGCTGCTGCCATCTGCAGCAAACAATATGGCTTCCTTCTAAACAATAGTAATGATAAGACAATAGAGCTGAGCCATATCTGGCCCTCCCCAAGGTCTTGCATTGTTCTGAGCTTTGTGGATTTTAATCAGCTAGTCCCCTGACACTCTGTTAGGGAGGCCATTATTCTCCCAACTACGAAGATGAGAAGAACAAGTCACAGAGACATCACACAGCTAAGAAGTGCTGGGGCCACCATTTGAATCCTTTACAACCAGTCTGTCTCCAACAACGAGCTAAATTTCCTTTTGAAAATCAACTTTGGACTTTTTTTTCATTCTCCTTGGTTTTCACTCCTATGAGATTTTGAGGTGCTGTCCTTACACTCTGAGCATCCCATTGTCATGTCTCAGAAAACAGGGATCCATGGGATCAGATGCCCACTTCTGGTCTCTGTGGGCACCCACCCACACATGGCATACACACAGTGACACATAAAAATAAAATTAAAAGAGAGCTAAAGATGGCTCAGCAGTTAAGAACACTTATTGATCTTGCAAAGGACCTGAGTCCAGTTCCTAACACCTACATCGGGTGGCTCACAACCATCTCTAACATCAGTTTCCAGGGATATGACACCCTCTCCTGGACTCCACAAGCATTTGCACACACACACACACACACACACACACAGTGTGGGGGCAGTGCTGTGGGCAAGCCTGTAGGACATTTTTTTTTGATTGCCGTTTGATATGGGAGGGACCAATTCACTGTGGACAGTACTACATCTAGGCTGGTGGTCCTGGGTTCTATAGCAAGAAAGCTGGCTAAGCAAATCATGGAGAGCAAGTCAGTAAGCAGCACTCTTCCCTGGTCCCTGCATCAGCTCCTGCTTCCAGGTTCCTGCCTGGAGTTCCTGCCCAAAATTCTCTCAGTGATATAGTATGACTTGAGAGTTGTAAGTTAAAATAATCCCTTTCCTCCCCAGGTTGTTTTTGTTCATAATGTTTTATTCTGATACCTCTATCATGTCTCAGCTGCAGCCATCTTTGGTTTAACTTGAAACCTACCCCACCTTTCTACCCCTGCTGTCAAAAGTTCTGTGGGAAGGTACCCAGCCCTATTCTAGAAATGTGGGGTCAAATGCCCAGGTAACTGTGTGGTGTGAGACTGCTTGCTTGTTTACCTCCCCATGCAACTACCAACCAGGATGTAGTTTTTCTGTGTTCTCTGGCTTTAAAAGCTCCCTGTAAAATGCATTCAAGGCAAGGATGCTCCACGAGAAGTGTTTCTCTCCAGGCAATAGTCAGTGGGCTTAATATAGACTCTACATTCAGACTTTGATCTAGCTGAGTGTTCTTTGGGTCCCTCTCCTGTGATATTATCATACCAATAGAAACCTAAGACAAACATATAAACACAATTAAAATTAAAAGCAAAATTTTAAAAATAAATAAATAAACAAACAAACAAACAAATAAATAAATGCCTCCCGAGTGCTGGGATTAAAGGTGTGTGCCACTACACCCAGCTAAAAATATAAAGAAGTCTTTTTTTTTTTAATGAAGGAGTTTCTTTAATTTTAATTTTATTTTACTCTGGTGATCTGCCTACATGTATGTCTGTGTGGTGGGGCCATGTTGGATCTCCAAGAATTGGAGTTAAAGACAGTTGTGAGTTGTCATGTGGGTGCTGGGAATTGAACCCGGGTCCTCTGGAAGAACAGCCAGTGCTCTTAACTGCTGAGCCATCTCTCAAGCCCAAGAAGTCTTAAAAAACAAAACAAAAAAACCCCTAAAATAATGTGACATTTAAAGTTTTCTCTCACAGATCCCTTCACACCTTTGTCCATCACTGACTTCCTAGGGTCAGAGGTGGCTGGTCACAATGCACTAATACTCAGGAAGCAAGAGGGCCAGGAACTTGGGAGGTATCCATTTCCTTCAGCAAGACTTTGTCTCTTAGAGGTTCCAAAACTTCCCACACAGTGCCTCCAGCTGGGTACCAAGTGTTCAGACACAGGAGCCCTTGGGGGGACATTTCACATCAAACCACAGCAGCTTCCTTCAGGCTTCTCCTGGGCTCCTCACAGCTTTCCATAGGTAGGGTCCTGTACTGTCCCCATTTTAGAGATGAACAAATAGAAGTACACACAAGTTAAACTTGTCCTTCCATGGTGGCACAGGGCCAGGACTTGGAGCCTGGCCATCTGGCTTCAGAGCCACCAGCAAGCACTTCACCACCACACTATGTGGCTTTGGTCTTGACCACAGAGACATGACTATACAGAGTCATCTGCACTATATAGCTAGATACAGCTGTGCCTGCAGCCAAATTCTACCCTGGATCTTTCCTCTATCTCAGACAGTGATTGGGCCATCATGTTTGATCTGGGAGAAATGAATAGAGGACTCCCAATACTTGCAGAGGAAGGAATGGCGACGTCCCCTCCCTCCTTGGCTAGGGAAGCCAGCTCAGAGGACACAGTCTAAGTCTGTGTCCTTGCATGAGAGCTGAGGCAGATGAATGTCACTATTGGGACTAGGGTGAGAGGCATGAGGGCCCCACAGATAACTGTGCACCTGGATGATCCTGGCAGTGAACAGCTCTTTCTATGTGCATCCTTAGTGCTTGGATCCTTCACCTACACCAAGCCCTGCTGTGTGCACAACTGCCTGGATTTTGTCCCAATATCTGCTTCCTTAGGCATTCATGACCCATCTCACCATCTCACACAACCAGCACACCTTGGATTTGTGACTTCCAGCCCTTGACTGTGGGGCATCATATCCCTGGCATGTTCATCATTCCACACAAGTACACTAGCAGGGGACCTTCTCCTGGTAACTGGGCTTCTGCAGGGACAATGTCACCTATAGAACTCTCCCATCCTACCTTGGTTAGCTCTGCATCTCTGCCAAAGGGCTTTGTCTGAGACATCAAGGCTTCAGATCCATGGCCCCAAAGACACCTGTATCACATGTAGCCCATGAAGAACTGATGATGTGCAGAATGAACACACTGGCAGCCACTCTGTCATTACCCCCAGCCCCAGGTGTCCTCTGTTGGGATGGTTCTCAGTTCCTGTGTAGACAGATCTCTCCATAGCTCAGATATGACTCATGTGACCAGGAGGAGACAGGCACATTCTTTATTCTTGCTTTCAACCCATCCACTCAACTTCCTCCGCCCCTTCATGGCCACACACAGTCCTACATGTCTGAAACCTACCGTGAAGTCCCAACTATCAGGCACACATGCACACTCAATTTCAATTTCCTTCCACCCCCAACAGACCTTGAAAGCTATTGAATTTCCTACAAGCTGAAGTGTCACGTCAAGTCTGGCCCAGGTCCTCATTGCCTTTACTGTGTCCGAGTAGCCAGACCCTGTAGAATCCAGGTACCACTCAGACCCTAGGATGAGTCCTCACTCTTACCTCCCAATGACTGCTCACTTGTAAGGTTAGCCTCATAGTCTCTCTGCCAACCCTGGATAGGGAAGAAGTGAAACTGAGGGGACAGGGAGATAAAGACTAGATCTGAAAGGATACCTGAAGCTTTCCCTTCTCACTGGATCAGCCAATTAGCATCCCTTGCCCTTGCCTCAGCATCCCTCTGGCAATCTCTCATGCTGCTGGCAAGGCCAGAGAGGACTCGGTGATAGGAACGACTAAGGCTGAGGGCACAGAAACAGCATCATTTGCCTTAGACAATGGCATGGCCCCAAGGCTGGTCAGAGTCCATGAGGAGCCCTGTTCAGTCTTCCATGAACATATATGGAGGGATCATTCACCATCACTGCTCCCCAAGTCTTAACTCTCCTAGCTCACAACTTCCATGAATGGCCACAGTCTCAGGGCTTCAATACAGATGGACCCCAACTCACTGTGGCCCACATCTGCTAGAATGCTAGACACAATCTTTCCCTTTAGCCTGGTTCCTGAATAACCCTCTAGGTCTCCTCTTATCTCTCAAGTCCTGCAATCAACAACTGGCCTCCTGCCTTATATTTCATTTGCGCCTGGGAAATTTTAGAATAATAGCCATCATAGCTTACTGAGGTTCCTGGAGCCATTCATTTGCAAACTTCTCTCTCCATGAGGTGAACCCCAGGCATCCTCTGACACTTGGCATCCCTGGCACACAGTAGGCCTTTAGTAAATATCTGAGGGTGAATGCATGAGCAGAGGCCCCCTCCTTGCCATTACAAGAGATGCTCCAGTACTACATGGGCTGAAGTCTCAGGCGAGGCCCTCACCTCTGCATCGTGACTTCCTGAGCCAGAGAGTGGCTGTGTTAGGTGCTTTGCTTGTTGCTTGTTGGTTGTTTGCTTGTTGACAACAGAAGCAACTTAAGGCAAGAGAGGTTTATTTGGGCTGACAGCTTGGGAGGATACAGTCCGTCATGGCAGTGGGCCTGTAGGGCTGGGACTCCTCACTTGCTGGATCTAGAAACAGAGAGCAAGGACCCCTGGTATTCATTAGACTTTCTCCTTTCCCCTTTTTTATTTCTCTGGGACCCCTAGCCTATGGGATGGTGCCACCCACATTCATGGTGAGTCTCCATCAGCTATACCTCTCTGAAAACACAGATTCCCCCAGAAGTGAGCCCACAGACAATGATGTTGAAGGTTATCCATCACAGCAGCCCCGAGGATGCAGCCTCTGTTTCTTCTTTTTAGTATTATTTTGTGTCTGTGTGTGTGTGCATGCACACACATGCCTGAGCCTGTGTGTGAAGTTCAGAGAACAACTTTCAGGAATCAGTTCTCTCCTTCTGCTATGTGGATTCTGGAGAGTGTCAGGTTCAGTGGCCTGCTGAGCCAGATATGTGAAGACTGATCTTGATTGTTGATTGATGTGGGGAGAGTTCAGCCCACTGTGGGTAGTGCCACCTCTGAGTAGGTGGTTCTGGGTTGTATAAGAAAACTGGCTGGGGGGAGAAAGCCAGTAGGTAGCATTCTCTATGGTTTCTGCTGAGTTCCTGCCTCTTAATCCCCTCAATGATGGACTTGTAAATAAATAAATAAGCCCTTTCCTTCCCTAAGCTGTTTTTTTTTTTGTCATAGCATTATTACAGCAACATAAAATGAATTGATACATACATCCCTACTGTTATTTCTCTAGTTCCAGTGACAGGAGATTTTGGGGTGAAATCCTATTAATTTCTCAAGGGGCCAAGGTAATACCCTTGCTTCTCTCAGCTTGCACCCTCCTGTCCTCAGTGTGCCATTAGAAAATGTTATGTATTAAATTCTGTCCCCCCAAAAATCTAGGGGGACAGATCAGCCAGTACAGTGCTTACTTACCTCACAAGCATGGGGCCTGGGTTCAAGTCTCCTTTAGAGCTGGGCACGGTGGCACACATGCACAAACATAAACACATACATGTCATGCCTGCATGTCTGGCCTGTAACCCAGCACTCAGGGCGAAGTGGATACTGAAGCATCCTCCTGTTTAAGGCCAGCCTGAGCTACACAGTGAGTTCAAGCCAGCTCAGGCTACAGAGTGAGAGCCTGTCTCAAACAGATAAACAAAAAGCCACACCACCATGTCAGTGCACATATAAGCAAGACCTTATTTGGAAATTGCATCTTTGTGGGTGTGATCAAATTCAGATGAGGTCTTACCAGAATGGTGGCCCTTAATCCAGCTGTACTGGTATCCATACAAGAGGAGAGAGGAAGAGGAGTCCACATGACTTCAGAGGCAGAGTGGAGGGGTGCAGCAGCGAGTCCAGGGTACGGAAGATCACTAGCCACATGTGGAGCTGGACAGGCAGGAGTGAAGCACCCAAAAGCCTTCACTTCAGACTTGTGGACCCTGGAACTATGAGAAGATAGAGTCCTGCTGTTCTCAGACACCAGCTTGTGATTCACTGTGACAACATGCTTTGTAAGTAAGGACTGAGGGCTTTCTGTCCTTGGGGGCCACAAGCCAGAAGCTGCATGGAGTAATCCCTTGTTCTCTGACAGGAGCTCAGCATGCAAGCCACTTGGAGCATCAAGGCACTGCTGGGATGAAGGAACGTAACACAACAGCCAAGTCACTGAGGTATGTAGAGGACTCCATGGTACAAGAATCTGCAGACAACTGAGTCCATCTCTCCCAAGACACCTCATCTAGATGGGCTTCCAGCCTCTCCACTCATGGCTTCTACTCAGTATCACTGATGGAGAAGTGTCACTGAAGCCTAACCACTGAGAACCCATGGTGGGGAATATGCCTCATGGCTAGGCTAGGAAAAGAGGTAACAGATAATCCAGCATGATGGTCAATGTTGGCATCAACTGGCTAGGATCTAGAATCATCATCTAGGAGACAAATGTCTAGTTGTATCTGGGAGTTTACTTCAGGTGGGAAGACCCACCCTGATTGTAGATGTCACCTTTCCATGAGCTGGGGTCCTGAACTGAATAGAAAGGAGGAAGTGAGCCATGTGCGAGGATTTTCTCATTCTGCTCTTTGGCTGAGCACACAGTGCGTCCAGCTGCCTCACACTCCTACTGCCATGACACCCTCCACTATGAAGGATTTTACCCTCAAGCTATGAGCTCAAATCAAACCTTCCCTCCCCAGGTTGCTTTGGTCGGGTATTTTATTATTCATATTTTTCAATTATTTTTTTACATTTTTGTAAGTTTAAGATTTATTTATTTTATGTGTATGAGTGTTGGCTTGCATGTATGTTTATGTACCACACATATATCTGTTATCTGTGAAGGTCAGAAGAAGCCATCAGATCCCCTGAAACTGGAGTTATAGAGAACTGTGAGCCACTGTGTGTGGGTGCTGGGAACTAGATCTTAGGTCCTCTGGAAGATCAGCAAGTGCTCTTAACTGTTGAGCCCATCTCTCCATCCCCATAGTTTTTTGTTTGTTTGTTTTTAGCTCTATCTGATTTATTACAATACCATGCTTTGCTGATGATGGCCCCTCGCCAAGTAGCATCACTTCTCCCTAACTTCCTCCCCAGCCTTTCCTCTGGCTCCTCTGGTAACTCTATGGCCAGCTTCACCATCTCCCCCAGTAGAGGCCAGCTGTCTTCAGCACTGTGTTTGCAACTTCCTTCTCCCACACACTCTCCCATGTGTGGTCTTATTGGCTGCCTGATGTCTCTCCAACCAGAATGGCACATCTGTCTCCACAGTCTCAGCCCTCCAAGGCTCTGCAGACTCAGGAGCTCTGTAGCCTTGCCCAGGCTACTCAAGCCCAAGGTGTTTCATGGAGCTCTTCCCTTCCAATAAAGACATATGACATGCCCCTATCACAGAGTACCATCCCCAAGCTTCTAGCTCCTTCTAGATAACCATTCAGAAGACCTCACAACCCCTTAAAAAGAAATCTTTGTAGCTATTCTTCATGCTCCACCTTTTCTGAACCATTCTAATCTGACCCTTCTCTTGTACCTCTGGCCACTGTCACAGGCTAGGTACAGAACAAACCAGCTCAACCTATCACTTGTAGCTGTCTGAGTGGGAGAGGTAGCTCAGGCAATAAATTTCTACATAAACATGAGGACCTGACTTAGACCTCCAGCACCATGCTGGCAATCTCAGTGTCAGAGAGATGTAGACAGGCAGATCCCTGGAGCTTGCAAGCCAGCCAACACACCCTGAGCACTGAGCCCTGGAACCCAGAAATAAAATGGGGGATGGGAAATAGTTCAGAAGGTAAGAGTGCTTGCTGTACAAGCACAGGGCTGAATTTGAATCTACAAACCCAGGTTAAAAAAAAAAAAAGGCCAGGCATGGTTGCACATGCCTGCAGCCTCAGCATTGTAGGAGCAGGGACAGGCAGATCCCAGGAGCTGGTTAGCTATGCCATGCAGCTGAAACTGTGAGCCACATGTTCATTCATAGGGCCTGTTTCAGGCAGTAAGGTAGAAAGCAAAAGAGGAGGACACATGTTCTACTCTGACCTCCCTGTATGGATACATACTCATGTGTACACACCATGCACATATCACACACACACAGACACACATACCCACACACACACACCAAAATGCATTATACAGATATGAGGGGGGGAGCTGATAAATCTGTTTGAATAAATAAACCTCATTTGAAGTCTTGCATTTGAGAACTAGGGCCCTCTCCAACCTGACTCAGCAAGAGCCTGGGTCCCCAGAAACCAGCTCAGGAAATGGGGTTCATGTCTGGGGCAGGAGCAAAATTCTCTCCCAACATAGAGATGTACATTCGGGACCCCAGAACCAGTTCACCCTTCATTGCAAAGAGGCACAGATGTGTCAGCCCTTTCTGCCAAGATCTTATTATATTTTTCTCAAAGAAAACAAGTGTGGATGGGGAGAGGGTTAACGGTTTATTCTATTTTTTTCTGAGTGATTTTATCACTGCCGTTAGAACATTCATTGAAGTAAGTGAGGAATCCATCACGGGTTGACAGCAGTGCGCAGACTAATGGCTGTTACATGGTAATAATTTTTAATATGATTTTTATTTCACTTAATTTCATATGTGCTTGACAAAAGGTCCCCAGTCACTTGGGAGCAGTGTGGGACTGGGAATATGCACACAGAGTGGTCCGTGGAGCCAGATGCTGGAGCCCTTCAAAGAAACAACTTTGCCACTGGGAAAGGGGAAGTCAGCAAGTTGATGGGAGGAGGGAAGGAGATGGCTTCTAGCACCATGTTGGTAACATACCCACACAGACATGTCATGACACCATGAGTCAGAGATGGTACATAAGAGACGGGTCTGCCATGTGCATGCAGGCTTGCTGGGAACTTGCACAAAATGTCCTCTTGTGAGGACACGGTCACACCCTGTCAGTCACGCTGTGGGTTTGCAGAGAAACACACAGTAAGTAAGAACTGGGCTCATAAACGTGCTGCCATGGGACAGGGAGGGGGGGAAGAGAGAGGGAAGGGGGAAAGGAAAAGCAGGAGAAGAAAAAGGAAAGGAGGGAGGAAAGAAGGAAAGGGAGGAGGGAGAAGAGAAATTAGATAAGAGATAGGAGAGAGAGGAAAGGAGAGGAGGGGGAGAGAGAGGAAAGGAGAGGAGGGGGAGAGAGAGACAGAGAGAGGGGACAGAGAGGGAGGAGAGAAGGAGAGAGAGAGAGAGAGAGAGAGAGAGAGAGAGAGAGAGAGAAAGATCCATTTCTTTGGTGAAATCCCTGTGCCTAGAACTATAAAGACCCAGCCACAGAAGCCAGTGTGGTCTTAAGTGCCTATTCTTGCACACACACAAACACACACACACACACGCGCGCACACACACACACACACACACACACACACACCAGTACATCACCAGGGACTTAAAACAAGCCACCCAGCCCTGCCTGTGACAATGTTGCTGTGAGAAGTGAAGCTACAATCCAGCACTGCAGGTGCTACACTACTCTTGTCACAACTTCAGACCATGCTCCCTGGGCAGGTGATACACCCCACTGTCACACCAGCTGCCATCTCACTGTTCCTTTGGCTCTTTCTGGTTGGATAACAGTAGTGCCCACCACAACTGGCTATGGTCAAGCGTGATGTACTCCTGACTCTAAATGTGCCTGGGGAGCACTCGTTGATGAATGCTCCACATGTTGTCGGAGAAGAAGACTCCAGAGTCAGACTGCTAGAACCCAAACCCCAGCTCCCTCCACTGGCTGTCTCCATAGACGTGTAAGCCCCCACCTCTCGGTACTCATATGGATTCATAGGAAGAGTGTGGCTCTTAGAAGAGGTTATCTACTGTGATCATATCTTTCCAGTTTCTTTTGGAAAGGATAAAAGTTGGATTTTCTTAGGTCCCCTTTAGGATGGAAGAGGATTATGGGGAGCTAAGGACATCATCCAATGGTGTCAATCTTCTGCAAGACTCTTCTTATCCTGTCTGGCTTTGAGAGGCTGCTGCCCGTAGGATTTAGCGAGCTGACAAACAGATCACCTTACTAAGGCTTATTATTGCTTCATCTGGATCTAAACGCACAGACACTCGTGTGTGAGCATCCACACCCACGCATACTCATGGATTCACAAACACACACGCATTTGTGGATGCACACAGGCTGATGCACGCACACATAGACACTCATGCACACATACTCACACATGTACCGTGCACATGCAATTTAAACACAAACACCACAGCCACAGCCGCAGACACACACACACACACACACACACACACACACACACACACACACACACGCGAGTTTCAAACACTTTGGTCCTCGCCTTTCTCCACGGAAGTTTGCGAAAATGAGTATGAGTTCAGGACTACGGACAGCATCCTGTTCCTGTCCATGGTGCTGCCTGATTCTCACTCCCAGCAGCTCTGCTCCCCACCCCATCCTGCCTGTTCTACACCCCAACCAGGAAGCCCCACGGAATATTTCCCTAAAGACTAGGGCTCTGGGTTGGGTGGGGTAGAAATTGTATCATTGGAAAATTCTGGATCTTAAAAAAACTCCACTAAAGAAGCATCTGGCTCCTTGTTTGCCCAGAGGGCACCAGGTGCCTTTTGGTTTACACAACCTGGGAACTCTTCCCAGGCTGGGCCCACAATAGGCTGAGAAATGGCCCTATGTTACTATTGGCTTTGCTATTTCTCCACAAACCCACTGGGTGAGTGTTATTGTTAGCCCCACCCTGAAAACCCAGAGGTCCGAGATTCATCCACATTCACACTGCAAGAGGTGGGGGAAGAGGATACACCTCACATGCAGACCAAAAACTCCAGAGAGTCTGACTCAGAGATGTGTGTGGCCATCTTCCCTGGTGCCATTGCCTAACAGAGGTGCTCTCAATGAATATGAGGTAAACACATGCATGACCCCAAAATCCTCAGCCTGTCCTCTTCATTTCCCTGACCCCTGGCTAGAAGACTCGGCTTCAAAGGTGTTTCTTCAGACACTTACACCATTGTCTGTCTCTATTACCAAGACTTTCCTCCCCACATCTCTCAAGGAGCCTGACACAAACCCCAAGTGTCCCTCAGCAGAGTGTGGCCATCTTAAACTTCTTTAAATAAGGGGTTGAAGGTCCTGAGATCCAGTTACTTTCAGCATGGAACTGCAAGTACTGGCCATTGTGGTGCCTTGAATAGGAATGATCTCTTTAAGCTCATAGATTCAATTACTTAGTCATCAGGGAGTGTCACTATTGAGAAGGATTAGGAGGTGTGGCCTTGTTGGAGGTGTGTCAGTGGGGGTGGGTTTTGAGGTTTCAAAGTCCATAACTTGCCCAGTCTCTCTCTCTCTCTCTCTCTCTCTCTCTCTCTCTCTCTCTCTCTGCCTGCTGCCTGGGGTTCAGGACGTAGCTCTCAGCAACATGCCTGCCTGACGGCCACCATGTCCCCCACCATGATGATAATACATTAAGCCTCCTAAACTGTAAGCCAGCCCTCAACTAAATGTTGTCTTTTATAATAGTTGCCTTGGGCATGGTGTGTCTCCACAGAGACAGGACAGTGACTAAGAGAGCCATGCTGCCATCAGAAGCCCAGCCAGCCCACCTCTGCAGCCAGGGTTTTACATGCCTGTTCCTCCCACTCATTTGAATCACTCCTGTAAGCTACTGTGATTGTCTCTCCCTTGACATCTACAGGAGGAATTTTCAACTAGTTTCCAAGGTGGGGGCAGGTTCATGGAGTAGGTAACTTAGGAATAGTACTTTTGACGCACAAAAGAGAAATATAAAGATTCTGAAATTGCCCAGACTCAGGACCTGGATATGCACCATAGTTCATGATACACTCTTGCCAGAACTTCTCTTAGCTGAGAAGGCAGTGGGTGAGTCCAGGCCCATGCTGGGAACAGAACATTAGTAACAAACTGTAGTTGATGCTCTCCCTACTACAAGCCCAACACTACGCTCAGAGCGAGGCATGCAAGGTTAGTCAAGCAAGGTCCTCGCCCTCAGGAATCCTGAAGATTGACAGAAAAGAAATACAACTAAACAGACAATTTATGCCAGACAGGGCTTTGTCAAAGATGACTGAAGAGGAAAGGGGCCGGGGCTCCTCCTGGGCCATGTTAGCTGAGAGTCTGTCCCCCATGACAGCCTTCCTCAGACCCCACAGGGCTCTGTTCATCAACTGTCCCAGCTCCAGACAGCACATCCAGGTATAGGCAATAAAATCTAGTACACACCAAAGGCACAGGTTTGAGAGGCCGACTGCTTTCTATTTAAATTCAAGTCCCTTAACTTATCCACTGTGAGCCTTTGTACATGTTATTAATCTCTGTAGGCCGCAATAGCCTCTACTGTAAAATGGAATAATAAACTCTAACCTGTCTCAGGGGATGATGTAAGGATTCAATGAGTGGATGATTATGAAGCTTAGGATGGGGATTAGCACATAGTTAGGAACTACAGAGAGCCAGGGGTGGTGATGACAACAGTACCATGTCCTAGTGTCCAAGTGTTTCAGAGGCTGGTGACAAAATGAGGCAGGCAGGGCGTGGGACACAGTATGACTTCACACAAGCTTCTAAGTTGTTTGCTCCCTGCTCACCCTCACACACCAGACCAAGGACTCAACTGAAGCTGTTGAGACAGAGATGGCCCCTGTACTCAGTGCTACTGCCATTTATTGGGCACCGTCTTTGTTGGACACTCAGTACATGTCATACCATCCAAGTCCCCAGGATACTTTTCCATTTTATTGAGATAATGTCTAGCAGGTTGGTGGCGGCACACGCCTTTAGTCCCAGCACTCGGGAGGCAGAAGCAGGTGGATCTCTGTGAGTTCAAGGCCAGCCTACAGAGTGAGTTTCAGGACCACCTGAGTCACACAGAGAAACGCTGTCTCAAAAAACCAAGAGAGAGAGAGAGAGTCTCAAGGAGTGCAGGCTGGTTGTGTTGCCATGGATGACAAAGAGCTTCTGATCTTCTTGACTCTGTCTCTCTAAGTCTGTGATTACAGGCTTGTGCTACCATGTTTGGTTTTATAAGGATAGGACTGAGCAAAAATGGATCAGCTCATGCTACTTCCTCCCATATTAATAGCTCAGTTGGAAAGCCACTTAGCCACCTAGGGCCACCACACTCCCTCTCTACAAATGCCTTCCACAGCTACCAGGTACATGCATGTATGCACATACATACAACATACATGCATACATGAACACATACACACACACTTTACATGTAAACAGATCCGAATTCAAGTCCTACTTTTCAGACTTGGACTTGTCACTTGTCTTTCTGGTCCCCAGACTTCCCACCTGTACAACAGAGAACACCTCCATCTCTCCAATCCAGTATTCCTGGACCACCAGAGGGACTGGAGCCTAGTAACATAACCATCCCTAATTCTCACTCTCTTAAGGGCAGCCAGTTAGTTAACAGGACAAACAAATCTAGAACTTCTAGAATACTGCAGGAGCCCACTGCCTTTTCATGCCGCTCCTTTTCCTGCCTTCTTTTGTCTCGTAAGTTTTACCAGACCAAGTAAAATCAGAATATTGGGAATGAAATCACAAGACTTCTGGAGTTCAAGTCTAAATCTGCCCACACTGGCAATGTCCAAATCCCATTGAGCCTCGGTGTTCCCAACAATAAAATAGGTGAGTGATACCATCCACACGGGGCTCTTTTAGTAACTCAGATGGTCAAAGCAGCCAAATGTCTTTCCACTGTGTGGAAACAGCACAGAGGCCATGGACCCAAAAGCAGGTAACCAAAGCATGTTTGTGCACAGTGGGCATGCGCAGCAGCATGGAGAACGGGACATGGAAGCTCACCCAATGTGGATGGGCTTGAAAAATACCAAGCTAGTAAATGCTCAGACACAGAAATGTTTCTGCACTTGCATGAAACACCCAGGACTACAAGTCTAGAGGGACAGGAAGCAGATGAGTGGTTGCCAGGACCTGAGGAGGTAGACTTTGTAGGTTCTGGGAGGCTCTGCTTAGGAGAACGAGTTCACGTAGGCAGTGGTGCTGGCTGTATGTCTGGTTGCTATCTAAGAAACACTGTACTGCACCACTAAAGGCATCAGTTTAATGGAACATGACTCACATCTTTTAAAAAAGAAAGGAAGAGAAGACTGGTTGATAAGGGGGTGAGTGTTAGTCCTCCTTCAACAACACAGAGAACCCTGAAGAGCTCCAAGAGCCTAGGCTACCACTCAGGCAAACATGTCCACAACCCTGAGCCAGGCTAGCTCAGGACCCTGGAAGCATCAGGGACAGTACTGAGTACAGAGCCTGAGAGTCATGCAGTCTCACTCTGAAACACTGACTGCACCACCTAGGACCCTGTGACCCCAGGCATGTCCCTGCATCCCTTGGGTCTCATTTTCCATGTCTTTGGTATAGGAGGGATGAGCACAGCTCATTTTACCTTGTTCTTGTGAAAGTTATGTGTGAGAGAGCTATAGTGACATATATCCATCATCCTAGCTCTTGGGAGACAGAAGCAGGCTGATTGGGTGTTCAAGGCCATCTTTGGCTGGTAGTGAATTTGAAGCCAATCTGAGCTACATGACACCCAGTCTCAAAAACTCCAAAAGAAAAAAAGAATATTATACAAGAACATCAAGGAAACTACGTGTTGCTGGGGTGAAGGGGGGGGGGCTCTGATGCGCGATGGGTCCTGCTCTCATTAAGTCTGCCATCAGCCCTAACTTGAAAGAATTACTTTCTTGGGGTTATTTATGGAAAAATCACTTGGAGCTTTGAGGTCAGTTGGAAACTGCTGTAGACACACTGTCAGGCTGGTAACCTGAACCAAGTAGGGCTGAGAAAAGGATTATCATTCCCTGGCGGGAGGTAGAGGAGGTCTGATGCCTCCCAGGTTCCTGCTGATAAATCCTTGGGTGGGGCTGCTGGGCCCTGGGCTCAGGGGTGCAAAGGGAAGAAGATCCTGGAACCTCAGGGTCACAGAGCACTCTAGGCTGAAGGCAGTAGGCAAGGTTCTGCCAAGTACTAGGACGATGGGTGTATGATACCACATGTCTCTTACATAGGATCCGTGAGAAGGGAGGAGGGATGTGAGACAAGCTCCCCCAGACAGTTGGAGGACACCCAGAGAGGCAAAGGTGGAGAACAAGTTTAGGAATGTTCCTTTAAAAACCCAGCTGAGATGGAGGGACCTGGGAGATGCTGGAAAAGACACAGCCAGGGAGGCTGAAGCGTAATCCCAGACATCATGGGCTATAGTCACTCAGAGAAAGGAAGCCCAGAATGTCTGAGGGGCGGAGAGAAGGATGGATGGTGTCTTCTATAGGTATGCAGCTGGTTTTACTGGGTGGTTAAAGGAGCTGCTGGAATGAGAGGACCCAGCCTGATGGGGAGATAGGATGGTGCCTAAGAGTGGGTCCTAAGGGAAAGTACCAAAAAAGGCTGAAGACCCTCGAGTGCGATGGTTGAATTTTGAGCCTCTGGGCACAGCTCTGAGGTCGTTCCTCAGTCAGGGTGGTTGAGACGGGAAGATCCGAAATGTGGACAGCACCATTTTATGGGCTAGAATCCTGGGCAGCACAAAGAGGGGGAAGTGAGCTGAACACCTGCGTTCATCCCTCTGTGCCTCCTGACTGTGGAAGTGACTCAGCCTCACACTCCTACCCTTGCCTGCCATGATGGAGGCTCTCTCAGACTGTGAGCATAAACGAACCCTTCACTCTTTAAACTTGCTTTTTAAAGGTATTTTTGTTGCAGCAACAAGACAAATAACCAACACAGAAAACGTTCAGGACCCACAGAGCTAGTTTCTTTTTTTTCTGGGAGCTTCTACAACATTCCCTTCATCCCTCCTCTGCCAAGGATGAGAATGGGCTGCCTTTCCAAGAAGCATGTGTGTGACCATGGCACCCAGCATCTTCTGGTATTTTCTGTAACTCCAGGGCCTAAGGAACAAGGAAGAGTTAGTTACATTCTCAAGAAGGCAAATAGGCAGAGAGATGCTTCTAGATGAGCAAGCAGACCAGCAGACAAACAGGCCAACAAGCAGCTGGAAAAAAAAACCCAAAAAAACAAACAAACAAAAAAACAAAACAGAGAGACAAGCAGGCAAAACCACTAAGATGTCTGCCATTCCCTGTGGGGTCTCCCACCCTTACCCATTGCTGACACCTCTATACTCAGAGCATAGATTTATTTCTAAACACTGCCACAGTTCCACTATTGGATCTGTAATCATGGACTCCAATGTTCACAGGATAAATACACTAACAAACTAATTGTTTGGTAGCGCTGAGGTTCCAGCAATCAACATGTCCATTGTGAGATATGGTCCACTCGTCTACTGGAGTCCAAGCCTTCGTAAGGCTTTGGTGCCATGAGTACCCCAAAGGCCTCAGCCGGGGTGCTGGCCCACTGTGCACACACGTGCAGAGAGTCTGTACAGGGGAACGGGGGCAGGAAGCCCCCCCACATGCTGGCATGTAGCCACTGCTGCTGCCCCTGTCTGAGCCTCGTCAGTAGCAGACATAAACTAACTCAGTTCCTGGGGACCCCAGAGGAACAGCAGGAACTGTTTGGTAGAGAATTATAGCTGTGGGTGAAATTAGATGTACTCTGAGCCCCAAGGCTGAGAGAAATAAAAAGCATTTTAAATGGAGTGTAGAATTCATATTCCTCAGTCACTTTCCAATAAATAAATCTTGTACCGTTTTTTTTTTTTTCTGTAAACAGTGGTTACACACGGCTTCTATTGTCTCCATGTTCTATAAGCCAATGGGCCAGGAGTGGTGGGCCTGGTGCTGGGGTTGGAGTGAAGAAAGTGGGGTATATCTGAGACTTGGGGACCCCAAAACCTGAGGGCTTATTACACACACACACTTTAAGGAAGTATCAGAAGGATCCTGTGGCCGTAGCCCAGTTCTGGACACCCCTCAGATATGCCCAAGGCCCTAAGTCCCAGGTCTAGGACTCCAGCGTGGCTCCATCTTCCTGGATAGTTCTCACCCCAGGAAGCAAAGCATTCCTTTGGAAGTGACAGCTGAGGTCAGCAGAGAAATCCTACAGGCCTGCTCACCATTCACTGCAGAGCCCATTGTTTCTAGCTTTGATTTTTACCACCTCTGCCAGTCTCTTGCAGAGCTGACACTTCCCCCGACTAAAGATATAAAAACCACAGGAAAGAATTATTCCTCAGTTCTCTTACCCTGGAAAAAGATCACTGCAGACATGCTGGTACTTTTCTTTCTGGATTTTCAGGAGTGGGGGAGCAGGTATGGATTCATCAATAAACACACATTTCATAGAAAAGAAATAATTTGTGTGTTTTTTTTTAAAGTATCTAACATATGTCAGGTACTGTTGTGGGAATCTGGAATAGATGATGTCTGAATTTTACAGCAAAGGAGTTTGTGGTAGTACTTACTGATAATCGATGTCACTAGTCACCACAATATAAGCTCACCATTTGGGGTCACTTCATGTGTGCCTTCAAACAGATGCACACAATCTCATCCAATGTCCCTTCCCATCGCCCTAAGAAGGCATCACAGTCAACCTTCGAGGAGAGGAGGGAACCCTCCAAGGTCATGAAGGTCGTGGGCCACAGAACCTCTGAGTATGTTTACACTTCCTCCAGTGGGCAGCCCTGCCCTGCTCTGGCCCAGGACAGCTGGGTTCAGAGACCCACTTCTGAGCATGTTGACTCTTCCACCAAAGAAAGCTAATCCCTGGAGTCTCTGCTAGGGACCCATGTTCTCCCCCCCAACCCTCCCCCTCCCCCACCCCTGACAGGATCCCACTATATAGCCATGGCTGGTCTAAAACTCTATGTAGAGCAAGCTGGCCTTGAACACATCATCTCTTAAGCTAAGAACAAGATCCTCGGAATTGGGAGGTGGTTCAGTGGTGGAGTGTTTGCCCAGCATATAGTATTGATCATTCATGAGACTCTATCTGGGTCCCATTCCCAGTATTGCAAAGGTAAAAAAAGGGAAAACATCCAAAAATCTTTTCTTTTTTTTTTTTTTTTTTTTTTGGTTTTTTGAGACAGGGTTTCTCTGTGTAGCCCTGGCTGTCCTGGACTCGCTTTGTAGACCAGGCTGGCCTCGAACTCACAAAGATCCGTCTGCCTCTGCCTCCCAAGTGCTGGGATTAAAGGCGTGCGCCACCACCGCCCGGCTCAAAAATCTTTTCTATGATTAAAACTTGCAAATGAAACACACCACACAGTGAGATTAGCCAACCCCCCCAAATATCTTTAAAAAGAAAACACAATACAAGATTCTGGGACATGTCTCCTGCTCTGTCTTCCTCCCCTTCCTCTTCTTCCTGTTTCTACGCAGGCACCCATTTTATAGAATAACGTGGTGAAAAGAGAAGAAGCCACCCTTTTGCTGAGCTCCTTGCCCCTGTTTCCTGGAGCTGGTCACCCCCAAGGGCTCATTGAGGGAGGAAGGAAAAGAGGTTCCACATGCCACTCACCAAGCCACCATCATCAGAGGGTCCCCCCACCACGTGGCTTCATGACCCTAGAAGCCTAAGAGTCCCTCATGGGAAGGATGTATGAGATGACCTTGAGCAGGAAAATAGAACCAACCAGAGCAGAAAGAATATCTTGGACTGAGTTTTGGATTCAGGGTCAATAGGAGCCAGCCTCAGGCAGGAACTCCAGGTTGTCTTATCCTCTCTGGATCTCAGCTTGCTTGTCTATGAAGCAGGGATGATGAGGGTCACACCCATGGCATAAATGAGTACAGATCCTGTAACTGGTCTCACTCTGCACCTGAAGTAGCAACTGATAAGGTGGCCAGGCTCCCTTCTTCCCAGGGCCCTTGGTCACTTATTGTTTTAGTTAATTAAATGGTAAGGTTTCATATCTTATTATTTACTGCCAGCCAGTGTCATTTCGAGCTCCTGTGTAAATCACAGCAGGGAGCTGGGCTCCTTCACACCTGCCTCTATCTGCTCCCCAACAGAGCCTTAGAGGGACCAGGAGGGAAGGGTACTGTCCTGGAGAGCCCACACTTGACCCTATTCCCTTGATCCCAGATTGGCCCATCATTAGGACTCTCAATCAGAGTCCTCAGGACAGCTCATTGCAAATCTCCAGTATGGAGACAGGACTCCTCCCTCCTTACTCTATACTAAGACGGGAGGTGTACAAGTTTACTGCACATTGAAACACAGGTACCAGGATGGTTAAGTGCCTTGTCAGGGCCCCACAGTTGGTCTGAACAGGGTGTGAGTTTAAATTCCACCATTTAACTCTGAGGTCTGTACTCCAAACTCTCTGCCTCTGTGATTTGGAAAGGACATGTTGGGGATTGGTCAGACATGGGAGTCTAACTTTAGGTCTAATGTCAATGAGCCATAGAACCTTGAGTAAGATTTTTATTCTTTGTGCCTCCATTTTCCTATGAGGACAGTAATGATTTCCTGTTAGGAGTTGGGACACCAGAGTTGGGATTCTCTTTACTCTGGTCATGTGTTGAAACCCAATCCAGGACAGGAGTTGGGTAGAGCCCACAGTCAGATTTTGGGATTCCCAGACTGATATAGCAGCATATAGAGGCTAGAGGTCTCAGGGGATCATTGCTGACTGGGCCTGCAAAGTCCCTAGTTAATCCCATATGGGCCCCAGATGCCTCAGCCCCAGTGCCCACTAAGAAAAGAGAGGACTCTGGAAAGCCCCAGGGGACCACCACAGAGGTTCCTTGACAGATTGACAGAATGGGAAAAGTCACCAGGGAAGCAAAGGATATTTTCTCCCTCATGTGATAAGGACCCCAGGAGGCAGCTGGAACTGTCTGTCTGGTCCAGAGTTCCATCTCCAACCTCAGCATCCAGTCAGACATGGACCTGGTGGGTGGTAGGTAGATGGATGGACAGATGGATGGAATATGATAGAAGAAAGATCAACACATCAAAGATGGATGGATGGATGAATACTTGGATACATGGATGAATGAACAAATGGTTGAACAATTGAATAGGTGGACAGATGGATAAATGGATGTGTGGATGGATGTATGGATGTATGGATGGATGGTGGATGGATGGATGGATGGATGGACTGAACAGGTAAAAGAACACAAACCATTGAATGGGCCAATGAAGGGATCATTAGAAAGGATTGAACACATTGGAAAGCGTAAGGACCAGTGATTAATGGCTCACACCTGTAATCTCACCATTCAGGAGGCAGAAGCAAAAGGATTATGGATGTAAAGTCAGTCTGGGCTACACAGCAAAACCTTGTCTCAAAAGAACCCCACAGAAAACACCAACATTAGCAACAGAAGAACGAGTGAACAGAGACACACATCCAGGATTGAGCCAATGGGTGAACATTTGGATGAAACAGAAAACAAAAATTAGATGAAGAATAATGAATAAACAGAATTGTGTGTAACAGAAGGAAAGAAAACAGAGGGGAGAGGAGAGAAAGGGAGAGGAAGGAAGAGCCAAGAAGATGAGAGGAAGAAAGGCTGGAGGGCAAGCAGCAAGGCCTAGCAGCCAAGAGTGTCCTGTCTGTTTCCAGTCCGCAGGTCCTGGCTCCTGCACCTATACTTCTCCCTGGAGCGCAGAGAATGAAGTCTCTGTTGGTGTTCAGGAAAGCCAAAAGCGAGCCCGGGGAAGCAGCAGCTCCACCAACCACCCAGCAAGTCCTTAACTATTACATTAAACATCTGCTTTGCCTTTCAAGAATCGGGTAGTGTTTCACCCCTGAGATATCTGATTTTATTACCTTCCAGGGAGAGGGCCAGGCAAGTGTTCTCATTGATTTGCGCATTAAATATATTAGTAATAAAACAACATCTCTGTAAACCAATTGTAAAATCAATATTAATTGGTACCAAAATATCACAAGTAGTTGAATTACAATTAAGGGGGGTAGTGAGTCCTGCCTTGGGGCACGGGGTCTGGAGGTCCCAGAAGGTAGAGGGACTTGAGGGAGAATCAGATTTCAGAGCCAGACAAACCTGGGTTTCCTTTCTGAGGCTCGATTTTTCTAATCTGGAAAATGGGGCTAGTTGTTCTCACAGAGGAAGTTTGGTGAGAATTAAATGAGCCATGGGTCCCTGGTAGCCACAGAGCCCAAGGTACATTTCCTTTCTCACTTTGTCCTCATCCTATCTATAAAGTGTAAGTCATTGTCACTAGTGTAAGAATGACACAGATAGAGTATGGGAGGGGATAGCTGGAAAGACAAAGAACTGAATGAATGCTCACTTCATGTTACAATGACCACAGGAGAACTGGTCCCCTTGACCACGGCCCTGCACCCCTCTAGGCTCCTGTCCTTCCAAAGTGTTCAAGAGGACATGGGCTCTGAGAACCTGCTTCCTGGAGGATGCATGTAGCTGTACTTGTATCTGAGGGCTGTGGGTTAGCCTCCTGGGTTCAGACTTTCTAACAGAGTTTCCTTCAGCTATCATTCCCTCTTACAGATGAGAAATCTGAGGCAGACTGGGTGGGCTGGGCCTTGAATGCAAACCAAGAACCCCTTGACTTCAATGCCATGAGGATGCCTAAGGAGGTGGGCAGCAGCAGCTCACAGCAGCTCCATTGCAGACAGGTAACTGGGACCCTGCTGTCACATCTCAGGGCTGTAGGCTACAGCACCTAGGTGTACTGAGGGTGCCTGTACCCAGAAACATCCTCTACTGGTTATTCAGCCATTCTGCCACCAGGGTGTTGGGCTTTCCTTTGTCCTTTAGAGGTGACATGAATGTCTAGAGGTGATACCAACAGTGCATGTGTGTTGATAAAGGAACTGAAATTTTATCCATGCTCTCTGATTCACTACTGCATAGCACAAGGGTTCTGTTCAGAGGCTCTGGCCAGACCTACCTCAGTTTAAATCTCAACTTCACCACTCATAGGTGATAAACTGTACACATCAGCTACAGCCTATGATGCTGTGTAACAAACCACCCTGAAGTTACTCGGGAAACTGACAATAAACAGGTTGTCGCTCACACAGGGCTGTAAGTTGCCTGTGGTTTGTTGATCTAGGCAAAGCTTTGCTTCAGGCTAAGAGTAAGGGTCAAGGCAGCCTCATGGGTCTTTTATCATTCTGGGATAAGCTGCTGCCCAGCGCAGATTCCCATCAATCATAGTGAGCATTACTCCTTAGGTCAAGTCCACTAGCTGGCCAGCATGAATTCTGTGGCCAAGGTAGACATCACAGACTGGGGGGGGGGGGATACCCTCTATCTATGATGTGAGTGGAAATAAAGATTGGCTGGACATGTCACAGTGATCTTGGCTTCTGCCAGCTCATCTGTAAGATACAGCCAAGTGGAGGGGTTGATCTGAGTGCAGGACCACCCAAGCACTCAGCCCTGGCTCCTGGGGTCTCTTCTGTGATATCCTGTTCTGTTGGTTGTTCTCAACATGTTGATGGCCTCATAGGATGGAGGAAGTGAATGGGCTGAGTCCCTATGCCATGCTGTGAACCCCTTTATACCCAGATCAGTCTCCTCATGCACCATGAGTCCTACATGGTGCCTGGTGCCTGCAAGGCCTGATAGGTTGTCCCCAGACAGCTATCACTGCTTCTGGTACACTGAAAGTAGTTTGTTTGGACAGGCCCAGAAAATGGTGACCTGCTATGGTTTGACTAAGTGTCTTGAAAGGCACACATGGTAGATCTACTGCCCCCAAACCCTGCCCCAGACAGCCTGGGCTTTCCAGAAATCAGAGCTGGGAGCGTGGCCCTTACTGATTCACCAGGCAATAGTGGCTGCAACACCCATCCGTGACTACATGCGCATACACACATGGGCACACCTGAGCACGGGGAAGTGTGTACTTACATGCCCAGCTGTGCTCTATCTCATACTTGGGTGCCCTCGTGTGTGTGTGTGTGTGTGTGTGTGTGTGTGTGTGTGTGTGTGTGTGTGTGTGTGTGTTCTCACAGGCTTCCAACACTGAAAGCTGTCAAAGAATGCACCTTCCTGCATGGGGTTGCATGGGTGCACAAGCTAGGATGATACATGCCAGGTGAGACACCGACACCCACCTGCCTTGTCCATCCCACTTTCCACTGCTGAGGTTTAATGCTGTGACTCACCATGGTTATTATTTCCAATGCATTGCTTTCTTTGAGACGCGCTGTCACCTCTTCTGTGGTTCTTAGCTATGCTTTATTTAGAAGTTCCAGGGCTGACAAGATGGCTAACCACTTAGCTAAAAGCACTTGCCATCAGGACTGGGACCTGACTTCATTCACCAGGACACACCATATACACACACATACATAAATGAATAAAAACTGAGTTTTTTAAAATAACATTTTCACACACACCCCTGAGATGGCTCAGTGGTTAGGAGCACTTACTGCTCTAGTAGAGGACTTGGGTTTGGTTCCCAGAGTTCACATGGTGACTCACAACATCCAGTTCCAGAGGATCCAATGCCCTCTTCTGACCTCTGCAGGCACAAGATATGTACTTGGTGCACAGACATACATACAGGCAAAACACCAGATGCATAAAATGAAATAAATAAATCTTTAAGATTTTAATTCTAGCCCCCAGAATTCGAGGGGACTCATGATCTCCCACCACCGGTTCCCACTTCCTCCAAAGTCTATCTCTACATCCTTGGTTCAGCCAATAAGATCCATCCCAGTAGATAAGGAAGTACGTGCGCGGGAACACGGCACATGAGGGAGGACCACAGTGAACCTCATGCACAAGTGCCCTCAGGCCCACCCTGAGTGCTGGAACCACCCCTCAGGTAGCTAGCGGAGTCCAGGAGGCCCAGCTGGTAACGGAGTCTCCAGGCCTCTCCTTGGGGGCAACTGGGGGGAAGGGGGGGTCTAGGAGTCTCCCTCACACCATCCCATCGTTGTAAATAATGCCGAAAATGAGTCGTTTTTAAAGAGTGTCCAGTGGGATTCTAGAGCCTTGTTTTAATTATACAAAACCAGCATGGGTGCTCAAGCAGATGCTGGCTCTTAATTGTCTTGAAAACCAGCCCTCTTAGCTCAGCAGAATGCCCTGTCTGGGCACATTTTGAGCAGTTTCCCCAGCCATGCAAGTGAGGTCACTCCCAGACTGGGCAGGTAGGGGCGAGACACACTAGAGACCTGCCTGGGAGACCACCTCCTCCGTGACCTCACCCCTACTCACTCTAGGCTCTAGCCACTACCCCTCCTCACAATGCAACCAGCTGACAAGATGCTGTGAGGCTGAGAACGATGGTGGGTGAGGCACACTGCGAGCATGGGGGCGGGGGTGGGGGGACGGGGTGTGGTGGTGAGGGAGGGCACACTTCTTCACCACCATGCCCCCTGTACGAACCAAATCCACACCAAATCCAATCCTGCGGTGCCCACAGATTTTTGTAACACCTAATTTGTTACCTCTCCTTAGTGGATGAGGGTCAGAAGCTCCAAGCCAAAGTCACGCCACTAGGAAACCATAGACTGAGGACCCTAGTCTCAGCTCTTCCTGGAAAGGCAATGGGAAACAGAGATGCACCCAGAAGTGGAGAGAATGGACGCATAGGTGGCCAGCCAGATGGATGTACAGAGCGTGGCCTGGGGTTGGGAGGAAGAGACCATGGGCAAATTGTGCCTTTAACCCATCCACTGCCACCTGGGTTTATAGGTGGTAAATCAACCCCTTCTCAGATACGGGGGCAGGGGTGTAGTGTTGTATGGCGCCACTCTAAAAAAAAAAAAGAATCAGCCAGAAATTAAACAGGTCTAGCACTGAAGGAATGGAGAAATAAACACAAGGAAAAAAAAAACTACAGAGAAATAGAGACCCTCCCATCCCCCCCAAAAAAGACAAGGTGGGGGCCCTGGTGCAAAGCCAGAACAGGATAGAGAGCGAGTGAGCTCAAGGTTGGGCGCAGGGGCTGGGGAGCCCTGCAGAGGGACAGGCCTGGACCCGAGGAGGTGATGGATGGTGTGCCCATCAATTTCTGAAGGCCAAGGCTCGGAGAGCAGCCGAGTCAGTGAAATTTACATTATTAATCTCTTGTAATAATCTATGACTCAAGCAGGCTGAGAAAATAGCCACGGCTATGCAGTGACCAGCCTATATAAATAACGGCTCCCCGCTCAATTTAATTGCACTCTGGTGAAAGCCCTCTTCTTGTATCTTTCTAATTACTTTAGTTTCATTAGGTCTAGCAGAGAGAGAGAGAGAAAAAAAGAGAGAGAGCCGTGAATGAGAGAGAGAGAGAGAAAGAGAGAACGGGGTGGGAGGGAGGAAGGGAGCGTCTCCATTGAGCGTCGCAACAATGAAAAATTCATATTCCGATTTTTTTTTTGTTCTGTGAAATATTTAAATGTTAATAGCCATTCCGTAGCTGACATGCTATCTCACCAGTGTGGAGTTAAACAGAAAATCTATTTAATCTACGGGATCTCATTAAATGGTCGTGGCAAGGCAGTGGCTGGGAAGTAGTCAATAGCCGAGGAAAGAGGAGAGGGAGGAGGGGGTGGGGGGAGGGAAGAAAGAGCTGCTAAGATTCTTTAATTTAATTTATTGTCGTGCATGAGACACCAGGAGAGGCGGGGAGTCGCTGGCTCCTGCGCCTCCATTTGAGTGGCTAATGATTAAATGTTTTCCATTGTGCTACAGCTGGTATGTATTATCACAGAGTGAGTGAAAAACACAAACTCTCAGCAATTTTGACTGCTTTCCAAATATTAGCCCCTTTTAAAGCCATTAAAAGATTATCACTGATTTAACCAAATGTCTGTTTGGAGTATTAACCGCAGTCTGTTCTCCGAATCCCCAGAATGGCTCTCCTCTCTCCTCTCCTCCGATTATCTCATCCACCCAGCAGTATTTAATTTCATTCCCATGAATATGCAATGAATTTAATTTTGAACACTATTTTCATCTGCTCCTGTAATCACAAAAAATGCTGGTGTAATTAGTTTCTAATTACTTGCTTTAATTGTTGTAGTAATCATTTTAATTACCCAAATGCACAGACATCAAATGCTAAAAGGAAAATAATCTTCCTGTACCTCCTACCTTGTCTTTCAGCACTTGGTGTTTGATATCTCGATTTTGACACGGGCAACCTTCACTGAGCCGGGGGTGCTCCAGGGGGCTTCTGGGGCTCAGGGAGGCTGCTCCAAGCCCAGGCCTCAACACAATCTGCTCGCAGAAATTTGCATGCCCCCCAAAAAAACCATTAAGTTAAAATATACAGTTATTGTACCTTTCTGGGCCGGGCGCCACGCACGAGCTTATTGCTGAAGCCCAAACCGGCACGAGCAGATGGTAAATCATGAAATTTTATGAAATTATTACGCCGTCGAGGTGTTTTGAATAGGAGCAGCTGTGAAGGAGATGGGACGTTATAAACACTCACAGGTGTTACCATCTCCTCCTCTGCCAGCCGCAACATAAAAAAAAAATTAAATTATAAACAAACCAGGCAAATGTTGTAATCTCTCTCCTCGACACACTCCTTACAGGGAAATTGCTTAAACTAAGCAAAGAATTCAATTTTAATTTGCATAAAATATTTATCAAGGCTTACGCAAATTTCCGTGCAGCTCCCTTCCTGCCAAGTTGAAAATTGCTCAGACATACAGAGGTGGAATATCGGCATGCGAGGAGGCCATTAGGCCAGCCCTCCCGGCCATCGAACTGTGCAGACGCCGCGCGCCCAGCAGCAGGCCGGGCTCTGCCAATTTGGCCTTTTTATTTTTTTATTTTTCTTTTTCTTTCGTTCCTTTTTTGCAAACAGATTGTTTTTCTCATTATGTTTTTATATGTACCTAAACTGTTAATTAGGCAGTTAGAAGCTTTTTTATTGGGGCCTAAGTGTAACAAGCTGCTTTGTTCACAGACCCACACCTTACTGCGGCTCCATAAACAGGGCCTTTCTGCTTCCATAGTGTCCCAGCGTTATTAGCTGGGAGAAGGGCACCCTGACCTGCAGGAGGATGTCTCAGCTCCCCTGGCTGCTAGCGGATGGTGGCCCCAGAGGAGGGGAGGAAGCTGAGGAAACAGACAGAGCTGGACACAGAGGTGGACTTCTCTGGACACAGGGCCACTTCTAAGTCAGGAACCCTCAAGGCCTGATTCCAGTAAGCAGAATATTAGCACTTCATAGTGCAACTCCACAGCTGCCCAGGGCCTTCACACCTCCTCCTCCCTACCCTCAGAGTGTTCACTCAGGACTACTGGCAGCTCGCAGCGCAGCTCGGCGACTCTGACTTCCCAGCCCAGAGGAACCTCCTCAAACAAGCCCCTCACTCACACTTTTTCTTCATAGTCTTCCACCATCAGGATTGGCCTATCCAGGCATTTTTAGTGTCTGCCCTCCACTAGGATGACAGCCCCGGGAGGGCAGAGATGTCAATCTGGCTCTATGTGTCCTTTGACATAGCCTTGCCCAACAGTATGGGGTCTGCAGACAAGAGTCAACCATCTCCAAGCCCGGAGCATCTTTTTTTAGGGGAGTGTCCTGAGCCAGGACAGGGCTACTTGGGATGGTGTCTTTTAACTCTACCAGATGGGCCTCCTATATGCTAAGAACAAATGAAACACTGATGTCCCCACGCCAGCCCTCAGAGGTGCCTCAGCCTTTGCTACCTGCGTGATATCCTGTCTTAGTGTGCTTTCTGTTGCTGTGATGTAAAAGTCACGACCAAAAGCAACCGGGGAGAAAAGAACTTAGTTCTTCTTACAGTTAACAGTCTACTATGAAGGGAACTCAAGGCAGGAACCTGGAGGCAGGAGCTGATGCAGAGGCCATGGAGGGTGCTGCTTACTGCCTTGCTCTCATGGCTTGCTCAGCCTGCTCTCTTATAGGATCAGAACCACCAGCCTAGGGATGGTGCCACCCACAGTGGACTAAGCCCTCCCCGTCAATCATTAACTGAGAATACTTCACAGACTTGACCGTAAGCCAAAGTGATAGGGGCATTTTCTCAAATGAGGTTCCCTCTTCCCAGAAGATCCTAGCTTGTGTCAAGTCGACCGAAATCTAATCCTAATTAGTCATCCTGCAATCAAACATTCAACTGAACTTTAGGCAAATCTAGCCAATCAGCACTTGGCTACCCAGATTCCCCCACATAGGCTGTGTCCCCCAACGTATCAAAGTGGCTGATGGAGTAGAAGGGGCAGGTTCGTCCCTCTATATGGAGCAGGATCAATGGGAAGAATGAATTAAGCATGTAGGGTCACTAATAAGGAAATAATCAGGTTTACACTACACAAACATGTCCCCACATCAGACAGAGTATTGGGACAGAGAGTCCAGGGAAAAAAAGGTTGGCAGCACCACAGAGGGCCCCCAAGGAAATGCCCAGCGTCAAGGCTCCTCACCATGTCAATGAGTCAGTGGCTGCACCTCTTTGTGGCCTTCTGGAGGTTTGGAGAGACGAGACACAGAAGAGCACTCAAGAACATCCTCAGAGCTCTGAAGACAGGCATTAAGACAATTGGGGAGCCAGAGGCAGGGGGATCAGGACTTCAAGGTCATCTTCAGCTAATGTGAGTTTGAGGTGAACCTGAGTTGTATGAGACCTTGCCTTAAAAGGGGGTCGGGGGACTGGGAAGTAGTTCAGCAGATAAAATGCTTGCTGTGCAACCTGAGGCCCTGTGTTCAGACCCCTCGGACCCCAGTCAAAGCCGATGTAGCTGCTTGCTTGTGTAACTCCAGTATCTTGTAGGGGGCAGGAAGATAGGATCTCTGGGATTTGCTGGCCTCCAACTCAGCTCCAAGCTCAGTGAGAAACCCCACCTCAAGGAAACAAAGTGGAAGGTAGAACAGGGGGGTCTTAACACTACCAACAGCCTCGGCGAACCTCAGAAGGATGAAAACAGGTTCAAATCCCAGCCAAGGCTGAGAAGCTATGTGACCTTTTACCTCTCTTTCCACTTCCCACCATAGGAGGCAACCCAGGCTTTCAGTCAGATGCGGGAAGGTGGGTTTTGACACAATTTGTGTTGTTCAGACCCATTATCTAGATAGGAGACTGAAGGCCCCAGAAGCGGTGACTTGTTGAGCCTACCCAGCCGCTAAGCCACTCAGTCTGCCCTGAAGTACCACAGGATGGGAATCTCACTTCCTTTATTTCCCAGCCCATGAAGAGTGGGGGAGAAGGGAAGAAAACTGACAGGCCCCCATCAACATTGACTCAGGGTGGAAGGTAAAGTTAGGTGTTGAGAAGAACATGAGCAGAGAAGGAGATATGGGGAAGGGAGGTGCTAACAATCCAATGATGAGCCATTCATGGCTTCTGGAAGGGACAGTGATAGCCACAGAATGAGAGGCAAGTGTGTGGTGGGGCCCTTGTCCATGCTCCCCTGCAGGCTCTCTTGAATAGCTTAGGCAGATCTGTAGTGTAGTATCTGCCAATTTACCTGGTATAAATTCCCCACCTCTGAGAGGCCCTTGATTGCCCTGGGGAACCAGCCCAGGCTGAAAGTAGTCACAGCCTCCTCCAAGGTAGCCCAGCTAGATCCCAAGCCTGCCCTCATCTGGGAAGGTGTATCTTGCCTATACCAAGGATATCCCTGCTGGTCCCCAACCTTCCACCTGAGCAATGAGCTAGAGTTTTAGGCACAGTCAGGTCCCCCATACCTGTCCCAAGCATTGTGACATCTTTATCTCCACCTGGGGCAGAGGATGGCCCTCTTCTCAGCCCAGCTGCGGAGGTGCAGGTGGTGGCAGGGTCACCTTGGAAAGAGTTATGGGCCTCGGACAGAGCAGGAAGATATGCAGCTCTGCAGGCAACAGCCGAGGATGGTAATCTGGACAGACAAGGAATCGATGGGAATTTCTATTTAGGGAGGAAATCGATAAGAATTTCAAGGTAGGAAAGGGGGGAATTACATTTAATTGGAGCATTCGTCCAGCTGGCCCTCAGGTGAGGCCAAGGCTCAGCAGGCCTTGGAGGGACAGCCAGGTGGCCCGTCCTGCCCTGGTTCTGACTGTGACACTTTGAACTAGATCACAGACTCTTCCCTTCAGGAGCCTTTGAAGCCTGGATCGAGTGTGTCAGGGTGGTGAGGGCTGGGCATGCCAGGAATCAGGGGCATAGCCCTACCTCCTTAGCTGGCAGGTGGCGACAGTAGACACACCTGCCTCAGCAGTGAGGGATAGATTCTGGCGTGTGAGCTGAGAGGCACTAGGCAAGGTGCCAAACCCTGTCCCAAAGGCTTTGCAGATTTAATCCTTATTAAACCCCACAGAGTAGGTTCTGTTATCTCCATTTTGAGGCCCAGAGGTTGAACCACTTGGCCACGGTCACACAGTTAGAAAATATTTGAGCTGGATTTTGAACCAGGACCAACCTAATACCAAAATCTGGGCTCTTAGTGCAATGCTCTGGGCCCTGTGGATGGTGTCACTCCTGCTAGCAGTACCAGGTACTCCAAGCTGTACACATTTTGTCCCAGGACACTCTTATGAGTAGAAGTGAATGAGTGAGTACCTCAAGGCCCCACCTGGAAAAGGGAGTGAGGTTTAAGTCACATGAGGAAGCTCTGAGACTGACACCATATGCCCCCCCACAGGCCCCAGGAAAAGACTGCTCTCAGGAAGAGACCCAGGACTCCCCGATTCCTAATAGACTCCCCCAGAGGGAAGACCTGACCACTTACAAGCCCTTTAATGAATTATGGGAACCAGAGAGAGAAAGAATAGAAAGCTGCATGCCACACTCCACTTGCTACCCAGGGCCTTCTGGGAGCTTGAGCCTGGCTCCTAGGAAAGACCTCCATGGGAGGAGCCTTGTGTCCTACTGACTGCCAGGAACTTTTTTGTGGAATGAAGTGACGTCATCCCAGAAGCAGACCTGGGGAGCAGAGGTTCAATCCCCTACTCCCAGAAGTGAGTCCCTTCTATAATTCTTCAAAGTCATTGGTGTGACTTTGAAGGGAGGTTATGGGGATCATCCACTGAGCATAGTGGGGGGGACAGCATGTCTGAAGGAGGGAGGGACCTCGCCTTTCCATTACAGAGAGGAAAGGTGAACACAGGAAGGGATGGCCCCCTGGCCATCTGCCACCATGAACATCAAGGCCAGACCCCTTGTCTCCCCAGCCTACACCCCACTCCTGGGCCAGAAGATACAGGAGCCCAGGCTTCAGAGGAGAGGCCCAAGAGCAGGTAAAATGCAGTCTTGGGGGCAGGTGGGGAGTATGACTGATTTCTGGTGCCTCCACGGGCTGGGGAACTCTGGTCTCTGTTGTCTCTGAAGTTCTGGATGCCAAGTAGGGAAATTGAGGCAAGCTGTACTTGTAAGAACAGTCAAGGCAGATCTCTGGGGTACTTCAGTCCCCCTTTCCCACTTCCTTAGATATTTTCAGCTCAAACTTCGAAGGTACCTGCAGTGAGGGGTGGGGCAGGGCTTGGGCCCAATGGGATTAAATCTTCTTCAGCCTGGACCAGAAGTAAGTGTCACCTTGGACTAGGGGGCCTTGAACAACCCCCAGCAACCTCGGTTTCTCCATCTGTGAGATGGGAACCTATCCTTCTGTAAGACATGCCTAAAGGGCATCTGCTAAAAGAAGGACCAGGTTCCTGGGTAAACAGATGATGAATGGATGGATGGGTGGATGGGTGGATGAGTGGATGGACACATGGAGAGTATTTCTGGATGGATGAAGTAATAACTTCACCTCCCTCTGTCTGGCTAGCCTTGCTGAGAAGACCAAAGTTTCAAATGCAACACTAAGAGACACAAACTCCCAGGAATATGCCCTACCCCCCTCCCACGAGACACCTCCACCCAGGCAGAGGCAGGTCATGGCCTGAAAGTGGCCACACATGGCCAGGGTGGCTGACTCTGAATGAACTGAAGGTCCAGTCAGAATATGACCCCAGGGAGTCCAGGTTCTGGATCCTGACTCAGGAATACCAATATGTTCACACTTCCCTGGTATACCAATGGTGGGCACTGGACACTGCAGAACATTCTTTCTTTAGTACTACAGCATAACACACCAGAAGTATACTGTGACCTCATGAGGTGGGGGTGTGAGGCCCAGGACTGGAAGTGTCTTATCCTATCCAAAGCCTCTGATACGGCTCTGCTGTGCCCTCCACACCAGCCTGCCTGGTTGTGGCTGGTACTGAGTGTCCAGCCATCCTGCCCTTAGGGGCATGGGGAGTCTGTCCATTCCTCCACCCCTCTCACCCCACCAGCCTAATCTGCCTTCTTGGGCACTCCTAGGTCAGGGGCTAGGTGGGCTCAGCTGGAGCAGAAGGTTATTGGAATCCCCGGGCCCTCCTCATCTCATTACTTCCAGAGCAGGGTCAGCAGCTTTTACAGACCCCATAAAACATCGCTCCTGGTCACTTGAGTACACCGCAGGCACAGACAGCCTGTCCATTCCTGGCCAAGACAAGTCTCTCCTTAACGAAGTAATCTCCCAGACTCATAAACCCCAGAAATGTCACGGGTGGCTTGTGCCCCTAAAGATAATTACACGGTGACACCTGGCCCTGCAGGTTTTGTGTGAGGAGGCCAACGCCACTCAGCAGAGGCTGCAGGGCTTGGGAAGCCTTGCTCATCCTCTGAGCCTTCAAACAAGCCCAGGAGTACACAGCACTAGCCAGCTTCATGACACAGATGTGGGGCAGGTAGGGGATGTGGGCAACATAGCTGGGATTTGAACCCAGAGCCGGGTTCTTCAGGGCCCTCCCACCACTCCAAGCAACACTCTCAGGATTCAGTGAGGATCCCTGGAGCCCTAAAGTGCCCCCTTCTGGAGTAAATATAGGAGGCAACAATGCTCCAATGAGCCAAGCATCCAGGCCCATTTACAGATGATACATTCCCACCTTCCCGCAAAGATGCCCCAGTGTTTCTTGTTGTCACCAGAAGGCATCTCGTGGTCTCTGTCTACTTAGGCCTCCAATTGACCATTGAGTCCAAGACTATGAAAGCCTCTTGCTGCCTCTAAGACTGATCCCCACACCCCAGCCTATTGTGAAGGGCCCATTCGCAGCCCCACACTCCAGGTATCAGAACCTGAGTTAAAGCATGTGTCATTTTGCGTCCATGGCTAGGAGCTGTGGAGAAGCCATGGTGGTCTCATTAGGTTTGGAGCTCTCCGTTTTGCATGTGTGTTCGCCTCCATGAGCCCTTCTTATTGCCTATAGTGTGGGAGTAGCCTTGAGGAACGGATAAAAGAACACCACACCTCCAGGCCTGGAGCCTGAACTGCAATGAGATGCTCATGGTCCTACTCCACCTAGCCCTCGGTCTTCTCCTCCAGCTCCAGACCTTCCTCCATGCCACCACGGGCACTACCCCACAGGGGATGTCCTTAGGCCTCTTTCTACACCCCCTAGCTACCATCTGCCCTGCCGGAAGTGTGCAATATCTCACATACATGCATCCCCATACTCCATCCCTGACCAGGCTTGGCATGAGCATCCCCAACTCTTAGAGATTTCAAGATCAGAACTCATCCTTTTCTGGGGGTGCCTCTGACATTGCCTGTTAGGAGTAAAGAGAGAGGGAGAAGCCAGACCATGGGGGATTCTGAGCCCTCTCCTAGTAGGTCTGTGAGAGCATGCATGTGTGCACACTTGCACTTGGGTGGTTTGAGTCAGGTTACAGGGACAGGGAGCCACATGCCCAATGTTGGAAATTCCCCCAGTCCTCATTCCTCTGCCCCTGCCCTGTGTTTCCTGGCAGGATTCTATCCCACCACATACTCAGGAATTGGGTAGCACCCCAACTCTGCTTCCCTTCCCAGCATGGAAGAATTTAGAAACTCCGCCATGACTCAAAGGCTAGCCTTTCCTTTCTTCTTCCTCCTCCTGCTGAACCTGTGTCAGAGATGAGTAGGGGCTGGGTGTGTGTATGGGGACATCGCACATATCTAGCAAGGTAGGAAGCTGTGTGTCATAGAAAGAGACCACAGACATTCAACCACCTTGAAGGCTGCAGAAATAGTGTGTGTCCCCAGCCTAAAATCTCTATTTTGTCCCAGGCTGTGACCTGCATGAACACACATGGGTGCACACTCCCATTCTCACATGTATACCACACTTCGGAGCAGTATCCCATCCCATGTTGCCCAGCAGCTGACAAGACACCAGGGTGCCCTTCCTACAAAGCTGTTAGCATAACAGCCAAAGAGAATGAGTTTCAAGGACAATGGGGAGTAGGGAGACCCCAACAATGAGAGAGAGAAGAGAAATGGTAAGAGAAACTCTGGGAGAAGGGGATGGAGAAAAAAAATGAAGGGCAGCCTTGGGAACAAGAGGGGACGGACCCCAGGGGCAGGAGAACCACCACCATAAACTACAGGGAATTCCAGCTGTGTCCAAGGGGTTGTAGATTCTTTTGTTTGCTGTTCTTCATTTTTTTTTTTATCATTTGGCTGCCACCTCCTCCTGCCTAGATCATAGAGTCACGCATATCAAATGCTGGGTGTGTGTTTGTTGGTTGAATGAGTGAAAGCCAAGCTCTGTATCTTCACTTCAATATGGTCTACTTCCTTCTCAAGGTGCTGGGGCATGCTTCCCTGAGGTATAAGGCCTAGAATTAGCTCCTACTTGCTGATTGTTGTGTAGCCTGAAGGGTGTCGTCCTCAGTTTATCCCAGGGCCATCCAGTCCTTACCAATAATGCTACCGGGAGTCTCAGTAGTAAATCCTGATGACCTCCTGGGATGGAGGCTCCCCAGTGTGTATGTGTGTGTGTGTGTGTGTGTGTGTGTGTGTGTGTGTGTGTGTGTTGTATACATGGGTATGTTCTCATGTGTGGAGGTCAGTCAACAAACTCAAGCATCAGTCCATGCAGTGGTTTGGATACGAATGGCCCCCATAGGCCCATATATTTAAATGCTTAGTCACCAGGGAGTGGCACTATTTGAAAAGGATTAGGAGGTGTGGCTTTGCTGGACGTGGGTTTTGAAGTTTCCAAAGTTTCCAGGCCCAGTATCTCTATCTTTCTCTGTCTGCAGATCAGGATGTAACTCAGCTGCTTCTTCAGCACCATGCCTGCTATGCCTGCTCCCATGCTTCCTGGCATGATAATGATGAACTAACGCTCTGAAGCTGTAAGCCCCTAGTTAAATGCTTTCTTACATAAGAGCTGCCTTGGTCATGGTGTATCTTCACAGCAATAGAATGCTGACTAAGACAATCCTCATCCTCCACCTTGTTTGAGACAGTGCACTGCTGCTCACCACTGCATACACACTAGCTGACCCTTGACCTTTTAGAGACTGCCCTGTTCACCACCTATCTCATAGGAATGCTGGGGTTACAGACACCTATGCTACTGCATCCAGCTTTCAAGCGCATTCGGGGATCTAAATTCAAGTCATCAGGTTTTTGTGGCGAGAGGTTTTACCCACTGAGTCATTCCCCTCCCTGCAGTGGGTTATTTAAAGGGATGAGGAGGAGAGGCTGGAGTAGCTAGCTTCTCTAATATGAAACCTGTGGGCTGTTGCAACACACCTTTTGCAATATGACCTGGTGATGCCTTTCCCTTCGGAAAGTGGCATTTCATCCTACATCCTGTGCTGACCTGGGGACTTGCCCTGGCCACTGGGAGGGGCAGAAATGACAATGTGCTGGTTCTGGGTCTAAGCCCGAAGAGGCTTCACAGATTTATCATCCTGTTATGAGACCCCTGCCACCACCCCACATGAGCATGGAGTACAATGGGCTAGAAAACAAAGAAATGGGCCAATCCAGATAAGACTTACTGAATTCCAGCCAACCACAGGACATGAGTAAGACCATCCAAGATCCACAGAGCCCACCCACCTATGGAACAAGAGCCAAAGGAACAGTTGTCTTTCAAGTCCCTAAGTTCTGGGGTGGTTTGTTACACAGTCAAAGCTGACTGATACATCATCCCAGGGGCTGTTAAGAAAGAGTGCATATCAAGTGTTCCAGGAGAATCCCAGTGTGGTAAGGCCTCAGGGAACAGAGCTATATTTGTCTGAAGATTAGCATAGAACCTGGGGAGATGTTTCAATAGGTTAGAGCACTTGCTGTGGGAGCATGGGTGTCTGAGTTTGGATCCCAGCACCCATACAAAACGCCATGCATGCCATGTGCATGTCTATAAAACCAGCGCTTTAGGGGGATGGCAACAGGAGGTTCTCTGGGGCTTGCTGGCTACCAGCCTGGCTCTGTGTTCAATGAGGAACTGTCTCAAAAGGGTAAGGTGGAGAATGGTGGACCAGGATACCTGACATCCTCTTCTGGCCTCCAGTACATTCACTAGCACCTGAACACACACATGCACAAACATACATCACACCCATAAGTACATTCATGCACACACTTACAGACTGGAAGAGGATGGAGGGAATTCTATTGGAGGCTGGCATGGACTCACAGGACTACAAAGGCCTATGAGAAGGACAGTCACTTCAGCTGCATGAATGGTGGAAGGCATTACAGTTGGCACAGTGGCCTTTACTCACATGCCAAGGGACTTCATAGTTTTGGTGACCCATAGTGTTTTGGCCATTGTGGAAGCCAGAGACAAAGCTGCTGTCTAGAAATTCTGAAATGATCTCCAGTCTTGAAGGGGCAGGAAGGTGGGGCCTATTCAGAGGGTGACGGGCCCAAGAAACTTAAGACTGCTTAAGTCTTGAATGAGAGGTACCCTAATAAGAGGGCTTACAGAAGAGCTCAGAAGCATGGTTTCCCTCTGTCCTGCATTATTTCCTGAAGGTGTGCTTTTAAACTATTTATTAATAACTATAAAAACCGGGGCTGGAGAGGTGGCTCAGAGGTTAAGAGCACTGGCTGTTCTTCCCAAGGTCCTGAGTTCAATTCCCAGCAACCACATGGTGTCTCACAGCCATCTACATTGAGATCTGCCCGGGCATATATGTAGAGCAAATACTGTATACATAATAAATAAATAAATAAATGTCAAAAAAAAAAAAAACTATAAAAACCTTCCAACCCACCGACCCAAGGCATGGAAGAAAGGATACTACTAGATGTCCTCAGCCGCAGGTCCTTGGGGCAACTCGTCAACAGTCCAGCCAAACAGCATACACAGGAACAGGTATCAGCAGCAACACGAACCAAGAGCAGTTCAGGGGAGGTCTAGAAGGGACACCACCAGCAGTGGCAGCACCTTTGGTATTGGCAGCAGCAGTGACAATAATTGCTGCACCCCTGTTTGAGGCTGTGATCTCTGCAGCTTGACCTGGGCTGCGGTCTTCAGCAGCAAAGGCAGCAGTAAGCCTCAGAAGAAGCAAGTCTGGAAGCGTTGTCTGGAGTCTTCCCAAGTGAAGCAGTGATGGGCAGCGATGAGAAGCAATGCCAAGCAAAAAGCCCCTCTGCATTTCTGGGAGCTTCCCCTTTATATCTGCACAAGGACGCCTTCCAGTCAGCCAACTTCACACCCTCTGAGCAAGGTACTTCTTGTTTACCAAGATCAAGTGCTTTCCAAGGAGTCTGGGAGTCTGTCCATCAAAGGATGTAAATGTGTTTCCCACATGTGACAGCTTCCTGGCTGGCAAAATATCATCTGCTCTTTTATCGTGACATTTTGTATGCCTCTTTCACGAGTCTGTTTTTTAGTGCTGAGACTAAAACAAAAAACACATTCATTCAGCACAATGGTGCCTCCAAAGGAGTCTGAACCTCCACCTCAGTTCCCATGTCCCAAATAGTGGTCCACACTCTGCTAGCCCCAGACCTTGTGACACCTTCATTGATCAGCATCCATGGAGCTTCATCCAAGCAAGTGTGTCCTTGGGGGGCTGAGGTGAGTCCAGCAGGATGGAGGCAATGCAGGAGTGGCAGATAAGGAGGTGGGTGGAGGCAGGATCAAGATGCACAGTGACCTCAGGGAAAGGAAGGAAGTGTCTCACCACATCTGTGGACCCAGGCCATTTTCTTTATCTTCAAAGGGAAACAGAAGGCCCAAGTGGCTGGGGGACAGCACCACACAGAGGCTACACAAAGCAAAGGGCAGTTGGGCTCCTACCCAGATGAGCAGGCACCATAGGAAGAGCAGTGGTGGTCACAATGTTGGGGCACAAAAGAGAGGGTAATAGGGGGGCAGGGGAAGAAACTGAACAGAAAAGACAGCTGGGATGAATGGCACTTTCTCCCTTGTGTCCTAATGGGCTTTCAGCAGCCAGGGCAGCATTGAGAAAGGAACCCTAAGCCACACACTGGCACTGCCAGAAGTTTTCCAGGTCATGTCTGGTGGTATGACTGTCTCCATGTGGAGGGTCAGGAAGGACTTTGATCTTCTATTTCACTCCCAGATGCTGACAGAGATGATGTTAGTAACAATGCTGGTGAGCCCACAAAGTAACAAACTGGCCCAGATGGAAATCACTGGGCACAGCAGAGGGGAGCATGGGAGCGTGGGAACAGGCCAGAGTGCCCACTGCAGACAGCATGGGCCAAGCTATTAAACTGGGCTTGGAATCCTGGCAACTCGTTGAGAATTGGGTGGAAGTGTCATGGCCAAAGCACAGAAGTGTCTGTAACACCCCGAAAAGAAGCAGTGGCTCTCTGGCCACACCTCAGGGACACTGTGGTTCTCTGACCACACTTCAGGAACATGTCACTTATGAAAACAGATACCTCGGGCCAGGACAGAGCTCCTCTCAGAGGGAAAACATCAACAACAGCAAACCCATTAAAAATCACAACATGCATATGATGTGAAAGTAGAAGAAAGGGGCAGATATGAGTACAATGAATGAATGCATCCACGTAGGAAAACATCACACTGAAAACCATTGTTTTGTCCCACCAAAAAAGTTAATTTAAAAGAAATTGGTGAACTGTTATGAATCCAACAAAAAACTCCAATAAAAATGCTAGAAAATGGGACCTAGAAACTCCTAAGAGCAATTCTATTATGACAAAGTGACATTTATCTCAGTAATGCAAGGATAGTTTAATATCCAAAAGCCGATGATGAAACATACCACATCAACAGAACAAAGGTCAGACAAAACCAACCCATGTCATCTCAATACACACAGAAAAAAAAGTGTCAAAACTCAGCCTCCTTTCTTGGTCAATACACTAATCAAATCAGGAATTGAAGATGGCTTTTTAACCCTGGTAAGGATAGTGATAGAAACCCACAGTTCCATCATATTTAGCAGTGAAAGACTGCTTCCCCTATGAGTGGGAACCAGAAAAGAACACTTGCTCCCCTCCATCATACTTGACCTGGGACTGGAAGGTGTTGGTCTTCCTGGGAGGATGGGAGGGTGTCTAGGAAACCCACAATTCCAAAGCCTGAGGACCACACAGCTCTGAGAGGAGGCCTCCTCAGCAGAGATGTTGCAGCTCACAGGGCCTGAGGGTTTCTCCAATCCCAGGTTAGCTGAGGAGCCCTCGGGCCTGAGCCCGGCTCCTTCTTCACTTCTTCTCTTCTGGACTTATTGGCTTCTTCTGATGAGAGAGTCACACCAGGCAGCAAAACTTCTTAAAAGAGATTTATTGGAGGAACAAATCCAGGAGAGGAGGGGAAAATCCAGGAGTGGTGGCCTCTGCTCCCAGGAGAGGACAACAGAGAGGTGGGTAAACACAGCCCTTATATAGGATGTTTGAGGGGGTGGAGCTTTCTAGGGCAGAGATTTCCAGAGTGAGGGTTGGTGGGATTTCAAGTCCTGAGCTTGGGGGAGCTTAGGGATTGGTGGTTTTTTGTTCAGACTTTTCACCTAAAATTAGCATAAATCTGGGAGAGGTCTCACTAGGGGGCTGGAGATAGCCTTTGTGACAGAGGCTGAAACTACCATTATGACAGTTAGAGAGGTATGGGAGAGGTCCCTATCAACTCATGCCTTAGGGGATTTACAAAAACTTGAACTCTAAGTTAAAACAATTTTCCTTAACTAAACTATGAACTTATACTAGGGGTCAGATTCCTAGTCCTGGTCCCTGGCCTGCAGTACCAGACCATGTAAAGCTCCCTGCTTCCGGGGAATGGCTGGTTTATACATTGTTGCCCCAGAGATGGCTAGGGAGCTTATAGACTAGCTCTCGTTGGACGTGCTTCCCTCCCCGAGTTCCCTGTCAGCAGCAGCCATAACTGAAGAGTCTGCTGCTGCTGGTTCCAACTTCCCAGTGTTGTTTTTTGTTTGTTTGTTTTTCAGGCGTCTGATCTCAGGTCCCAGTGATGTGGAGATTTAGCCTCAGCGGTGGAGTGCAGAGGTGCTGCTGTCTGGAGGTGTAGAGGGGCCAGCAGCACAGTCTGAAAATCGGACCGCCCCTTTCAGGGACCACAGGGGATGGCACCCAGGGGAGTTGCAGAGCTGAAGAGGGGGCACCCAGGAAACAATGTAGGGGGAGGGCTGAATATTTTCTTGCAAATTATACAAAGTTTAAAAGGGTACAAAGTTAATGAAGGGAGTCGATGACAGTGAAGGCTTTCCCTGCTGCTTGATACAGAGACAGAGTCTACACAGAGCAATTAGACAAGAAACAGAAAGAAATGTTGTCTATATTGCAAGGAAAGGTGTAAAACCATCATGTTTACATATGACATGTTTTGTACATAGAAAATCCTCAAGGATAGACACACACACATCAAAAATAAGTATTAGAAGGCCTGGTTGGATAGCTCAGTGGTTAAGGACCCTGGCTGCTCTTGGAGAGGACCTGGGTTCAGTCCCTAGCATCACATGGTGGCTCACAACTCTCTGTGACTCCAGTTCCAGAGGATCCAACACCCTCTTCTGGTCTCTTCAAGGTACACATGTGACTCACTGACATACATGCAGGCAGAACACTCATGTAAGATTCCAAACCAACATGAAAACCCAGCTATATTTCAGTCCTTGTTAATAAATAAGCCCAGGCTGAAATAAAGAAAGCAACTCCATTCACAATAACACCGAAAGAGCCTCGGATTAAGGTATATGTTAAGAAGGCAGTATTCTCCATACTGGTCTACAAAGCCTATGCAACCCCCACCTTTTTCTTTTTCTCAGACATGGACAAGTTGGCCCTAAAATCCACATGTAAATGCAAGACACAAGCAGAATCAAAACAACTTTGGAAAGGAAAATAAAACCAGAGGGCTCACAACTCCCAATCTCAAAACCTATCTGATCTGAAGTGACCAACATTGTGTGGTAAAGGAGACACACAGCCCAGTGGGACAGAAGAGTCCAGAAGGAACCACTGATACTTATAGATGACGCAGGATAACATCCTGGAAGGGGAGGTCAACAAATGGGGCTGAGATGACTGAGTATCCACAAGAAAGAGATGGGGACAGGCCCTGCCTCATATCTTCTACAAAAATTAACTCAAGGGCTGGCAGGACAGCTCGGTGGATAAAGGCTGTGCACAACTGAAAACCTCAATTCAATCCCTGAATCCATGGTGGAAGGAGACAGCAGACTCTTCAAAGGGCCCTCTGACTTCTACATGCACCCTGAAACACACATGCATGTGTGCATGCACACACACACAAATTATAAATTAAAATTTTACATTTAAAATAAATAAACTCTAAATATTCATTCAGGTGCAAAAACTAAAAGTATCAAACTGTAAACAGAAATGCCAACATTACTAATTTTGGATTAGGTAAGAGTGTCTTAGATACAATGCAAAAAACACAAGGTGTGCCCCCAATCAACAAAGGTGGGTAAACATCACCAATGCTCCAGAGCTTCAGAGACACTATTAAGAACGTGAAAAGACAACATTGGTGCAGAAGAAAGAACACTCTGGCAATCACATATCTGCTGGAAGCCTAAGGTCTACCACAATTCAATAGTCAAAAGACAATGTGATTTAAAATGGGCAGTGAAACAAGGAAGGACTGTTGTTTAAATATATATATATCTCCCAGTCATTTGATTTTACCAATGAAGACTCAGGAGCCAGATACTGGGATGAAAACCTGCTGGCTCAGAGAAGCTAAGAAAGCACCCAGTTGGCGTTTCTATTCCACTAATGTCTCAGCCAAAAAAGCCCTAAGTTAAGAAACCCAGAAGAACCTAGAGGAAGAAGCCTAGAAACCCAACGGAAGAACCAGTCCCAACTCCTCCACGAAGTCTTAAATACTCCTCAGTTCAATGTCCCTCCTTTCTGTTTAGTCCCTGTCAACTGGCTTCTTGCTCCATCTCTTGACCTAGGGTTACCTTTATTTAATCCTGTGTGCAGAAAGTTCTTGGATTAAAAGTGTGTGCTTAGAGCTAAGCCACACCATAATCAGTTGTTTACAATAAACAGAAAGTTCTTGGATTAAAGATGTGCACTAGGGTAAATCAACAAGTACTTGTTTACAGTAAACAGAAAGCTCTAGAATTAAAGGCTGAGCCATCTCATAATTAGAAACAGATTTTTCAATCCACACACTTGGGTTTCACAATGTGATCAAACATTCTGGAACAAAAAAAAATGATAAAAATAAATCTCAAAACAAAGAACCCCCTCAGAGAAGCTGTCTATACTAGACCTCAGACCAAAAAAAAAAAAAAAAAAAAAAAGCCCTCCAAAATTCAAATTGGCACACTGTCTCTGCAGCCACCACCCACTCTCACCCCTTGAGAGTCCCCCACTTTGCTCTGAGCAACTCTGTCTACCACACTGCTCAGTGTGTCTCATCTGAATTCCAACCACAGAGTCCAAAAGGACCACAGAGCTGAGAGGAGGTTGCTTCAAGACTCACACAAACAAAACACAGGTGCACAGAAGGAGTTGGAGGGAAACCAGGGGCAGAGTTTGTTTGGGGTTTATGCACATGTTTGCACAGGTCATAAAATTGATGACGGGGACTTGTTAAACTTAAAAATCGTAAGGCACCAGCAAGAGGACGAAACCTAGCGTCCAGGTTGAGGGCATGGTGGCAGGTTGGGAACAGGTATGTTGGTCACCTCCTGTGCTTACCTGAGTGCTCTCAAGAATGCTCCTTAGCTTGTCTCCTGAAAATTAAGGTCACCACTCACCACAGGTGACCACCACACAAGCAAGAAGTCTCCTGGTACATATTCTTTACAAATTGCAAAAATCACGAAAAACAAAAAACCCAAGTCTTAAAAGGCAACCTTTGACTGGGTGTCTGCTGACTTGGGTCGCTGCAACAAAGTGCCCTGGACTGAGTAAGCTCTAAACAACAGAAATTTATCTTTCACAGGTCTGAAAAGTAAGGTGCCAGTAGAGTCACAGTGTGGTGAGGACGCTTTCCCAGCTTATAGATGGCTGCCTTCTACGAGGGCATTAACATGTGCTTAGACACCTTCCAAGGCCCTGGCCTTAAATACCACCATGCTGGGGAGGGGTAGATTCCATCACAGGCATCTGGGGGACATGGGCATTTGAACCATAGCAGGGACTCACAGAAAATGGCATGTTAATGATCAGGAAGCCTGGAAAAGCTAATGCCTCCCCTCTGTGATGGGCAAAGTCAGGAGAACTGGTGCTACCAAGTGTGAGAGAGAAACCAGCTATTGTCTCAGTCAGTCACTGAGAGTGGTCCGGACTTACAGATAATACATTGGAAAAAAAAATTTTTGTCAGGGGTGGGGGTAGGGGTGGATGAGGTGGAGAAAGGAGGAGAAGGGTAGGAGAGGAGGAGGTCAGGGTAAGGAAGGAGGGGTAAGGAGGTAGGGGTGGAGTGGGTTAGGGAAGAAGAGGTGGGGAGATAAGGAAGGAAGGGGTGAGTGTAGGGGAGGAAAGTATAGTGAAGTGGAGGTGGAAGGGGTCGGAGGTGAAGGGGGTGGAGAAGGAAGGAGTGGGAGGTTTGAGGACAGGGCAGAGGCTGGGGATGTAGAGGAGACCTAGAACCAAGAGAAACAGTGTTTCTACTCAGCACGCAACAAATATAACTACTCCTAAAGTGAACATTTGTAACACCCCAGACTGGAGACAAAACAGATGTTGATCTGTGAAAGGAGATGACGAATCAGGAGTTCCGGACGACAGGCTCACCCCAGACATGAAAAGCAACAGAGCTGTGTCTCCTGACACTTGAGTATTTTTGCAAGCAATGTTGAATAGAAAAACCAGAGCCTGGGAGATGCTCAGTCAGAGAGACATGTGCCTGCTGCTCAGGCACAGGGACCTGAGTTTGGACTCCCAGCACCCACATAAAAGCCGGGAGTAGCCATGCATGTTTGTAATCCAGCACTGCAGGGGACAAGGACTGGTGGATCCATGGATCATGCTGGCTGGCCAGTCTAGCATGGTGAGTGTTCTAGGTGCAGTGTGAGACCCTGACTTAAAAAAATGGAGAGAAATCAAGGAAGACAGCTGACCTCAACCTCTGGCCTCCATATCCACACACACCCACACAACATACACATATGTTCAGGACATAGATATACAATACACACACACACACACACACACACACACACACACACACACACACACA
>CAJQZJ010031933.1:270015-292657 GCA_907164525.1 Lophiomys imhausi | reverse complement strand
ACACACACACACACACACACACACACACACACACACACACACACACACACACGCGCACGCGCGTGCTCACAAAATGAGGAGGAGGGGAAGCCAGACAGAATCTGTGCTATTTTATTTTTAGGTGATGCCCAAAATGATGGTGACCAACATCACTGCTGGGTGTTTGGAGATCACCCTGGAGGACAAGGGGCTGACTGGGTGCTTGCTTTGGGTGGGGCTGACTGGGTGCTTGCTTTGGGTGGCAGTTAGAGGGTGTGGATATGTCTGAAATGTCATCTAAGCACCCAGTTCTGGCTTGTAGCCCTTCCTGAAGTCAATGTCTATTAAATTAGGAAAGGAAGAAAAGCAAGTCCTTGGACCACTGAACAGTCTCTGCTTGAGCCAGGCCCAAGTTTAGAAATCCAGAAGGAGATGGCCACAGCCCCAACTCATCAGGAACAAGTGCTGGGGACTGTGGAGCATCATGGAAGCCCCCCTAAGGCAGAACAAGGAACTGGAGGGATGCAGGTGTTTCCAGAACACAAAGGGAGGAAAAGAAATGAGCACACCAAAATAGTGGATGGGTGCATGCCTTCCTTTCTCCATGTAAAACTGAGACAAAAGTTCTCTATTGCCAAGTGGGGATTCAAGCCTTGGCTGCCTATCATGATCTGCCCACATGGCAGTCCACCAGCACCTGTGACCCCTATCTTCACCTTCTCCCCTATCCAGCTCTTCTCCTGAGAGCCCCTTACCTCCCGTTCCTCTCTAGTGTGTTCCCCAAAGTGAGGCCCCATCACTGTATAATACCAAATTACTTGTAGCTTTAGTTAATTAAATGTAAAATCATTGAAATAAAATTATACCTTCATTAGAAATTAACTCCCACTGCAGACCTGGGGTAACGGCCGGGTGCTTGCCCCTCCTTCTTCTCCAAACCACACACAAAATGGTCAGTTAAACCAAATGGGAAAAAAAAAAGTTTAACGACTGCACGGTAATCAAGCTTATTATTATTTAAGCACATGCTATTACCCTGTGCAATGAGGTATCTGCCAATAAATTATCTTTGAAGGAGTCAGTCCTTGTCTGAGCCCAGACATGCAGCTATGGGGACTTGGTAGTGACACCCGCAGGCCATGAACAGTGAGTGTCCAGGTGTGGGGTGGGGGGCTGGTACTGTGAGCCTCCTGGTCTTGTCCCTCTCATTGATCTTGAAACTATCCTCAGGCTCATGCCCAGCCTCACGCCTCAGATCAAGGTCCTGGGGTCTGTCACAGGGAACTGAGTGGCCTCATCTATCCCAAGAGATTGGGGACCAAAAGTGTTCCCAAAAATTAGGAAGAGGAGCAGAGAAAGGAAATTTCCAGTATATAGGACATAAGGGAGCAGAGGCTGAGGGAGAAGAGGGGAGAACCTTCCAGAAGCACCGTAAGAGTATGTGGGAGATAGAGATAAGAATGGTTTGAGAATTGGGGGGTGAGATTTCACCAACAGGTAGAAACCAAGAGCACAGGGGTCAAGAGGCCAAAGGCAAGACACCAGAGAAGTGAGATAAGGATGCTGTGGAGGGCCAGAGGCTTGCTTCAAAGAAGCCACTCACTATATTGTGAGATCCTCATGTGTCCTAATGGAGACTAGCTGGTTCCCCACCTCCCATGTTCTGCACCCTTGTTACCTCCACATCACAGGGGAGCAGGTGGAAGATGGGGATAGGGCAATATTTGTTCAAGGCCATACACTGTAAGGCTGGGAGACAGAGAAGGATGAAATCAAAGGAGACTAGAGGCAGAGAAAGAAATGGAGACAGGTAAAAGAGAGAAAGACAGACAGACAAGAGAGAACAGATGAAGTGGCCCCTTGTTGCCTCTCGTGTTGCACACTCAGTGTCCCTGTGTCTCTCTGCCTGTCTCACACCCTTGCTCTATGCGCATTTCTCATGTCTCTGCCCACTTCTTTCTTTCGAGCCCCATCCCCCCCCCCCCTTCCTAACCCCCCCCCCCCCCCCCCCCCCCCCCCCCCCCCGTCCCAGCCTTTTACCTTTTGAAGTTAGAGATGGAACCTAGGACTTCATGTGGCTAGGAAGCATTCTGTCTGAGAAGCATTCCAGCCCTCAAGGGCCCTTTTTTGTCCCCAGCACTGATTTGGCAGAACACCCCCGCCCCCCATTACAGTAGGTCACAATGCCCACACTCTCAGCCCTCACCAGCTACTGGGAGGGACAGTCGCTAACAGGAAGCTTCTTGGGTTCTCAGGTCCCTCGGGCTGCAAGCAGCAGCTGTCCCATGCCAAACCAGCTGGACCAGGATTTAAGTTCAAAGTCAGTATCCAATCAGAGGGCAATCCCAGGGATAACTTCTCAACCTCTCTACCCTCCTCTCCTCACCTGCATAGTGTGTGACAATGCACTTGCGTCATCGTGGACATCTTGCAAGAGTTTCACAAGATGGTATTTAAGATGCTAATGGAGGCCCTAGAGTGGACCGCTGTCCTGTAGGAGACACACCCCAAGGCAGGGTGGCGGCTGCTTCTCCCAGGAAACCTTCAGCTGCAGACAGAATAAGAAAGTAAGCCAGCGACTTGCTAGGGACAATAGAAGCCTGATGTTGGAGACCTTCTCTCCCAATAAAGTCTCATTGTTGCATGTCCCGGGTATTTTTAAATGAATACCCTTCCAATGCCTGGGGCTAAGAAATTCTCACTGAGTCATAACAACTCATTCAGCTTGTTTATTTTTCAGGCCAGCAACTTGGAGCAAGGACTGTCCCCACCAGGCAGGTGCATCTACTCTGTCATAAACTTATGTGAATCCCCTACAGACAAACCCCTTTGAAAGTCACCTCCATCTCCCTCACAGGATCACACAGAGATTTAAGGACAGGGATGCGTGGGTCTGCTATCTGCCTGTGAATGATGGGAGACATGTTCTGGGGACATGTTTACTGTCACCCCGAGTCCCTGGCCCACGCTCCCCTCCACCCCATCCCCTGGTAATTCATGGCCTGGCTCCTGTTGGCAAATGACTGATATGGCCTTCACGGTGGGGCCTGCTGGTCACTTGTCTCAAGGAGACTGGGAAGGAAATGCAGGCTCGATATAAATGGGACCCGTGGCAGCCTCAAACACCTTGGAAAATCCCCAGTCCAGATGCTGTGCTGTTTTTAAGTAATAAAATCACAGAGAGATTACATGACTGCCTGACAGCCCACGACAGATGGTCACCCGGGTGAACTTTTTACCTTCGGGATGGGACTAAGAGGAAGAGAAAGAGGGAAGGCCCAGCAGCCAGTACCTAGCTCACTTGGGTTCAAATGCCATTACAAGCAGGGCAAGAATATGCTGGCCTGTCCTCATGCTCTGGGGACCTCAGGCCTGGCTTTCCCAGCTAAAGAATGGCAGGACTCCAGGCTGACGTCTTCCTTCCCAGAGTCAAAGGTACAATCCCTGCTTCTATCCTTGCCTCTTTGCTTCTCCAAGAATTTTGTGCCTGGGGTGGGAGGGATGCTTAGTGGTTCACAGAGCTTCCTGCTCTTGCAAAGGACTGTAAGTTCACAGCCACTCACTCCAGCTCCAGGGGACCTGACGCCCTCTTTTGGCCTCTCTCTGGCACCTGCATACCTCCTCATAGACACGCACAAGCACAAACAATTTTTAAAATTATTTAAAATCCTTTAAAAGGAAAACGTTAAGTTGTGCTTTGAGCCAGGCCAACAGTGGCTTACAGTCAAGGTAGGGACAGGAAGGTGGAAAGTCAATCTCAGGAGACAACTAAGTGAGACACTGACTACCTTGGGTCCCCATCCGAGGGTAATGATATTAATCCTGCCTTCAGAGGGTTGAGAAGATCTGGGTGCTGAGGCAGAAGGATTGAGAGCCCTAAATGGAACTCCAAAAGTGGAGAAGGCTTGGCTAAATGGGCTATTCATATTACTCCTTCCAAGGCTCAGGGAATATCACGGAAGAAGGGACAGAAGAGAATATAAGAGCCCGAGGGAGGGATGGAGCCATGTCTACTGGCCGTAGTGTGGTGGTGTGCTCTTGAACTCCAGCAGCTGGGATCACTCCCCACAAGATGGGCTGTCAACATCACATCATGGGGGAGGGGCTTGTGAGGTCCCACTCCCCCCTGAAGATCTACAATACTTAATGTTTTTTTGGGGGGAGGGGGAGACATTTCTCCCAGTGGTGTAGCCACTGGTAAGGTACCTATGCTCCTGTAAATAACCCTACACTCATTCTCCTATAAGTAACCTCAATGAAACTCATGGTTCACAGACCCATATACACACACACACACACACAGCCAAGAGGTCGGGTGTTTCTCAGTGGCAGAGCACATCCCTAAAATGCACAAAGATGTGGCCAACTATAATCTTAATTTTATATCAATATACAAATATCAATACCGACGTAGACCAATACAATCTTATTTTTGCACAATAAACAATGGTCAATACCACTTTAGCCAAATATACTATTAATTTTGTATCAATATACAAGGGTATAAGGGCATATTCAATAATGTGACCTTTCTTCTTGATCCTTCCTGTGCTGTCTATGTCTCAATTTTTCTCAAGTCCGTGCATTCCTACACAGGAGATAAAGAAGGATACAGAAAAGGGAAAGAAGGAATACACTGGGTCTAACCTCCAAAACCCATTAAACAGGACCATTTAACAACTTGTAATCTCTTCCCCTAAATAACAGAGTTTTCAGTTGTCCTTCAAATAACCAAAAAAGGGGGGGGGCGGAGAAACACCCTCCCCACCCTCTGGGTATGGGACGTCGCTCTCTTAAAATGACTTCCTGCTGATTTGGGTCATAGTAAACCTGTCTGGGGCCCAAACCAAAATGGAAAAATGGTTAAAAATGTTAATACAATCCTTTTATGTTCAGTCCTTCTGTTCTCAGCTGTTTAGATGTCCTAAGGAGTTTGTAGGCAGAAGCTGAACTTCCAGGCTTTACTGAGGTTCTGGCTGGGGCATTGTGTAGAGCTGAACGGTCTTAGCAATATTGAGTTGTTGTGGTTGTAGGCTTTTGATGGAGTAGTTGGCCACAATGGTATTGACCCTTGTATATGGACGCAATATTAAGATTGTATTGGGCCGCATAGGCATTGATCTTTGTATATTGATACAAAATTAAGAGTATATTTAGCCACATTTGAATAGATCTTTGTATATTGATACAAAATTTAAGGTAACGCTTCCTAATGGTATTGTACCTAGAGATACTTAAAAATGAAATGTGAAGCTCTGGCCTCTTGATACCAACTGTCATAAACTGTTTAGGATAGTTAAGAAAAACAAACTCCTAGTCATGCATGCATGTCACCTTGTTAGCTACTAAGACAGTCTATCACAGATATTCTCTAAGCTACTCAGTAATCAAGTTGTTAAGAGACAAGCAACATTTGCTTATCTAAATACAAGAGAAAGATAGGGCATCTTCAAAAACCCCAAGAGATCTGCAGAATATGGCATTCAAAGATGTGGTCTTAAATTAAGATTTTTTTTTGATATCGTGACATATCAGCTCCTGACAGCACCCCCTATTCTACTCCAAGTAGAAGAAAAGCATCGAAGAATCTCCAGTGTGAGATGGTTGAATTAGTGGCAAGCCTATCTCTTGGCATGTAAAAACTCCTTGCTTCAACTGCAGACAGACTGCTGTCCAAAAAGGACAAAACTTGGTAGCAGGGAAGTCGACAGCCTAGCTCTGCCAAGACAGGGTAGGTTAGTCCTTCACAATCCCTGCTCTACAATAAATGTCTGTCAGAGAAACAGGACCAAAAGGCTGAAGACTGATGCAGGAATGTATGGAGAGAAAATGGGAACTGTCCAGGTAGTCACTGGTTTGTCATTTCTTAGTATTGGAAGCTGCAGGCCCTGCACTTCCTATATAATCAGATATATTTATCCTTCTCAGCTCTCTGAGGTGGTTGAAGAATAGACAGCTTGAGTCTCATAGCTAAATTTTGAGTTGTTTAGGAATCAAGAGGGCGTTCTAGATCTAAGAAGATGGTTATAATAGTGATGCAAGTTAGTATGAAAACTAAGTCAGTTATAGAACTTTAAACTCATGGAGATGGTTAGAAGGTAGAAGGTTAAAGTCAGGGGCCAAATATGTATGAACTGGACATTGAGAAGGTATACTGGGCCATTTAACTCTCATAAATGTGGCATATTTAATTCTGCTGTTTTGTATAGAATTTACTGTTATAAGAGAAAGAACCATTTGTTGGAATGAAAAGAGAAGCTGTTGGGGGGGGAAGAGGGTGGAAGGGTGGGACAGGAAGGGGGAATAGGGAAGGGTTTGCGACTGAGATGTAACTTGAAAAAAAAATAAAGTACTTAAAAAAATGCACAAAGATGCCATGTTCCATCTCCAGCACCGCCAAAAAAAATGGTAGGATCAGCATGAGGAGATAGGAGACCCTACTTAGAGAGACCTGGCAGCGCGCTCAGCACCTCTTAGATGCACAGTTGGCACTGTCTGTCCCACACATCCTTTTCTCTTTAAGGCTACAGAGCCCCTCTTCAAATCTATCCTATGGGGACCCACCCTAATGACCCACATTTCCCAGTTAGGATGTGAAACCATGAATATCTCTGAACCTTCTGGAGACTGGGAATCCCAGAAAGACCTTTCTCTCTCTCTGCCCTCTCCTCTCTCAACTCCCTTTCTTCTTCCTCTCCTCTCTCTGCCCCTCTTTCTTCCTCTCCTCTCTTTTCTCCATCTTTCCCTTCCCCCCACCCCCTCTCCTTATCTCTCCCTCTCTCTGGTCCCTATCCCTGACCCCTACCTGTGTGTCATCCTCTGTGCCTCCAAGTGGCACCTCAGGGGTGACTGAGTATTTTGAGACACAACCATTGCACTTCAGGCAGGCACAAGTTTCCCAGGGGTGCCAATGCCTCATCTTCTCCTATTTGGCTCAGGCTAGGACCTAACACCTCTGGCTGCCTCAGAGCTCACAGGGAATGAGAGAGGACTCAAACAAGTGGACTTGGTGACCTCCACCTCTAGAAGTCACCAACCAGGACAGAACCCTCACTTGGGTGGAAAAAGCAAGCCCTCCAAGGTCCTGGTGACAGGGACAGACTCCTACCAAAGGACACTGGTACAGTGCTAGCCCTGAATCCATTCTGCAGCAACTAGACCTATGGATGGAAGCCCTATGAAATACCCACTAAAAGGGACCAGATGGAGAAGTTAGACAAATTCATTAAAGGAACTGTTCCACATCTACTGGGCAGAAACTCAGCCATTATGCAAACCTCCTAAGGGCAGAGACCTGTGTCAGCAGCCAGTGGCCAACAGAGGCCTCAGCTTTCTCTGTCCCATCTCTCTGTGACATTAGGTGACTTACTCAACTTATTCTGGGCCTCAGTTTGTCCATCTGAGGAACTGGTTAGTTCAAGAGGACATTTCATGTGGAGACCCTCACACACATAACAGTGCCAGACAATTAGTAATTAGTCAGTGATTAGAAATTAATAATTAGTCAAGGTGCTGAGAGGAAAGAAAGTTTCCTCTCTTTATACAATCCCCAGAAGATCAGCCAGGACCAGCTGGGGGCCAGGAGGCCCAGACGTGGAGCAGGGCCAAGTCCTAGAGTCTAAATCAAGCCCTTTTTAATAAGCCTGAGAAAAATCACCAAACTAGACTGCAATGTGGCTAACAGACTCCCTGCCCAGCCAGGAAGAAGAGAGAGCCTCTGGAAGTGGCAGAATGGTGACGATGAAACCATTTCCTGTTTATTCCCTAACCCATGTGCTGCCTTTCACCCATTTAGGCTTGATTCTTTGTCTTCATGGCTTTCTGTATTTTCTTTTTTTTTTTTTTTTTTTTTTTTTTTTTTTTTTTTTTTTTTGGTTTTTCGAGACAGGGTTTCTCTGTGTATCCTTGGCTGTCCTGGACTCACTTTGTAGACCAGGCTGGCCTCGAACTCACAAAGATCCGCCTGCCTCTGCCTCCCAAGTGCTGGGATTAAAGGCGTGCGCCACCACCGCCCGGCCTTTCTGTATTTTCTAATTTTCCCCGCAATGTGCACACATTACTTGGGCAATAGAAAAATCATCAAAACTTCTAAAGGAGTTGGGTGGTGAGAATCTGTGAGTCCCTAAGGCCCTCCAGCCACATGGTCCTGGACTTAGGAGCCCCAAGGAGGGAGCAGGGCACGAAAGGCTCTGGTATCACCCCAGTGGCTGCAGAGGAGAAGGTACCAACCAGGACAGAGGGAACCTGCATGTTCAGGGCCATGCCTCAGAGAGGCCAGGAGGAGGGGAGGTTGGCCAATGGGATAAATGGAGCCTCTAAGGTTTCCATGCCGCTTCAGGTTCTGCCACTGGCCAAGTGTGGGAGAAGGGAGGGAGCTTGCTCTAGATTCCACCTTTCATCACGTGGGAAGTGGAAGCCCCCCCCCCCCCCCAGTACAGAGTAATGGTTAGTCAAGAGGGTGTCTGCCATCTGGATGCAACTTACTCTGGAGAGAATGAGGGTGATCCTTGGGGTTAGAAGGACCGGGCTGGGGTTAAAACAGTTTGGTTCCTGACTGCTGATCTATCAGGGTTCTCAGACATTGATGTGCAAATGAGAGGGGGCTGCTAGTCCACAGACTCCAGAACCACAGGGCTTGGTGGCCCTCCCTACTCAGCTGTAGCAGTAAGTGGGTGATTTCCTCTACCCTTTTTTTTTTCCTTCATCTATCTGACTGGGATAATGAAAGCAACTTCCTGCTACAGTTGATGGCATCAGAGCAGCCCCAACTAATCCAACCTTTCCCCATGGCCACACTCTTTGAGTTTATAGTCTCCCCTACTAAAGGCACAAGAAATTGCTCTCCTTGGTGGCCCAGCCATTAAGAAGAGCACATACAGCTCTTGCAAAAAACCCGAACTCAGTTCTACTGACATTGGGCAATTCACAACCACCAGTAACTCCAGCTCCAAGGGGATTTTTTTTCCTCCTCTTCTGGCCTCCATAGACAACTGCACTCACATGCACACGCCCACACACAGACATGCACAATACACACAAATTCAACTGTTTTAAAAGTAGGCATTGCTCTCCCACCATGAGCTTACACCTGCCAAGACTCACTTTGGCCATAGATCAAGAAGAAAGAAGGGAAGGGAGCCGGCTCCGAGCCTGAGTGTTTCTCTCATTGGCATGAAAAGAATATTCCAGAGCCAGGAGCTGACTCCTGAAGAGGAAGGCACACAGCCCAGGCGAACGCAGATAAGACAAGCCATTAAACAAATCTGTGACAATATATGTTCCTTGTTTTAAGCAATTGACTTTTGGGGTTGTTTGTTATACAGCAATTTTGTGGTGAGTGCTGACTGATACACTTCCTAACAGAGTTAGTGAAGGATGGCACAAGTCAGGGTCTGCACACCCTGAGTTCAGCAAGAATTTCCTCAAGGTCTGGCTGCTTCTGTTGTTTTGTTGTTGCTATTCTCCTTCACTGGGTGGGGGTGTGGTGGGGTGGAACATGGGAGTCAGAGGTCAGGAGATGCAGGTTCACAGTGTCCCCACATTCATCATGGCTTCTAGAAACAGCTCCGAGCCACAAAGTGCAGCATGGAGGCAGCTGCCTTTATTGCACTTTTGAAATCCATTGTAATTAGAGGACAAAATGGCTTCTGGCGTCCTAGACACCATGAAACCAGCCGGGTGAGGCCCCCAGGCAGAGGCTAAGCACTTTATAATCATCATATTTCCCATGAACCTTTGCTTTCAGTTTCTTCAAATTAAGTCTCAGCCCCAAAGCCATCGATTTCCTGTCTCTGGAGAGGTGGTTATAGTCTACCTGGCAGAGTGGAGGCTTCCACCCCCTCTCTCAGTAGGGGCTTCCACTGGGGACCTGTCTGCAGGGTTGACTGACCATGGACCTGGGGACTTGTCTCTTCATCACTGGCCAGTGAGACACTGTCTCACCAGGCAGCCACCAGCCAGTCTACTGGACACAGGGTGGCAGGGAGCCATGCAGAAGCGACTCAGCCACCCCACCCAGGCCCAGCTGAATGCTGCAAGTTCCAAAGGACCCTCGTTGGTGGGGATTGCTATCATTCAAAGTAAGAGAAGGTAGGAGGGCTCACATAGTCTGCTTCCTGCCCTGTCCTGCTCCACAAGGACCCCAGGGTTAATTGGAGAAAAGCTAATCATTCCTTACTAGACAGGGATCCCCAGAAAGAAGCCCAGTGCCCCAGCAGCCCCTGTGAGAGCAAGAGGCCAAGGGGGTATAGTGTGTGAGAAGACAGCAGTTTTAGAAAGAGCTTCAGAAGGAAACTTGGGCAATTGACTTAAATACCAAACGAAGCTTAAGACACAATGAGAGAACAAAAAGCTGGTCCCAGCTGCAGCACTGGCACCAAATGGCCCCATCATGAATCCTTGAAAGCCGTCAGAGCTCAGAGCACAGCAGCATGGGAGGGGAGCACATGGGGGCTGAGAAGGCACAAAGGAGAGGTGAGGCAGCCAGGGCCAGCCAGGTGAGCCTAGGCAGAGTCAGTCTGCCCTTGTGCAAACCCTGAAAGGGCCACATCTAATCCACGCCACCCTCTCATCCTGTGGCCTGGGACAGTGGTCTTGGTCAGAAGGGAGCCTGGCCCATCCCAGCTCTAGGCTCCCAGGTCCTGCTTCCTTTTGCTTGTGGGTCTCTTGGGCACCCAATCCTCAGACCAGCTCACTCATACTCTCTTCCAGACCCTGCTTTTCTCTCTTCTTCCTCCAGGGTGGTAGGCTACCCAGGAAACCACTGGGAGGCTCCTGGGGGATGGACCCAGGCTCCCCACAACAGCATCATCCCTGCTCAGAGCCTCTGCATTTGCAAACGGGAGCAGAAAACTGGGACCAGCCCAGTTTCCAAACAGGGGATTCCCAGGGGCAGCTGAGTGACCCCTACTCGGGGTGGGGGCTTGCCTGGCCCAGTGGTGTCCCCTCCCTTTCTGGAACCCAACCAACCAACCAAGCGGCCACTGTGAGGGACTCTCCAAGCTGGGGATGTGAGTGTGTTAATTAATGAATTAGCTGTTTAATTAACATAATTAGGCCTCATTATTTTCCTTGCAACTATCGTCAATTTTCCAGCAATTAAAGCAAGGGACGATAGCGGCCCACAGGATCCAGTCGTCAAGGCTGTCTTAGCTAGGATACCATGCTGGGCTCAACCCTGGATTCCAGGTAGCATTGCTGAGCCTGCACACAAGCTCACACAGGCTCAGAGGGAAGGGTCTGAGTTTGAAGATTGGTCCATTCATTTATTGAGCTCCTACGGTCTTAGTGAATGCAGTTGTCTCCAACACACACACACACACAAACGGACATTGAAACAAGTTTCCAGGGAGAGCCAACATCAGTCAGTGAGAGGAAGATAACGCCCACCCCCGAAAAAACAAACAAAAGCGCCCTCACCAAGCCTTGCTGCAGGCTGCAGCAATGTGGATAGGGCACATCCTTAGGATAACATCAATCCTCCCAACGTGTCAGACTGACCCATCCAACCCGTTTGTTCTTACTGTATATGATCTGTGGTAGGGCCCTGTAACACACTGCTAGGGACATACCTTCCAGGAAATCTGATGACACCTAAGTCAGTGGCTTGGGAAGAGACTCCACAGCTTGGGGATTGGTTGGCCCCTACAACTCTCCATTCACTTGTCTTCATGTCTTTGCTCAGATATAGAGACCACTGGTCTTGGGGACTTAGACACATGATCTGCCACCTGGTTCCTAACAGACAGGGCTCTGTCTTGTTTTATCTGCAAATGTATAGCCATCATTCAGTGTGCTCAGATTCCACCCCCTGATTTGATGTAAATCTAATAAATTCTATTACCTCCTCTTCAAATACTGAAACAGGCCTTTACACAGCTACACACACACACATACACACAGACACACGAGCACACACATGGACACACACACAGACACACACACAGAGTCACACGCACACACAGACACAGACCCACAAACATACACATAGGCACACACACAGACATGCAAACACACACAGACACATACACACAGACACACAGACACACACAGACACACACACACACACACACACACACACACACACACACACACACACACTCAAGCCCTTAGCTGTAATGTTTTCTATATCATCAAATCACTAATAAAATGAATGGGCAGAGCCTGTGACCCTGGCCTGGAGACCAGCACTAGAGTTGCAGCCTCTGAACAGAGGAACAAGCCCAACCTTTGGGGGAGGCTGAACTATCTGCCTCCCTCCAACAGCCTGTGACAATCACCTCCTCAGAAATCCCAGTGGAAGCAGAGATATTGTGACCACAGGCTACAGTGACAATGTTCAGAGCCAGCTCCTGCAGCTCCAGTCCTCCAGCCACCACCCTGGGCTCCCAGGCTGAAGACTCATCTCCATCCTTTGCTGTGTGACCTTGGCCAAGTACCTAAACCTCTCTGAATCATTTTAATACATGAATGTCACTAGGTACCTCACTTTATTGTTCAATCAGTCACCTGACTGTTCCACTCATTTTTGATTGGTGAGTCCCATGGCACCCTCCCAAGAGTCCTCTGTCTTTGGATTTGGTTATGAACACCCCAGAGTCTATCTCTTGACTCCAGATCCTGGTGCCTACAGGTCTCTGAGCCTTGTCATCTATAAAACACCATCTGCATTATGAGCAGTGGCCCACCCTTCCTGTGTTGTCTCCCATGGCTACTTGGAGTATTGGTTTCTTCCCACAGTGGGCCTCTCTGCAGGTCTGTGCCAGCAGCTCCTGCCATTAACCCAGATAAGGAGACTGAGTCTCATGACCAAGAGTACAACCTGAAAACAGCAAGACACCTGCCTAGATCAGGCTGCCACCAGTATGCAGCAAGGCCCGCTCCAGCTAGGAAGTTCTAGAACAAAGCTGGTGAGGCCCTGTGTAGTGGGATGGTGTTCTTGGAGGTGTGAACATGAAGAACACAGAGAGGAGAGGGTGTGAGGAAGCAGGAAAGAGCCTTCAGGGACAGCTCTAAGGACTAGAGAATGAGCATAGTAGGTATTGAGGGAACAGCATGGAGTCTGCTGCTGCGAGGGCCCTGGGGCAGCCCTCAGCCTGCTGGATGGAGAGCATGGTGTAGAAGTTCAAGTGAGTTCAATGCAGAGATCTCCAGTGTGGGGCGGTGTGACAGGGTCTGCACTCTGTTGAGCTGGCAAGCCTGCACTGAGATAATATTGTCAGTGATTGGACAGAGAGGAGGCGTGGTGTGGCTCCAAGGCTACTACTGCACTAGTCCAGGCTTCGGTCCAGCAGGCAGGGACAGGATGCTGGTGACAGAACCATGAGATGTGAGTGGGAGCTGACAAGGTCCTGAGCACAGCCCAATGGCTTTCACCGACTGGAGGACACATCATGAGGTTCAGAGTGACTCCGGGGAACTAGGGGACAGAATGGGAATGCTGCTGTCAGAGTGAAGATGGTGGCTTAGGGGTGAGGAGGGAAACTGAGTCATCACACTGCATAGGCTCAGAGCCCTGTGGGTGTCTAAAACTAAGGCCAAGGTTTAGGGGTTTTTGAGACCAGATCTCAAAGTCTGAGCCTCCTGATTCTGCTGATGAAGCACTGGGATGGCAGGCATGGGCCACCAACAACTGGTTTAAAATGTCTGCTTTCTTATCAGTTACTATATTCTCTGAATCTGAATGGGGCTGTGTGTCCTGGGTGTCTCTTAAGTCCTTGCTGCATTTCTAAGAACAAAACATAGAACAAACTCTCAAACAGTCCCCCACTGTCATTTTGTCCTCATAATTATTTTAGCACAAGTGCAAATATTTGTAATGTGTGTGTCATCCTTAGGGTAGAAGATGCCTAGCCACGCATTTGAGACAGAGAGCATCATCTTGGGTCCTAACATTGGCCACCGTTAATCATGAGAGCTAACTGACAGAACCAAGAGACATGACAGTCTGAGAGAAGCAGTCCATCAGCAATGGCGCATCAACAATGGCGCATCAGCAGCCATGGCACATCAGCAATGGAGCATCAGCCATGACGCATCAGCAATGGCGCAGCAGAGGCAATGGTGGCTCAGGTCTTCTGTGTGCTGCCTCAAGCTCACCAATCCCTCTTGTAAAGAGATGGTCTAACCTGAAACACAGCCACAAGGGCTCCCTAGGTTTCATACCTGTTTTTCAGGAGGTACTTTTGGTATAGGGGCCTTTTAATTGCAGCATCACACACACACACACACACACATACACACACACACACACACACATGAACGAACGAACAATACAGAAAACCACCTATGTTGTGTGTGCAGCTCAGAGTGTTATAACAGAGACTACATTTAGGAACCCCTGAAGTTCACTGAAGTTCTCTCCTCAACACCTCTAAATGTGGCTGCCAACCTGCTTTCCACAGGAGAAGTCTCGAGGCATGCAGCTCCCAGGTGTGAGACTCATTCAGGATGTGTTGTGTGCTGTGGATCACTGGTGCTCATAGGGACCACAGTGTGCATTTGCACTTTTCTTCTGTAGGGATGTGTATGGCCCAGGCAGGGGCTACCCAGTCAGCATCACTATACACATTGAGTTCTTCTATCTCTTTTTTTTTTTGGATGGGGTCTCTTGTAGCCCAGGCTAGCCTGGAACTCACTATGTAGCAGAGGCTGACCTCTAAAGTTCTGATCCTCCCACCTCTATCTCCTGAGTTCAGGCTTTACAGATATGCATCACCACACATAGTTTATGTGAAGTTAGGAGTGAGCCCCAGACTTCACGTGTGCTAGGCAAGTGCTCTACCAACGGAGCCGGTTGCACGTAGATGTTGGTGCCGCCTCCAGCTCACCAGCCCCTCTTGTAAAGAGACCGTCTAACCTGAAACCTCTAAGAACAATCTTTTGTCTCCTACTGTATGATATGTGTGTGTGCCTGGACTTTCACGCCCTTACTTGCACAAAATGCCGGACCTTCTAAGTACAGGCAGCACTGGGCATTAAGACTCTCAAAATCCATAGCCAAGAGTAGCATCAGCCCATCAGTCTGTGGAGGCTGAGGCAGGGGAATTGCTGCAAGTTGGAGGCCAACCTGAGCTATAGGGTGAGTTCCAGGTCAGACTGCAGCAGAATGAGTCTGTCCCCTGCCTCTTTGTTCTCCTATTTAAGTTTTAGCAAGTTTTAGAGTAGGAGTGGCCTTGCACCCTCAGGGGACCTGCAGTGTGTCTACAGTGGCGGTCACAGCTGTGGGCACTGGTGGCATCTCATGTACAGAGGCAGTGATGCTGCAAACACCCCACAGTATGCAAGACAACTATCTGCGGAGAAGAGAGCAGGGTGAACCCCTGCTCTAAAGGCTTGGCAGGCTTCATAAGAACAGGAGATTAAATAGGGCTGGCAATTTCAACTCCCTGACTCACCCTGCAAAGGAGCTTAAAGAGACAGATTCGTAGTTTACAGAGTCATGGGGAGATTGACAGAGCCCTACAACAGAAGCTGCTGGAACCAGAACAAATCAAGAAAAAAAAAAAAGATGAAATTTGCTCCTGGTATTTAAGCCTAAGTAGGAGGGGAAGGGCAAGTGAGCGGAGGGACAGACCGAACAAAGCCTCAGGTGTGATGTCTCAGAGGGAGTTGACTGGGTTGCCTGGGAACAAGTGGCTTCTTGGGAAACAACATGAGGTGACTTTGAAGGAGGAAGGAGCTTTCTGCTGAGACAACCAGCAAGCAAGGACAGCTGGCCCAAGGGGACAGGAAGAACAGCTCAGGGCGATCGGGTCAAGATAGCAACTGGACAGGACCCCAGCAAGAGGTAGGGACAGGTTTCGGCAGAACTCTTCTCCCAGTCCATAAAGAGGTTGACCCAGGGGCTGGAGAGATGGCTCAGCGGTTAAGAGCACTGGATGCTCTTCCAAAGAAAGAACCTGGGTTCAAATCCCAGCACCCACATGGCAGATCACAACTGTCTATAACTCCTGTTCCAGAGGATCCAACACCCTCACACAGACATGCATGCAGTCAAAACACCAACGCACATAAAAGTAAATAAATAATTAAAAAAAAGAGGTTGGCCCGGCTTCCTGGTGTTGCAGGACGCCCTGAAAAGAGACTAGGTTTGGGGGAGACTCCTGCCCTGTTCCTCCTGAGTCACAAGAGCAAGAGCCCTGGAGAGGGGGTGATTCCCAGAACCAGAGTGACAGTGTTTCCCTAAAGCACGTGAGAATTCATGTGGCTTCCTGGAGATCCCAATGTTTGGGATGGTGGGGCAGCTCTGGGAAGGAAGCTACAGAGACTTTCATGGGTTAGATATATGGTGGGTGAGAGCAGAGGTCAAAGTCTGTGACTATTTCCAGACTCCTGAAGTCTGGTGCTGAAGTGGGTCACAAGCTCATGCTGCCTCTCAGGCCCTGAGGCTCTTTCTGTGGCCCAATAGGATCACCAGGGAGGCCCCTGATCACCGATAGAAACTGGCCAACCAGCACCCCAGAGGGGTGGGGTCCCTGCAGACTCTTCCTGGCACGGTCCTGGCTCCCTGGGGCAAGGCCAGGCCTCCTGGGTGTTCATAGAGCTCATTATCCCGTCAGCCCTGGAGCCGCACCTGCTCTCCTGGTCTCCTGTGATCTCAATTAATCCATCCTGCCCTGATTAATTAGCAGGGTTAATTATGACGGCTGCTGCCGCTGATGCCTAAAAGAGAAAACTTATCCAAGTGGTAGAGTAGTCACCTAGCCTGGGCCAGCCAGGTCTCTCCCTGCTGACTCTCCCTCACACATACACATAGCCCTGCTTTGCCTAGAACCTAGGCCAGGACACTCAGGGTGTCATCTGTGTGGGGACTTCTAAGAGCCGGGCCTAGCAGTCCTTTTGAGCATTGCGCGATACAAGGAGACAGGCCCATGATTCTGCATTGAGCGCCTCTGGCCTGGACTAGTGAGTAATATCTTAGGCCTCTCCTCTGCATATCTCTATGACCCCCACACAAAGAAGCCCAGGATGCCATGCTGGCAGGAGCCCTAGGTTCACCTTTCCCTACCTGATGTCTGATACCTCTTTGCCTCTAAACCCAAAGACCATTGTGGGTGAGGAGATAAGTCTCCAGGAAGGGTTCAAGGTCAAAAGTGAGTTGCTGTGATCAAGCCATGCCTGCCCTGTCTTCTTATGGAAACTGCCTCAGGAACTCCGAGAGTCCCCACCCTGCATCTTTCTCTGAACCATCAGATGTTGGTGAGATGTGGCTTAGGCCTTACTAGCCTCTTCCAGCAGCTGAGCCTACAGACCCTCCCAAAACCCAGAGCCATTCCCCACCCTCTTCCTACTCCCCATGCTTGCCCACTCCTCCTCTGAGCTCTCTGCCTTATTTGCCAGCCCAAGGGTCATCTAACTGTACCTGGCCTGACTGAACTCAGACTCATCCAAGCTGGACCACCCCACCTCATACCCCAGCACCTCCTCTGGGCACCCATCCATTATCCTCCTGGCCAAACCATGATCCATTACACCGCCCGTGCCTGGCAAAATGTATCATTACCTGCACCCTCGGCACTTCCCAGATCAATCCACTTCTTAAATGTAGTAATAGAGGAGAGGGTTAGGTACTAGAAAACTCATTATGAAAATGGCATACTCAAATTCTTTAAAGGTGATATTTCATAAAATAGACCCGGCCTGCCGCGCGCCTCAATCATTCTTTTTAATAGCTCAGTAGCAGCCAGAAAATAAAGTATTCATGAAGATTGAAGAAGATGAACCCATGAACTTCAATTTAATTGGTGCAAATTAAAACGATCCATCTTTCCGCGCTGTCCGTCTATCTCCAATCAGCCCCACGCTGCACGTCCGGCGTCCTGATTACAATTATCTTTTAATAGGAAAACTTGTCAGTTTTTGTGTGATTTACAGAAGCTTGAGCAAGCTTATAGGTATCAGATAGTGCCTGGGTGTGTGATCCTCCTCTTTGCTCCCTGGCTCTGGGGAAACTGGGTTGAGGTGGAGAAGGTGCAGTCCAGTTGGTGGGGGAGGGGCTTGGCATCCCTGAGTTTGTGATGTGGAATGTCTCCTCATCAGACTGTCTCCTCCAGGGCCACAGCAGGAGGTAGACAAGAAGCAGTGGTGGCCACCATTACTCTCGAGGACAGAAAAATGTGCATCTGCCTTTCTCCTCATCTCTCCCAACTCACCACAGTCCCTCCTAGGAGACCAGTGGGGACACATAAGATTTTTCTGGGAATGAAAAGCCTGGCACATGGTGGGAGGGTCAGAAACAGGAAATGCAGATATCTGCATGTGTCCCAGGGATGAGGAAGATATGGGTCCTGGTCCTCAAAAACCATCCCACAAGGACCATGTAAGTGGCCTAGAACCATTAGACACAACCTCACAGAGATACAGTAGCTCAAAATAGGAAGGTGCTCATCTGCCCTACATTGGTACTTCTCAGTTCACCTTGGACATGGGCTGCCCATCTGCCCATTCATTCATCCATCCATCCAACCAGTAAAGATTTACTGAGATCCTGCTAAGTATCTAGTGACTATTAAGCATTGAACTAAGTTGACCAAGTGATCATGGCAGAAAGGCCATCCTAAACCATGGTTGATTGTGCACACTCTTGATTCCAACACTTACAAAGCAGAGACAGGTGAATCTCTGAGTTTGAGGTCAGCCTGGTCTACATAGTGAGTTCCAGGACAACCAGAGCTACATAGAGAAACCCTGCTTCAAAAAGAGAAAAGAAGCTGGGCGGTGGTGGCGCACGCCTTTAATCCCAGCACTTGGGAGGCAGAGGCAGGCAGATCTTTGTGAGTTCGAGGCCAGCCTGGTCTACAAAGCAAGTCCAGGACAGCCAGAGATATTCAGAGAAACCCTGTCTCAAAAAACCAAAAAAAAAAAAAAAAGAGAGAGAGAGAAAAGAAATATTCGCAAGCTAACACAGTGGCACAGGCCTATAACCCCAGCTACTCAGGAGGCTGAGGCAGGAGGATCACAAGGTCAAACCCTGCTGGGGCTACAGAGTGAGTTTAAGGCCAACCTGGACCACTTAGTAAAACCCTGTCACAAAACAAGTGCAAAAAGGAAGCCATGGCTTGGATGATGTGCCTCAGTGGTGGGGGTGGCCTAGTACCACAAACAAAGAAAAAAGGAAGAAGAAAGGGGAGGGAGGCAAGGAAAGAGGGAGGGAGGGGGGAGAAAACAAGGAAAGAAAAGGAAGAAAATGAAATAACAAAGCTAAGGGTGTTTTCTGAGCATTTTCACAAACTACCCACTAGATTTCTCTCAGTCCTTGGTATTTGTGAGTTCAAGAATCCTCACAAAGCTGGCGAAAGAGGTTCCATTTTGACAACCATGAAAGCAGTCAGTCAGAAAGCCCTCAGAATGAGGGTCACAGACAGACTGGAGGAAAGCACACCTTCTGGTCAGCTCTGGCCACTGTTGCTACACTCCCAGAGGCCCCTGCTGCCTGGGCACCTCCTGTGGAGGCTTAGGTCTCACCCAGAGCCTAAGCAGTGCTGGTCTAGCTCTAAGTCACAGCAGGGGGCATGGGAAGCATCTGATTGGGCTGGATACACACAAGGTCTCTCTCCTATGCCCTTCTGCTTCCAAGGCCTTAGCCTGAGTTCACCCAGTGGCTTCAGCCTAACTGCAAGGGAGGCTGGGAAATGTAGGTGAGCCCAGAAAGTCCTGCAATTCTATTTGTAAATGCGCCACCAAGACACAGAAAAGGTAAGTAATCTGCCCAGCTAGTGACAGTGTGCACTCCTTATTCACACATGTGGGTGCAAGTGAAGGTTCACACTCACATTACAGCTATAAGGTAGACATGGCCATGCTACCTACCTTCATATATTTGTCTGTGCCCATGGACTGAAGGGTGAAGGGCCCTGGAGAGCCCTAGAAAGTTGACTGGGGGCATGAAAAGCTTAGGTCAAGGACAGGCTCCCTCTGTTGTCAACTAGGGCCTCAGCTGCTTGTGGGATCAGCAGTGTAATCCACACCAGCCTGGGCAGAACCCTAAGGTGGCACCAACTCCAGCCCACTCCCCAGACAAGCTTCTGAAGCAAGCCTTTTCTAAAACCGAGAACTGTAACACACAGTGTGCGCAAATGCTAACACCTCCACCCCACTACCAATTGCAGCTTCCTTTAAAGATATGACTGTAAACTGAGACTGCCTCCCAACAGAGATCTCCTACCCCTACCCAAGGGACTCCGGGCTGCTCCTTCTCCTGCTGGACTTAACAAACACACTGAGGTTCCTGCTTGTCACTCAATTGATGCTGCTCCCTCAGAGGGAGCAGATTCCATCTGATCCCAGCTTTTCCTAATGTGTCTGTCTTTTATCCATTCCATTATTGCCCCATCAGGTTTTTAGGACTAACCTGTGCAGGGCATGACAGAGACTTGGAATAGTAGTAGCCAACATATGCTTAGATTAAGATGTGCCAGGCCGGGCGGTGGTGGCGCACACCTTTAATCCCAGCACTTGGGAGGCAGAGGCAGGCGGATCTTTGTGAGTTCGAGGCCAGCCTGGTCTACAAAGTGAGTCCAGGACAGCCAGAGATATTCAGAGAAACCCTGTCTCGAAAAACCAAAAAAAAAAGATGTGCCAGGGCCCCTCCCCAAATGCTGCTGGTTGCACCAGCCCTCCCATCCACTCAAGGAAGCAGATGTTCCTTTGTTGGTTGGTCGGTCGGTCGGTCGGTCGGTCGGTTGGTTTTTAAGCCACCTTTTCACCCACAGTCACATGCTGAGCTCTGGCAGGGTTAGATGAACTAGAGACCTGCCCCCTTTTATGAGTGGGGAAGTAGTAGAACCTTTGGGGGGGGCTTGCCTAGAGGAAATGGGTCTGGGAGGGGATTATTTGGTATAACCTGGCTGACTTTGATCCAATTTCTTTCTTTCTTTCTTTCTTTCTTCTTCTTTTTTTTTTTTAATCAAGACAGGGTCTTACCACATTGCCCCAGTTCAGTTTGTAGAATGATCCTCCACAGTCATGCTCTTGGTTGGCATGAGTAAATATTAAGTGTAACTGTCAAGTATGTAGCAAGCAAAGTAAAGAACTAAAGAGTAGATAGGTAGCAGAGATTAGACAGTGAAACCATATATTTATTTAATCAGATGTTCAGAGCATCCAGCAGAGAGGATCCTGAGGCAGCCTGCTGGAGTTCCCATGGAGACAGCCCCAGTACAGAGTTCTTCCTGTCCTCTCTGCGGCTGAGCTTCCAGCTTCTCTTTGCAAAGGCATCGTCTGTTGGGAATGACTTATCTTCTAGCTGCCCCAAGGATGAGATGGCTTAACACCCTTCACTGCCTGCTATTTTTCCTCTCCCCATTACAGAGCCAGGTGGCTGTAAGACAGGAGTCTTGAAGGACATTTGACATAAACACGCTTGGGTGTGAAGTGGTGGACTCCCTCCAGAGTCGGGTTCTCAGTGAGCTGAGAGTTTACCAATAGAGTGTCCATTGAAACTCCTCAAACTCTTGCACCCTCCCCAACCTTGTCGTAAGTGGATGACTCAAGAGGGCAGAAGAGGAGGAAGGTGGCTGCTGCCTCAACCATGAAGGGTGCTCACTCTTTCTCCAGTGCCCTCTTAGCCTGTTTATGCACCAACCATGTATGTGCACACATGTTTTTAAGTTGTCATTTAAGAGGAAGTGAAGGAAAAACTAAAGAGAGCACATGCTCTAGGCTCTAAGCAACAGAGGGGAGAGGGAAAGGGCTGGTGGGGTCTTGGGGTCCCCTCCTCAAAGCAGTGCTTTTGTTCCCAACTACCAGGACACTGGCAACCATGTCGTTTCTTAGGAGTGCTGCCCTCATTTTTTTAGATTTATTTTTTTTTATTTTATGCATATGTGTGCTCTATCTGCATGTACACCTGCATTCCAGAAGAGGGCACCAGATCACATTGTGGATGGTTGTGAGCCACCATGTGGTTGCTGGGAATTGAACTCAGGACCTTTGGAAGAGCACTAGGCAGTGCTCTTAACCGCTGAGCCATCTCTCCAGCCCAACCATGTCGTTTCTTAGGAGTGCTGCCCTCAGTCCAGATGCCCTCACCCACTGAGTGATGGTTGCCAGGAAGGTCCACAGGCCAGGCTGATAGGAGGTGGCTCAGGTGTCATTTGTAAATGTCACTTTTGTTTCCCGAGGGGAGGTAATGAGAGCTGTACCTAAGTTTTACAAATATGTGGCTTGTGCTGAACCCAGAGCATTTCTAACTATCCGTAAGCCTAGGCCTGGAAGCTTCTAGCCTTCCCTACAATCTAATCTTCTGCAAGCCCAGACCTTGAAGGCTTCAACTTCCAAGACTTACTGATGAATAAGCTCACCCTTTCCAGTTCTTTCTGAACTCTGGCTGGCTGGATCAACTCAGCTGTTCTGGCTCAAAACTCCTCTTCAAGCTGACTGTTTCAAACTGACTTCTCTTGGCTTCTCACTGAATTGCTCTACTTGGAAAAACTGCCTCTGGACTCCATGAACTGAATTGCAGACTGCACTAACTACACAAACTGAACAAAACTGAACAGATCTGAACAGAGCTGCATAAACTCAACTGCATTCAACTGAACTCCACCGCTGAAACCTACTGTACTGGGTCCACGAACTCCCTGTTCTCTCTCTGCACTGTTCTTAAGGAGCTTCCCTTTCCTGTCTGTTCTCATGAGGGTTGGGCGTACCCTATCTCTGACTC
>CAJQZJ010031933.1:233291-270005 GCA_907164525.1 Lophiomys imhausi | reverse complement strand
AGTAAGAGGCATTGAAGATATCTATATACCAGCCCAGGGGGGTTAACGGTGTTTACTAAAGGTGTGTCTGTATTCCAGTTGAGTCATACAGACCTAGGTCTTTGGATGTTATCCCCTGCCAGAGCAGCCACGTTGCTGGATTAAAATCCCTCCACAGCCACCTACCACACACCAACACCCTCTCTTGGCTTCATTTCTAGGAGCCCTGCTTAAGAAGGTACTCCATGGTTGAGAATGCACCTCTGAATACAGGGTACTTGGAGCCGTGGGTTATGGGGCCCAAGGTGACAATTATATTAAGGGTCCCAAAGAGCCCTCACAAACTTCCAGCCAGTAGAGCATGATGGTGTCACAGCAAAAATGGAAACCTGGGGGTTGAGGAAAAGGCTCAGCCACTACATTCTTTTGCCACACAAGCATGAGGACCTGAGTTCAATTTCCCAGAACCTACATAAAAAGTAGGGTGGTCTGTAATTCCAGTACTAGAGAGGCAGAAACAGGTAGGTCCCTGGAGCTCACTGGCCAGTCAGCCTAGCCTATCTTGGCAAGATCTAGACCCATGGGAGACCCAGTCTCAAAAAACATAGTAGATAAAACCTGAAAAGATAATACCCAAGGCTGACCTCTGGCCTCTACCAATGCATAAACACACATGTGCACATACATAGACATACATAAAATAAAATCTTTGGCCATGTAATTTCCTAGTGATGTCCATGGGTTCGAAGGTCACTCCAAGGTCACTGGGTCCCTTCTCAAATGTATCACTGGAAGAGGAAGAGTTTGCAGATGGAAATTTGCTACCTGTTAACCTGACTAAGCCATGTGAACTCTTTAGTAGGAAGGGCCCAGTGGACATCCCTGAAGCTCCCTGACCCTCTGCCAGTCTTAAAAATCCAAAAACTCAGCCAGTACTCAGGAAACTGAAACAGAAAGACAGAGTTCTAGGCCAGACTGGTTTATATAATGAGACTTATTTCTATGTTTTTTAATTAATCTTAATAGAAAAGATAAAAATTATTGTAGACTATAGACTTGAAAGAAATAGAGACTATGATGGTCTGCCACATTCCATTGTCTGGGAGAGCTTGTGACCATGCTGGGTCAGTGTGTGTGTGTGTGTGTGTGTGTGTGTGTGTGTGTGTGTATGTGTCCCATATATGAGGACCCTGCACATGGAGCTGGTCCCTGGTGAAGGCAGGCCAGGCCAGTGGGCTCATGAAGTAGCCAGGGTGGCAGGACCAGGCTCAGAGGCAACTCCTGTCTCCCTATCACAGTTCTGTCCCCTGATGTGTCTGGCAGATTGCAACAGACCATCCTTGGTCTTAGCTGCCTTGTTGGTCAGGGAGGATGGAGGAAAGAATCACTGTCTTTCAGGATATGGTGTGCAGCAGTTCACTCCAATGGAAATATTCCCTTCTAGATAGAGAAGGAGACTCTGAGAACTTAGGACTAAAGAAAATCACAAGTCTCAGAAGCTCTGGGAACTGACGAGAGTCATGTGGTCCCTTCCCAAGGAGATATAATCAGTAGCAGAGATTCGTGGGTGAACAGAGCTTCCTGTGGTTGTCCACGGAGCACTGTGAGTACGGCTTCTGTGAGCCATCACCCAGGCTGGGCACACTTTTCAGGGGTGCAGCTTGCCCTTGAGTCAATGTGTTTCTGTAAATGACCCAATGAACTTACTGACTTGCTAAGCTAGACCTGGGTAGAGTCATTTCTCTGGTCTGTCATTGTCCTGTCTCGGGTGAATAAATGTTTGCTCATGTCTCCCTATGAAAAGTCATACAATAGCACCCCAAGCCAAGGGCCATTATTTGAGACAATGTCCTCATGGGTTGGATGCCTGAGTCTGGGAACTGAGGAACATGTAGGAATGGAGGCCATCGCCCTTGTGGTCTAGGCACAGTAATGCATTAAGTGCTTGGAGGGTGCGTAGTTCTTTGGGGAAGAGGTTTGGGGAGTTGAGTGGGACAGTCTCACTCTAGCCCAGGTTAGCCTGGAACCCGTGATCTTTCTGCTTCATCTTCCCAAGCAACACTTCCAGATGGAGCCTGTTGCTTCCACCTACCAAAGTGGAGTTTAATGGACCATTTTCAGGTACAGCCTCTGTGTAGAAAGACAAAGATGCGCCAAACAGCCTGGAGGTAACCGCCATGAGCATCGCTGACACCTGGAAACAACACCTGGCATCACTGACACCTGGAAGCAACCCCTGTCATCACTAGTTTAGAATGGGACCAAGACCCAGACCTCCTGGGAACAGAAGAACTTCTGAGATTCAACCCATTGTCAGTGTCTTCCTCCTGCATAGGCAGGAAGTACTGTTACACATCAACCTGAACTGCCTCATGCTGTAGGGAACACCTGCTTCAGTTCCCAGAGAGAAGGAATCTAATTCCTCTCCCAGAAAGCCCAACACAAGGTCTATGGGAACAGTTCTGGCTTCCCAAACCTGGAGCCATCCCACCAGTGAAGAAGTTGGGTGACCTCGTAACTGTGTCCCTCTCCACACCTGGAGAAGCCTACCCTTCCCCTGCTTCCATTTTATGATCAGCCAAAGATTTCCCTAGTGCTGCTAAGAACTGATGTTCAGAAATAAGTATGTAAATCCTTTGTAAATGTATGCTAATTACTTATTTTTAATTATAATGTAAATAAGTAATTACTGAATAATTTTAAAGTATTTACATGGGGGGGTGTGATTTAGATGCTAACTTGTTATAAGATATAAAAACTATGAATTATACAGTAATTATGGCCCAATTTACATGCTAAGGCCAAACACAATTACGTAAGCAAGAGAAATATAAACATTCAGGTGATTCTGCAGCAGTTAGAGGCTAATAAGTGAGCTCCTTCCCCCCCCCCCAGCCCGTAGTGCTAGCACAGTGGTGTGCTCCTTGGCTCTGGGAGGTGTCAGGAAACAGAAGCCCCCTTAAGAGGGGAAAATAAAGCTACAAACTAAGGAGAAAAGAAGGGCCAGACGGTGGTTCAATGGCCAAGCACTCATCCGTCGGACATGTACGTGGCCCTAGGTTCTATTCCCAGCACTGCAGGAGAAGCCGCTGGACCTTGCCTAGGAGAGCTTGGTGTTCAGAGGAAGGCCAAGTCTCAGAATGTGGCCTGTGGCCCTGTGGTCCTGTGGCCTGTGCAGAGTGACCTTGGTGTCCCCTCCTGCCTCACATGTATTTCTATCAGGCCTGGCAGTGCTGTTCCTTCAGTCCAGACCCTTCTGTTCTTTTTGCCTAGCTTGCCCATGAGACCTGTCAAGTCACACTTTCAATTCCTGCCTCTTCCTTCAGGAAGCTTCCTGGGCTGTTGTTCTGCCCAGCCCCAGAGGTCTGGCCATGTGCATCTACAGGTCTCTAATCACTAATGCCACCATATGAGATGTGTGTTTGGCTGCAAAGCCAGCCCCTTCCTTCCACCCCCTCTCCCCCCACCCGCTACCCTGGGAGTCCCTGCAGGTCAAACCCCAAGCCTGCCTTTCTGTCATTGGTCCAGTGATGACAGAAACACTGTGGCACCCAAGCATGGTGGTCTCACTGAGAGCTGGGGCTGAGCGGGGTGCCTCCAGGTCAGTCCAAGGCGTGGCCTCCCCTGAAGAAAGGTGCCTCGGGGTGATGGCTGACTGCAGCTAGAGCCCAGACCTGGTTTTGGTTCACTGAGGCCTACTGATGACTGAAAGCCACTTGAGGAAGGGCAAATACAACCTTCCTTGTGTGGCCTTGGGCCTTTCTCACTGGACCTGTCACTCAGTTTATTGGGTGTCTGCTCTGTCACAGCTTCCAGCCAAGGCCTTGCCCTTCAGGGGGGTACTTGCTCTCAGGCTGTTGGAATGAAGCAGAAGAAAGGGGCATCTACCCTGCTGTGAGCTTCTGGAAGCAGTGGGCCCGTGCCTCTACCCCAGAGCTCCCCAGGAGCATGCCACTGCCTCAGTCACTACTAGTTGTCACAATTTAGAGCCCCCAGAGACAGACGAATCTATATATAGATTCTCACTCATCTTTTTCTCTTTTCCCGGAGGCCTTGCTGGTCATTTAGCATGGTCATTAGCTACGATTTAAGGGAGTCAGCATGGGACCCAAAAGGATGGAGGGTCCTGACCAGCCTCAGGCCGGCAGTTCCACAGAGGAGGCCATCTCAGCCATCATCCCCCTGCATTGGAAGCAACGGTTCAATGCTCAGTCAGTCCTGAGAAGCCTCTCTTCTCTAACCATAATGAGCTAAAGACTCTGTTATTTGTCCCTGGTGATTACAGTTTTGTGACTAGTCTTGAGAGAGGCTTACTCTGTCCCAGTCCCTATGCAGAGAGAGTCAGCAAACTTCAAAAGTCACACAGCTTGGGCATTTGGGCTTAGTTCCAGCTCTCTAGTCTAGGATATAGGTCTGTCACACTTCAAATGAAAAGGTCTTGGCCAACAGTGGCCAACCCAGCCTACGCTGACTGAGGAGAAAGCCAGTGGCTGGCACAGAGGCCTTGGCAAGGGGCAGAGCCACAGACATGATATTGCCAGGGCCTCGACCCCTCACACAGCTGTTTCGCAGCCCAGGAAATCCCGCAGTCCCCTGGGTCATATTTTTTTTTATGGCCATTTCTGGGTGCTATTCATTTTATTACACTTTTGCTGTTATTCTCATCATTGGTGCATAAGCAATGTGGTCAATTCCCTTTTACGTGCCCCGGCATTTCAGATTCATCGCCAGCCGGCGTGGCGCTGAGTGGTTACACGGTAGAGTGTTTGGCTAATAAAATACATAAAGCAGAGATAGGAAAATCAATGCCTTTGTTAATAATGCTTTGCCATCTCTCAGGCAAGCTCAGGGAGGGGCTGCCCACAGAGCCGGCGCCAGAGACCCTCAAGGGACGTCTGCCCTGGGCACTGGGCGCCAGCTGGCCCTGCTGCCTGAGCCTTTCACCCAAGGGGACAGCAGCCAGTTGGGGAGCTCTAGGCAGACACCTCCAGACTGTCCATTGCGAGAGTATTATTCAGGATCTCAAGCCTGGCTACTGAACTCCACAGGGCTCAAGAAACTGGCTGTGATTCTCAAGATCAGGGGATATAATGACACTGAAAGGTGTCTGAACAGACAGAGGTCAAACATGAATTCAAAACCAAACATGCAGGAAAATCGAGGCATCTCGGGCAGCCTGTGTTGTTTCCCAAGACTTCACGGCAGCCTAGTTCTGAACCCACAAATAAATATACGTACCATCATAGCTCAAAATGCAAACCTCAAAACTGCTGCATGTACTTTTTGGTAACATTTATTTATTTATATTTGGGGGCTGGGTGAGAGGTCTGGGGAGGGTCAAGGTGTGTATGTGGAGGTTGGAGGACTACCTGAGGGAGCTGATTTTCTCCTTTTACCATATGGAGACTGGTTATCAGATTCAGGTCATCATTCTTGGCAGCCAGCACCTTTATCTCTGAGCCAGCTGGCTGACCCTAGATATGAATGATATGAACTGGAGTATCTTAACTGTATTAAGTTTCCTCACAGAAACAGAATGGTTTAATTAAGAAAAACAATGACTTTTAATATTTCCTACCATCATTCCACAGCATGTGTCAGTTAATATGTGTTTGGATTGTATTGTGTTAGGATGTATGATTTTTAGACGCTCTTCGAGTGTCCTATTTAAAAAAACTGTTTATTGATTTTTGGCTTAGGATCATGACAGGATTTCCCACAATTTCTGAAATAGCCCTAAGCGTATTTCTGACACTTCACACTATGCACTTATGCAAAGTTATGTTCTCAGCACTGACGATGATAAAAATCAAAATATTGATCAACTTTGAAAAACGTTGAGCACGCTGCTTTTCCTGCAATATCAAATACTCAGCCAGCATTTAATTCTTCATGGCAAATGCAAACAAGCACGTGTGTCTCATTACTATGCAAATTTATGTTTAATAAATCTTTAATAAGTGATAAAATTGTATTTATACCAAAGAATTGTTTTTAAAATAAATCTCTTTATGACTTGCTGTCGACAGATGCTGGAGTCATGTACCTTGCTTATATACCTGTGTAGTAAGGATTGTGCAAAATTCCTCAGTTGGAGAAGGTTGTGGTAGAAAAGGCTCAAAAAGCCTCGCTCTAGAGAAATCATTATAGCATTCTAGCCAATCAAATTCCCTCCCCTTGAGAGCTGTTGTGAGGGTCCAGAGAGAAAGCCATGCAACCTGCACAGCCAATTTGGGCAACATGTACAGGCCCCAGGTTGCAGCCACTACATCCTAAAATGAGGCATTTGTTCCCTTACATGGAGAACAAAGTCTATTAGAGACAGCTGTCCTCCCTGGTGAATCTTGGTTCTCAGGCTTGCTCTCCTTCCTACATGGCATGTGGAGTCCATGCTAATCCCTTGTTCAGAAGCCTTGGGGCTCCCACTCCAGGCCTAGTTCTGTCAGCCTGGCACCATCCAGACTCCTGGCCATTTTCCCCCAGGCCTCCCCAGCCCTTCATTCTGTGGCCCTGAAGCCCCTCCTTCAGTACACTTTCCCCACCCACCCACTCCCAACCCTTCTCCACCTGGCAAAGCTCACACAGAACCCATGTAACTGCTCCCTGAGAATTCCCCCCCAATTCTGCTTGGCTCTTATTCTCTGCTGTGCTTAGCTCCTTTCTGTAAGACTGTTCAACCATCACAAGTCTTGCCCCTTCTGGAGTGGCTGGCATTTGGAGCTAGCCAGCGCACATGGCATCTGGCTGGATATCCTTCATATCCCCTAAGGTTCTCATGCCTACTTCCAGGATGAAGATACTGAGAAGCGCAGACATGGGCGGGGGGGGGGGGTGGATTGTGCAGTGAGTGACAAAGCTGAGCCTCTGTATTTTGCAGGACACACCACCATAGCCCCACCAGCTGGAAGAGGCCACTGGTGGCTCCTACCTCCATCTCAAGCCCTCCTCATCTGCCTCTGGCCTTAGACCTGGTGAGTCCACTTCTCTGAAGCTGTTTCTTTGTCTAAAAAAATAGGAAGGTATCAGCAGTCTCCTTCCTTGCTAAGCACCAAAGACAACTGGGAGTCCCATCAGTCAGAGACCTCTCCCATCTCCACCCTTAACCTAGGGAAAGGATGCCAGCAGACTAGGAAGGGTGAGGAGGGAGGACTAGCATTCTCTTAGATCCATCCCTGGGGATTTGTTGGAGGCCACAGGATGCCTTGGTTTCTTCCTTTGTAAAGCAAGCATGGGTGGCTTGATTTGCTGGAGGGCAAAACGGGAGACTGAGTCACTGAGCCCAGTGAAGCTCAGGTAGGCTCAATCCATAAAAGTGCTTGTAGGCCTTGACTGCTACATCTAGGAGCTGCGACAGCTCTAGAGAGGAGTCTGGATTCTGTGGGGGTGGTACCCAGAGTCAGAGCCATCTCTCCTGCACCCTCCCCATCAGTGAGGCTGACAGTGCACCCACTAGAGAGATAGCCATAGAGTCAATCCCCAACTCCAGCACACAGCCTGTCTGTCTCCCCAGCCCACACCAGCATCCTTCCTCCATCACCATTCTCCCAAGCCTGGAGCACAAACACATAACTTAATCCCCAGCACACCCAGGCCTGACACACAGCTTGGCAAATATTAGACTTTATTAATTTAATTTAATTAAACTTTATTAACCTTTATTAAAAATAAACCCTCATTAAAATTCTCATTCGAGTCTCTGGCGGGGGTGGAGGTGGGGAGAGAGTTGCTTCCTTTTCAAATGGAGCTGGAGGGGCCCTCAGCGGGTGGAGGTATCCAGTGGTCCCAAGAACAGCTCTGGGTGCCAGGGCTTAAGCTGCTAGGCAGCTGTCCCTGAGTAGGGGACACTTTCATTCCAGCACAGACCTAAAGAGCAGCTTTCAATGGAGAAGTTTAGGGAATTAAAAAAAAAAAAAAAGCTCCAAACCCTACATAATTCTCTAGAAGCCAAATATTATCTCAGGGTCTGTCAGGAGAGTGACAGCACTTACCAAGTTAGGACATTTTAAAGAGTAGCACCTGCTGTTTGCCCACATGTAGAACTGCCATACCACAATGCCAAGCCCAGAGTGTCACTGTAGAGCAACACTACTAAGCAAGCAATGAAAAAGGAGCCCCACTTCAAGCCCCAAGTAGGAAAATCCTCCTAAGTATGCTCAGGGAAGCACATTCCACAGCCCAGCCTGGACAAATGGAGCACTTCCTCTGTGCTGGCTCCTGTCCTGAGTTTAATCTCCCAGAATTCCTGGGGAAGATGAATAACACTACGCCCATTTAACAGAGGAGACTGAGACTCAGGAGATGTGGGGCTTTGCCCAAGGCCACCAGGCTAAGTGGCAAAGCCAGACAGAACCTCAGAGCCAGCTCAGGTTCTCTGAAGAGCTGTGGATGGGTGGAGGAGGTCTGCACCCAGGAGGCAGGATGGAGGCAAAACACAAACAGCAGAATTTCCAGGCTCCCATCTCCTACTACCCTGGAGGGCCTGGCCCCAGAAGGCATCACGGGGACCCCATTTTGGCCAGTGGCTAAGTCACCCAGTACCCCTAACTCTTAAGGGATGGTGTACAAAAAGACAATGAGTGGGTCACTCTGGGTCAGATGCCCCCAAGGGTTGCTTGTTAACAGTTAATGGACTCATTGAAAATATGTAAAACCCGGAGGTGAATGGGTACCCAATGAGCAGTGATGATACTGGCTTAGGAAGGTGTTAGGAACAGCACAGGGCACTCCACACATAGGGCTGGTGATTTCAGCCAAACGTTCCTAGAGGGCCTGGCATTAGCACAGGGTTACAGGCCTCACAGACCATGCTTCCTGGCTCTGTGGACTGGGAAAAGTTCCATCATGAGGAAAATAGACAAACTCTCAAAGGGGAGCATGAAAGCAGGCCAGAGAAAGGGAAGCAGGGATCCAGAGAGGGACAGGTCATCCAGGAGCTACAGTAGCTGGAGGGAGCCTTTTATTCAGTCTGAAACCCCAGCCAGTGGCGTGATGCCACCCACATGTACGATGGGTCTTGCCACTCAGTTAACTCAGTTCAGGAAATCTCTCACTTACATGCACCAGAGGTTCGTCTCCAGGGAGATTCTAAATCCCACCAAATTGACGGTTATGATTACCCATGACAGCCATAAAGATGCCGGACCTGGGGGACAATCTGTGTACTTGTTCATTCATTCATTCATTTTTCACTCATTAATTCATGCATTCCTTTGGTCGTTTATTCATTCATTCATTTGTTCCTTCTTTCACTCATTCATTTGTTCACTCATTTATTTGTTCATCCGGTTGGTTTTTTCATTCATTTGTTCAGTAGGCCCTGGGCCAGACCCCTAAGAAGACCCATGAGGTCCCTGTCCTTGAGAGACTATAGAACAGAGGGAGAAGAAATAAAAATGACTCAGCATGGTGCTAAGTGGCAGGAAGGAAGCCATCCCACAGCAGAGAATGGTCTATCATACTGAGGAGAGCTAGGCCAATGCCCAAAGTTGGGGAAAGCTCCTATGCAGAGGCCTAAGGTGGTCTCTGAGTGTTCCACCTAGACCCCTGCAGGCTCCAAGCCCTCCCCATTCTACAGGAGTGCTGAGAAGTGACAGGTGTAGCTGGGTGCTGTTCTTGCCTTGTACGCAGGTCCCCAGGCCTTCATGTCCACAGTAAAAATGGGAACTGTGCCCATCCCTGATGAACTGATAATGACCCCCAGGACCCACACATGTGACATGGAGAGAAGGAGAGAACCAACTCTTATAAGTTGTCCTTTGAGCTCCACACATGTGACATGGCACCATGCTTCCCCCCACACATCACATACACACAAATACATACAAAATAGATAAGCACATGTAATACATTTTTTTTTAATGAAGACATTCCACTAAAAATTTTTTTCAGTGGGAGGAATACAGATCTGTACAACCAACAGCACTCTGCAAAGACCTCTGGGGAGGCCAGGACAGGTGGGGACGTATGTGGTTTTGTGTCAAAGTCCACAAGTCCCTGACAAAGAAAGGAACCAAGGTGAGGACCCCATGAAGTATCCAGGCACCCCTGTGGTGTGTGTTTCTGGACACTAATTGCAGTGAGTTGGTTTTCAGTACATTTCAGGCCTCCTAGGACCAGGAACAAGTTCCCAATGGCATCATTGTCCTTAAGGCATAGGTAGGCTTGAAAAGGCCCATTTGAGGACAGGGACAGACCGGCACGCAAGCCACACTGTGTGCCTGGATGTTTGCACCAGTGTGCCCAGAAACCTGGCATGCACATGTGCTCAGAGCGCTAGGTCATGGGTCTGTCCCCTCTCCCAGCAATCTCTTCCCTCACCTAGCTCCTGCAGAACACACCTGGGAAGAGCGTGTTTGCTGATACCTCTCTTAGAGCTGCTGCCTCTATTAACACCAGTGCTCAGAGCCAGAGAAGACTGGACTCAAGGGCATGTCTCAGGAATGTGACCCTTTCCCTAGCTGAGTGCATACCTGGCCAACCCAAGGGATGCTTCCATGGAGAAGGGCTCAGAGCAGCAGCTTTGTCCAGCTCTAGACTTTCCTCACAACCCTGAGTGCCACATGAACTAGGTCGCTGGCATAATCCTGGTCAAATTTGCCTGGCCCAGATTGGCCAGGCCATGGTCCCAGACCTAATTATCCTACATTTGGTCAATAAACCATTAACACAATGTCTTGGATGTTGATAATCATTCATGAAAAAGTTGCCGTAATTTATGAGATTGACGCTAGTTAGTGAAATTAATAAATATTTCATTCAGTGAGATTTATCCTGGCATGTTTCTGACAGGTGAATGGGGGGCCTTTGGGTAGCCCCCGGGAGCCAGCAGCCAGGAGAGAATTGCCCAGAACTCACTTGGCCCAATAAATATTTACCTCAAATCCTATGACTATAAATTCACAGTATGGACGAGGGTGCCCAGTAAAACCTGACTTAACATTATATGCAGGCCATTAACAATATTTATATAGATGTCACCTAGGGGAGGGCTAACATCTCCAGGCAGGGCCTAGCAGGCATGACGGGAGCTGGGGAATGTGGGGCCAGGAAACTCCTCAGACCTCTGAGGGCTGATGCCTCCTGTGGTGTGACCCCAAGAAGTTTCTTACTTTCCAGGACAGTGGTTTCCTCATCTGTGAAATAGTAAGGGAGTCCCAAGAGGTTCATCATCATTGACCGCGCCAAGAGGTGCAGCCCAAAGGAAGCACCCTGTAAGGAGAAATTGCTAGAACACTTGTTTAAAGAGCCCTCAGGAGTTGGTCTGGGGGTGGGGACCTGGCCTTTTTTAACTGAGAGTCAGTCATCGCTGATGTGTTGGCCTTTACTAACCTGTAAGGTGAGGTGTTCATGCTGGCTCTCCTTTTTCCAAAAGGGGAAACTGAGGCTTGGATAGCAAGGGCTTTGCCAGAGGCAGCAAGTTGGGAAATGGAAGAGCTGTGCTCAGGTCTGAGATTCCCTGCTGGCCCCTGGCACCACTGTGGCCCCTCGCTTGAGGGAGCCTTGCCCTTCCAGACTCCTCTCTCTCAAAAGGAGCCACTCTCTGAGGGACAGAAATTACTGTGACAGAGCACTGAAGGCAGGCCAGGTAGGGTGGTCAGGTATGGAAGCCATGCCTATAGCCCTAGAACTTGAGAGATGGAGACAGGAGGATCAGGAGTTCAGGGTTATCCTCAGCTGCACAACAAGTTCTAGGGCAGCCCAGGCTACATGAGGCCCTGTCTCAATAAACAAACTAACTAAAACCAAAACCAGAGAGGGGTGGGGAGCAAGAGGAGAGAGAAGCTTGGAAGGCCCACAGGTCAGTCTGAGGCCCAGCCCAGAGTCAGGGTGAAGTTCCCAAGAAACAAGCAGGGGGGTGGGACACAGTGTGGGGACCCAGAGCAGGCATGGGAAGCACCTCTGCTTCTAGTTTAGGTAACCTTGGCTTCTGTGGGACCTATGGCCCCAGGCCAGCAGCTAGCCTGCTATGACAATGATCTGGTATGTTGGCTGCTAAAGCCCCATTCTGCTCCTCCCCTGAGAAGAAGGGCCCCTTATCCTTCATCTGCCTTCCTGCAGCCTCTGCCCAGCCGTCACAGCCTGGAACAACCCAGGAGGGCACGTGGCCCAGCTCACAGAGCATGTTCAGTGCAGTGACCCTCAACCCATTTCCCATGCTAGGAAACTGAGGCTTAGAAGGGCCACTTTGGAAGGAGCAGAGCCTCAAGTCCAAATATATCCCAACACTAAAGCCACCTCATCAGGGACCTGAGTTCAGTGAGAATGGTGGACAGTGAGAAGTGCCCCGAACATCTTGCTGCTTCGGCATGCTTGGATGCACAGTAAATGACTTGAAAGGCAAGGTCTGGACCACAGGGACCACAAGCTAAGCACCTACTTACTATATGCAGGGACAGGAAGTCATGAGAGCAAAGGGTGAGGGCAACCCAAAGCAAACATGAGTAAAACATAGGGGAGGTGGCAGGAAGGGTGGCAGGCATGGTCAGGGCTCTGTCAGGTGGCTCCCTGTAAGGTGATCAGCTTTTCCCCCGGATGGCTCCGCTCCAAGCATCTGCAAGAGCCGCCCCATTCAGTTACCATGCCAGGTTCCAGGTCTGGGATGAACGGGGAGTGGGGGGAGTAGGGTACATGTGGAGAGAGAAGCAATGGCAGGAGGAGCTCCTGCAAAAACCTCACAGAGGGGAGGGTGAGAGGCTCTGGGGGACACAAGTGCCAGCAAGCTTGGCTGGGGGTCCAACATCCATCCTGTGTGCAGTGGGGAACCATGGAAGACTTCTGATCAGATGAACTAGGGTCTAACAAACATTTCAGAGCAATTTTATCAGCAGGTGGGAGAAAAGGGATTGATGCCTGGCCCAATATGGGGTTGGGGTGGAAGGGGTTGAGGAGGCCCAAGTTGGTAGCGGGTGAACACAGAGAGGGAAGGCCCATGTGGACCAGGTCAAATAAGGCTAACTTTGGGCCTGTGTTAGCCCCAGCCTCCCCCTGAACCTCCTCTTGTACCCATTTCACAGAACCTCCTGGACATCCATGCCCCAGAAGCCTTGCATGCCCAAACCAGTGAGGCTCTGGCCCTTGGTTCAGGCCATCCCAGGCCCTGAGAGTCTCAGAGAATCAGCCCACTACAGTCTGCAGCTGCCAGTGGCAGAACCACCTGGCCCACATGCAAAGGTCCGAAACCCATTTCTTATGCAAGCCCGACAACTGGAGAGAGACACATATCCCTGGGGCTTCTGAAGGTATTTCCTAAGGAGTGCTGTGCATTCTTAGATAAGCCACTGTGTCTCTCTCTGGGACACACATAAGTCTAAGAGGCTGGCTAACAAGCACCACTGTTTTAAGCACTCTCCCTGAGCTTCTTTTTCACCTCACCCCCAGTTCCCGGAAGTGGACTCCTAGCCACAGGTTCCCAGGTAGGAAAAGGGGGAAATAGAGAGGAAGAGTCTCAGACAAGGTCCCTCAACACAAGATGGCAGAAATGGGTGAGAAGCGAGGCCACCACAGGAAGGAAGGCTTTTGGTTCTGTTCCAGGCCTGGAACTACACAGGGCAGGGCCACTAGGGTCTTTTTATGAATCTTGTTCAGAATCTCAGCAGGGCCACCCTAGGCAGGTGAGACCACCTCTGGCCCCTGTGCTAGATGGTCATGGAGAGAAATCAAAGAGAAGGCCTCAGCCTAGTCCTCAAACAGCCATGGCTCTCAGGTGGGAACTCTGCCTGTTTCCAGCCAGCTCTGCCCACGCCTGACTGCCCAGAGGGCTGACTCTGGTGGTGGTGGTGGTGGGGTATCAGTCTGAGAAAGGCCCTGTGCTCTCTCCAAACCTGAAGGGTTTAAACCAGTCATGGCCCCTCAGTGAAACAGGCCTTCAACTATTCATTTATTAAGTACCTGCTGTGGGGCTCAGAGTTCCTCAAGGAACTGAATGACTGCAGAGGCTCTGAAGCAGGAGCATACCTGAGCAGCTGTCTCTGGAGTGGGGGAAGCCCACCTGTGAGGACCAGCTCAGACAGAGTCAGGAGGGGCTGAACCAGAGAGCTCTGGGCCAGCATCAGTCAACTTTTCCACCTGACAAAATACCCGAAGAAACCTCTGTCTAAGGAAAGGTTCATTCTGACCCAAGGTTTCAGAGTCTACATCTGCCCTCATGGTGGGCAACTGGTGTTCCAGCATCCACAGTGAGGACACACCAACAGTGACATCGCTTCCTCCCACTAGACTTCACTCCTTAAAAGTTCCACTGCCATAGGCTGATTAACCAAGCAAGCTTTCAACCCGTGGGCCTTTGCGAAGGGGTGCCCTGTACTTCAGGTTAGGATTATAGCAGGCCTGGGGAGAACAGTGAAGTCCAGGGTGGCCACGAGGAGCCTGAATGACTGTCCTTCTGGGGTTCAGTTGCGAGAACGAGGTGTAGTGAGTTCTTGATGAGATCTACAGTTAGCAATTAGCACCACTAACAGATTACTCCCGGGGAATTGTGGGAGTTGGGGCTGCCTACAGGTCTGCCTCCTGTGGGCAGGAGCTGGATTTGAGCCCCCCCCCCAAGCCCGTTCTTCTCCAAGGCTGGGGTTCCTGGCCCTCTTTTCTGCCTCTTAAGGAAGTTGAAGACTACTCTCAAGCCTCAGACCTTCCCAGGCCCTGGGACTGGCATTCAATCAGACACCCAGCTCCGGAAGAAACCACACTAAGTTGTTAACACCTATATTACGGGCTGAGCTGTATTTGAGATATTAAAAGACATCCTGTTTCTGCCCCCGTGTCACTTCTGAGATGTAGCATAGATAAATGATATATCACCGCTCGAGATCTACCGAAACCATTAGTAACCGTGACATTTTGACGTCAGATTTTAAAAAATTTCTAAGTAATCTTTTTGATTTATGAAACGCTGTCTGGGTTCATCGAGAGAGATCTCAGATTTATCACCGCCTGGTTAGAATTATTAATGATTTTCAATTTGTAAATCCGAAGTCGAGAAAGTCTGTGGGCTCAGGGCGAAAACTCTCTCTGATGGAGGCCTCTCCTACTACTGGTGCTCTGCTTCCAGGAGACGAGGAGACAATGTTTTGTGCACCTGACACAAAGTTTCCCCAAATCCTGTCATCAGCCTGCAAGACAGTGGAGGAGCTCATTCCAGGGAGGGGTGTCCGGCCCACAAAGGGATGTCTCACACACACAGGCCTGGAGAGTTGCCCCAGATATTTCAGTTACAGGGCAGTAGGAGTGAACATACTTGAGGACAGCAGATGGGCCTTACTGTGGATCTGGTTCAGGGCCAGGTATCCTTGCCCAAGTAGAACCTATGCAGGCTGGACCAGCTCTCAAGCCAGTTGTTGCCTCAGCCAGAAGCCCCTGCCCCATAACCACCCTGTGAGTGTTAGGCTGACAGGATATCACTGGAGTCTGGGATCCATACATGTGGGAGGTGGATTCATCATTCGGCCACTGTTTCAAACCACTCTGGACTCCTGGGACTTCCCTGGGCTGAGTATTGGACTCATTGGTGGCTTCTACACATACTGGTGCTGAGGCTGCACTCAGACCCTACTAAATCAGAATTGCCAGAAGGTTCTATATAGCTAAGACTGAGGACAAACGAGCCTCTTTGCACCAGCACCCTTCTTCACCCTCTTTGCAGAAAGGCCTGGCCTCCATTTCTCTCCAGGACCAAGGAGGCCCCAGAGTCTCCATCTCATATCTTCTGATCTGCAAACACTGTGTGCCACCCTCCTACTCCTTCTATGGCCCCCTTAGTCCTTCCAATGGAAGGTGACTTTTCTGTCCTGCCCCCATCAAGATTGGAGAGGGTCAGTGGCAGCATGAGGCCCCACAGAAGCTCCTGAAGGAGAGAACCAGACCAGATTCCTTCTCAGGTCCAGCCCCCTCCAGCTGCCCTGCCCAGAGCTACCCTCCATTGAGACAAAAGGTGGCCCTGAAAGTGAATGTTTCCAAAGAGTCCCACTTGGATTCCATCAACATCATAGACACAGCTCTCTCATCCCTGCAGCTCCAGGATGATCCCAGAAACATCAGTGGAATTTGAGTGCCTTAGCTGGGACCAGCTATGCTCCAGTGCCCGAGGTCCACCGGCTGCAGGTAGCACCATGCTCACTGCCATACCCTGGCCCAGCTTGCAGGAATGTCACATTTAGGAGTCACCCATTACCTTTGTTGCTCTGCCACAAGAACCCATTCCTCCTGAAAGTTCCAATGCCACCTCTTTTGAGGATAGATGGGAAACCCCTCTGAATGCAGTCAGTGACACCTGGCAGGAGAGACACAGATGGACCATTTGTATGCCAATACATGCACAAGATCTAGATGAGGAAAACTACACTGCCCTCACAAAAGGATACTGAAGGGAAAACTAAACACAGCCCCTCTTAGTCAGTAGAAATACTGTTGGGTATTTACACCTTGGTCTATCCAGCACAGCTGCAAGCAAATACCACTAAGTTGTTTTGCAGGTATAGACTGATGTCAAGGCTCATACAGAGAGGCAAAAGACCCAGAGTGGCCAGCTGAATAAAGTTAGAGGATTGATACCACCCACCAGACTCACACAGCCAGCGTGGTGTGGTGGAAAGCAGACAAATGCATCGACAGAACAGAACCAGAACCAACATTCCTGAAACAGATCCCTAACCATGGTCACAGCAGATAAAGAGAACAAAAAGCAACCATGGAACAGAACAGACAACATATGCAACAATCATGTGGGAAGGATATCGACACGGATGAAATCTAGATACGGATGTTATACCTTTTCTAGTGGCTCAGACTGGATGTAGCCGCATGGCTAGCTATAAAACTTTCACAAGGGAGCAGGGCATGGTGGAACATGCCTTTAAACCAGCACTGGGAAAGCAGGGACTGCTAGATCTCTGTGAGCTCCAGACCAGGCTGGTCTACATAAGTTCCAGGCCAGCTGGGACTACATAGTGAGAGATGCTGTCTCACAAAAACAAAACAAAACAAAAGCACACACAACCTTCCTTCAAGGTAACCCAGGAAGCCTTGATGAGTTTCAGCCCAGAGGTGGCTTTTCAGACCCCACACAGAAGGCAGAGCCACTAAGGCAAAGATCCTGACCTGCAAATGACACGAGAATGAGATGAGCCATAGACTCCAAGAAAGTGGTTGCACGGTTCACATCTGCTAGAACACTTTAGCAAGACTGTCAAAGGACTGTTAATATTTAACAGGAAGAAACAGGTAAGTCAGTTTTAGAAATGGTCAGAAGACCTGGACAGGCGCCCCTCTAAAGAAAATATTCACATGGAAAACTAGCAGGAGGAAGTGTTCAGCACCATGTGTCACTGGGGGACTGCAAAAGAGGAGGACGGGGGAGATGACTTCATCAGCAGAGTACTTGCTGTGTGAATGCAAGGACCTGCACCAGAGAGAGGCTCTGCGCCCATCTATAAAAGCTGAGTGTGGGTTGTGTACCTGTGACCCCAGCGCTGAGACACCAGACACCGGAGGATACCCAGGGCTTGCTGGCCAGCCAGTGGAACCCAGTCAGGGAGCTGCAGGTTCAGAGAGAGACCTTGTCTCAAAAAAATGGGGAAGGGGGTGTGGAGAGTGGATGAAGTCCGGAATGAATGCGTATGGTTGGCTTGAGCATGGTCACGTCGAGGACGGCAGTGCCCCAGACTGAAAATGGCAATATTTTCCCCTGGAGTGCAGATGCTGATGAACAGCTGATCTTTTGCTTAAAAAAAAGGCCTAGGGTAGCTTCCTGGTTCAGGATGACTGCTACCCCGAGGCGGAATCCTACAGAGGCTCTCTACTGAGATTAGCTAAACTGCCACCCCTTCAGGCTGTATATCATAACCTCACTGACACTGCAGGCTGCTGCTTGTGTGTCTCTACATCCCAGCTGGTGCCTGCTGGGTTTCCAGGTCTCTGCAGGAGAGCAAGCATGGAAGACACCAATATCGACCTCTGGCCCCCACACACATGCACACATAAGCACACACACACACACACACACACACACACACAGACACACACACACATACACACACACACACAGTCACGAACACAAACAAATGCATAAAAAAGAAAATGGAATTTCACTGCATGCCACTCAGAATGGTCAGAATCCAAAACACCAACAAAACTAAATGCTGGCAAGGATGTGGAGTGATGGACCTCTTCCTCCTCGCTACTGGGATGCAAATATGTTGGAAGACACTTTGGACATCTCCTCCAGAGGAATATACCTTCAGCAGATGATCCATAAGGATTGACCCAAATTCTGGCTTCATTCATTATTACTCAAACTGAGGAGCATCCAAGACACCCTTCAGTAGACAAATGTAAAACTGGTGGTATGTATAAGTCAATGGAATATTATTCAGCACTACAAAGAGATGAGTTATGGAGCACATATCTTTCTATGGTCTCAACCATATGATAGTCTCAAAGAGCAAGTATATGCAAACTATAAAAAGGACCAGGAATAGAGAAAGTGGAGTGAATAGATAGAAGATGGAGGGTTTTAAAACATCAAAACTAGGGCTGGAAAGATGGCTCAGTGGTTAAGAGCACTGGCTGCTCTTCAGAGGACCTGGGTTCAATTCCCAGCAACCACATGGTGGATCACAACTGTCTATGACTCCTGTTCCAGGGGATCCGACACCCTCACACAGACAGGCAGTCAAAACACCAATGTACATAAAATAAAAACAAACAAAAAAACATCAAAACTATTCCATATGGATATAATGGTGAGTACACATTGTTAGACATGTCAGAAAAAAAAATACAGCTGGACATAGTGGCTCATGCCATGTAAGTCTAGCACCTGGGAGGTAGAGCCAAAAGGATCAAGAGTTCAAGGTCTTCCTCAGCTCAAACTCACATAGTGAGTTTGAAAACAGCCTGAGCTTATGAGACTGTCTTGAAAAATACAAACCAAAAAACCTCAGAATACATAGTGCCAAGAGTAAACCAAATGTTAATATAGATTTAGGGGCTAGTGAAATGGCTCAGTGGGTAAAAGTGCTTGCTACCAAGAATGACAACCTAAGTTTGATCCCCAGAACCCACATAGTGGAAGGAGAGACCCCAACTACTGAAAGTTGTCCTCTGACCAAAAACACACACAGACACACACACACACACACACACACACACACACACACACACACAGACACACACACACACACAGATAACATAAGTAAACACAGACTCGGGGTGACTGCGCTGTGATACCATGGCCTGAAGATGACCACAAATGTAGGCTGCTGCTGTGGACAGGGGCACTGGGCACAGGGGAATTCTGTGTAATTCTTTTCTTCAAATATAGAATTTATCACTTACAAAAGTGAAAGCTAATCAAAAGGAAGGGAAAAGGGGAACGAGGAAGGGAGGGGAGGAGGCAGCAGACAGGGAAGAGTGTGTGACTTGACAATCCAACTCGCAGGCCTTGGCTTCTCGAGGACATCTCACCTTGCTGAGACTGTTGGCAAAGCCTGGGCATGGCCCCAGTGGAGAATATTCAAGCAGAGAGAACACAGCACTTTAATGCTGCAGGGGCTAAGGAGCCTGCGGATTCTGATGGCAATACAATGCTATTGCCTGATATGATGGCTATTCTTGGTTGCCAACTTGACTATTTCTGGAATTAACTAAAACCCAAATGGCTGGACACATCTGTGAGGGACTTCTTTTTTTTTAATTAAATATTTTGGTGGGAAGACTCACGTCTAATCTAGAGATATAAGGTGGGAAAATACACTTTAATCCAGATCTTTCGAGGTAGGGAAGTCCATCTTTAATCTGACCCACACCTTCTGCTAGCAGCTTTCATAAAGGACACAGAAGAAGAAAGCTCTCTCTTTGCCTGCTCCCTCTCATTATCACTGGGAAGTTCATTCCTTCACTGCCATTAGAACCTTCTTTGGAATTCTGGTCTATACTGAAAGACCAGCTGAGACACACAGCTTAATGAACTGAACAACTACTGGACTCTTGCACCTTCAATTGGTAGATAGCCATTGTTGGAGTAGCTGGCCACAGCCTGTAAGCCGTTCTAATAAATCCCTTTCTTTCTCTTTAGATTCATTCTATAAGTTCTGTTACTCTAAATATCTTAGGGTTCCCATTGCTGTGATGAAACACCATGACCAAAAAAAAAAAAAAAAACTAAGTTGGGGAGGAGAAGGTTTATTTGATTTACACTTCCACATCATGGTTCATCATTGAAAGGAGTCAGAACAGGAACTCAAACAGGGCAGGAACCTGGAGGCAGGAGCTGATGGAGAGGCCATGGAGGGTTGCTGCTTACTGGCTTGCTCTCCATGGCTTGTTCAGCCTGCTTCAAGACCACCACCCTAGGGATGGCACTACCCACAATGGGCTGGGCCCTCCCTATTTGATGACTAACTGAGAAAACGCTTTACAGCTGGATCTCATGGTGGCATTTCCTCAACTGAGGATCCTTCTGCTGTGAAGACTCTTGCTTGTGTCAAGCTGACACACAAAATCAGCCAATACACTAAAGAACCCTGACTAATATACCTGGTATTAAAGAACGTCCAAACAACTAAAGGTGAATACTTTCTCTGTGGGTTAAGACTTAGTATTTTAAATTTATCAGCTACAACCCCTGTGACCTACAACAATGACATGCTTACAGGGCATACTGGTGCAATAGAGGCACAACTGTAATAGGAGTAACCACCTTTTTTTTTTTGACAGTGAGTGACTTTCTCACATGCATCCTAGAGGGAACTCCGACAGGACTGGCCACTCCTGAGCACTTGGAAACCGGATGGTTTGGGAATAAGACCACTACCACAATTTTGATCCAAATTTGAAGCAACCTCTAATTAAATACTGGCCAGGATGATGGGCTCTGGCCAGGCCATTCCATCTCTTCATCTGCATAACCATTAATCTTTACTTTTTCTTCCTGATATTGGAGAATGAACCAAGGGCTCAGTACACACTAGGCTGGGCCACTACCACTGAGCTACATACCCAGTCAAAAAACTATTAACATTAAGTTCTTTTTTTTTATTGTTTTGTTTTGTTTTTTTGAAACAGGGTTCCTCTGTGTAACAGCCCTGGTTGTCCTGGGCTTGTTTTATACACCAGGCTGGCCTGGAGCTCACAGAGATCCACCTGCCTCTCTGCCTCCTGAGTGCTGGGGTTAAAGGTGTGTGCCACCATGCCTGGCTAAGATTTTTTTTTTTTAATGTGTACCTGTGTGAGTTTATCTGCACTGTGAAGACCATATTTCTTAAGTTCTCACTGTTTAGTCAGCTCTTTAATTTTCTCTTGATTTCCCTGGTGCTGAATTTGTATTTCCTCTATTCAAATCCGGCTCTCCTCCATGAGCCCCTCAACTTGTTCTCTAGAAAACTTTGTCTGTTCTCCCAGCTGTGCCTGAAGTGCTTCCACCTATATGGGCAAGAGGAGTGAGTTTATGCATTCCAGTTTCTGTTACTTCATATCTCTGAGGGTGAGTCCTTCCTAGAAACAAAGTAAAATGGGGAAAAAAACAAACCAAACCAAACCAAAAAGACAAAACTAAAAACAGCAAAACAAACAGAAAAATCTCAGTTCTGATTGTACAGTGTATGTATGCTGTATATGCTGGTGTTCTGTTGGTATTGTGTGTTTTCATGTGAGTGAAAGTAAAGTGTCTCCCTCAATCTCTCCACCTCCTTATTTCTTTTCTTCCTTTCTTTTTCTTTTTTTCTTTTTCCTTTTCTTGGTTTTTCAAGACAAGGTCTCTCTGTGTAGCGTTGGCTGTCCTGGAACTCATTCTGCACATTTTGCAGAGGCTTAATAAGGCAAAACCACAAAGCCACTGTACTTCCCACCGGGTCCAATCAGAGAAAAGCATATATCCTGACATACATATGATCAAGCCCATCCTGTGCAGTCGAGTCAAACAAACTTGTTTGGGAGATTGAAAAGATGTGGTTCATAATCTCCTGTAAATAGAAACCTCCAGCATTCTCCAGAAAGTTGTCTGTTCTTGGGCATTTGCGGCTTACAGTGAACTTTGGCCCTTATACACTCTTTAGAAGATGTGTGAACCTGCCCAACCCCTAGAGACAAGCATCTTCCTGATTCTGCCTCTTGGGTAAGTCTCTTCCCTCCTAAGCTTTCTTCTTTCTCTGTCATATGGGATAGGGATATCACACGTGTCACAGGACATTGGGAGGAGGCAGTGAGCAGAGCTCACAGGTGGTCTGGGGACCCCAGGGAAGGGAGGTCTTCAGGACACACTCTCTCCTGACCCACCTGGGCCTCCATTCCTTCATGGTCCCCAAGCAAGCTGTGCTTCCATCACTACAGAGACTTTTCCCATCTGCCACCTACACAGGTCCCCTTTGCCCCAGATTCCCCATCTTCCAGCATTTCCACAAACATTCCCTGAGCACTCATCACATAGAAAGCAACTCTGGAGAAAGTCAATAGATTCAGGTCCTGGTGGGGAGATGACTTAAGCAGCCGAATGGATACAGAAAGGTAGGAAGATCATGGTGACTAGCACATCCCAGAAAGTAGCATGCTGCCTGGAACACATCAGGAGCTCAACAGATACCACTTGGCCATTGAACTGAACAACTGAAGTGCAATCACCTTGCACACATTCAAGCATCCAGCTGATGTGCTGGTGTTTCTGTAGCTCTGTGGCAACTGAGGGGCACACACACATACACATGTACACATGTGCGATACAGACAGTGGTCACACTCACAGGTCCACAACTGGGTCAGCGCCAGCCAGCATCTTCACACCGGGGAACACTGCCTCCCACACAAAGCTCATTCATTTTGATTTATGAATGTTACAAACAGAAACCTGAATATCTTCTGGAGCATTCTGACTGTGGTCCCTACAACACTGCTTCTTTCTCCCAGTTACCTAAAATTAGCAGAGTAATTCGGAATCTGTGTCTTTATTTAAAAGAAAAAACTGTAGGTGCAGAATTATAAAAATTTAATATGCTCCCAGGAAAATGAAAAATGAGAGGCTGTGATCTCGTCTAACACTTTCAAATGTGTTTATTAATTCATGTTTTAAATCATAAGTTTCATTCGGTGAGAGCCATGCACAGCAATAAGCCTGTTTTAAAATATTAATGAATAAACAATATTTCTCTATTGAAATATAACATGCTTCTTTGAACAATGGACCGCCAGTAATAAATCAAAACCAGGAGAAAATTGCATTTCATATTTAATACAAGTTGAACTCTGCCTTTTTATAAATGATATCTTTTTTGTTTAATTGGCGTCAGTTCAGATCTAGCAGATTGCTAATAAAATTCTGGATTTCCATATTTAATGATGCGTACACTTTCTGTTGAAATTTAACCAGGAAAAAAAGAACCAGCCTTTTATTATTTCCTGAGATGGCACCTTAGGCCTCCATTAAGGTCTAGACTGGAGGCCTGGGGACAGTCTGCCTGAGCTGGTAAGTTAAAAAAAGATCCACTCACAGACCCTGACTTGGTAGCTGACTCCTCCTGGTAACCCTGCTGTATGGTAGAAGTAGCTGAGACCTCCCTCTTCATTGGGTCAGTGACAAATAGTGACAGGAGAACCGCCCCATCCTACATACCACGTAGGTTTACTCCCTCTTTACTTACCTACAAGGTAGGGAGGAACAGGTTTACCACTTGACCAGGAAACCAAGGCATCTGAGAGAAAGTGCCATGCCCAAAGTCACACACAGTTGCTGAGTGGCAGAGTTCAGCCAGGCTCAGGAGTCCTCACCCTTTGTACTGCACTGTGGTGCTTGAAGCAAGACACATCTGCCTGAGTTTTAACAACAGTCCAACATGAGGAGGAATTAGAGTGTACACGCCTTGCCCTGAGGAGTCAGAGACTCCAGACCACCCAGCAGGATAATATGCAGGGTACAGTACCAATGCATCTATCTGACTGCATCAGGCAAGGTAGGCACAGAAACACAGGAAGCTAATGCACAGGGAGGCTATGTGACTTGCCCAAGGATACACACAGCTTGTGTGCAACAAAGCCAGGACCAGACCCAGTGTCTCCTTGGGAGGCCACATTCCTGGGTGCTTATGCTGCAGATCTGACTGGCAGGGATCATCTGGCTCTGGGGAACAGGCTCCTGGCTCTCCACTTGAGCCTGGTGGGAAGCAAGTTCCCCTGCTCATCAGCCAAATCACCAGGCAGGGAGCCCTGATCCAGACTAACTGGGATCAAATTTCAGGTCTGTCATTGGCCTTAGGTTTCTATGGAGCTCAGCCCCACCTCTATTTGATTGACACCTTTGGACTAACCAGTGATAGACCCAGAAAGTCCACATGCCCGATGTGACAGGCAAGAGACACTGACAGGACAGGAGATTTAAGATGTGAGCTGGAGAGGGGTGCGCGGAGACGGCTCAGTGGACAAAAAGCTCATTGTGTAAGTGTAAGGACCAGAGTTCATAGTCCCAGAATTCATATAAAAGCCAGGCAGGTGTGGCAGCCATGATCCTACAGAGGCTTCAGGCAGAGACCCTGCCTCAATTAATAAGGTAGAGAGCCATCAAGGAAGACACTTGATGTCAACCTCAGACCCACACACACATAACACATGCACAGGTGTAGAAGCACCCGTGTACATATGAGCACCCACACATAAGTGGACACACACACACCACACACATATAAAAAATTACAATTTTGGGTTGTGCTCAGACACAAAATTTGGCTCTGTATTTGGTCAAATGGTCTTCAACCTTCACAGCCCCCAACCTTGGTGGGGTGGTATCCCTTCTTTGAGCCTTAGATTCCCTTTATAAAAATGGATGACTTAATGGTAGCCACTCTAGTAACCCTTGTGTACTGAGGTGTGCAATGCATATCACAGGTGTGTGTGGTATTGCCTACGTGAAAGCTCACGGTAGGAGAACAAAGGACAAGAGGAAGCAGGACCACAAAGGAGGTAGGGGCCAGAGCTAAGCAGAACCTGGGACTTGGAGATACCATGAGGACAGAGTCCAGGCACAGGACCCCTGCAGCAATAAAGTTCTCATAGAGGTCATGCCCCAGCCTTGGGCTCAGTTACTGCTACAACTGCCTTAGGAAAGTGCTCTATCAGTAGTCATGGTGCCAGGCCTGACCCAGCCATTGAGCACTGATTTTTCCTATGGATCATCCCTTAACTTGGTGGTCCAGACAGGTGGCACCATACAATGTATCATCATTACATATACTCAGGAATGGGTGAAAAATCATATAAGGTCTAAAGGGACAGGGAAGGATGCTCCTGGCTCCTTTACTCCAGAAAGGACCTCACACCAGAGGCATGATGGCCATCATTCACTGGGGACTCTGGCTCCTGTTACCAGTGGTAGCTGGAAGGTCAGCAATGCTGGCCTAGATATGAGAGACACTTAGTAAGCAGAGGCCACATGTCCAGGATGGTTCCTTCCCAACGTATGGCACACATTTACCCTTTCCCAAATCTAGGAAGCCAATCCTGACATCACTTTTCACATAGAAAAAGGGGCTTCTCTACTGCACAGCCCCTCCAACTCAGACAAAAGGGGACAGGAGACCCTGGGTGTTTCCATGTGATACTGTTAGAAATGAAGCTACTGAGGTGCGGGGGCTCCAGACACTGTTAACACACAATCTCATACAAGCACCCATGTTCTCACCCATCTACCATTGCACAGGGACACTCATCTGCAATTGGCTAGCTCAAGTGGCTCCCTGCTATTCCTTTTGGCCCCATGGGTGGGTCTTACCTGTCTTCCCAACACCCCATGAAATGTTGGCTTCCAAAATCATCCTGAATCCACATAAGTCCCTTAGGGCCAATGCCCATAGGCTCTTCGAGTCTATAAACTATACCTATCCCAGTGAGTTCCAGAAGCTGGGCATAAAGAACAGTATGTCCTGATGTCCCTATATAAAATGCTTTCCCCCTCCAAATCCCCAGAGGAGGTGATGAGGGAAACTGCACAAGTATCCTCTAAGACAGTACATTGGAAGGTTGGCTGTTTCTACCTAAGAGTCCCCAGAATATAGCCACAGGCCCTTCCCATATCCCTTCCAAAGTGCTAGGAACCTCCCAGTAAGCTCTAGTGAATGTATCTTTCAACAGGCTGACCCAGGACAAAGCCAAGATGAAACTTGGGAATCCAGGGCTGCTAAGGAAGTTGAATCTGTGTTATTTATATGTATTGTATGTGATATTTCTACAAGATCTAGTTTGCAAAACTACACAGCCCAAGGATTATTTTAGGTACAAAGATAAGAAAGGCTAACCCATAAGCTAATTGAATCATGTAAATAATTGTTTAGCCATGGGAGAGATTCCTATGGGCAGGCTGAGCACCCACATGAGGGAGGACAGCTGTGGAGGGCGATCTATTTTATAAAGTTTATCTGCACAGAATAACTGCTGCAAGATTAATGGGGGCGGTGGCTACAGCCCTTGTTCTGCCTGGTTCTACCAGCTGAAATAGGAAAACAGATATATTTATCATAGACATTTGCTGCAACTGATTAACATTAATCTGATTTCCTGTGAGTCAATTTCCTTGAGATATAGTAAACAGGCCAATTATCTGCAATGGGCCTCTTTTATTATAAAGATTTGGACATTAGTGACAAGGATGTATGCAAATATATGGACTTTATTACAATCTGAGTAGCACAAAAATAACGTCCAATCTGTTAAAAATGTCTAGCTGGTTGTACATACTGCAAACTGAGAATGTTAAGACAGAGTAACGAGAAGGTTGAGGGGCTTTGCCTTTTGATTGGCATGTGAAGCCCCCTCTTTCTAAACCTTCACTCATCTCCAACTAGCTAAAAAAGTAAACAGAACAAAAGATGTTCAAAAGAACATCTAGCAAATTCCAGAGTCACCATCAGGTCAGAGGAATGTGAGTGCTGAGGGCAGCAATCCTGGGGGCAAAGTGGGCCCTGGGCTCCCCAGGTCTGAACTTTAGTTTCTCAGTCCATAAACATGGGAAATGAAGGGATGTGCAATGGTCTAGTGGACAGCAGCCAACAGCTTCACTGTCACCTCCACCTCTACAGACCATGTATCTGCTGGCCTAGTTCCCAGCAAGCACACACACACACACACTCAAGGAGTGACTCAAGGAGCAGAGACACACATGGCATCCAGGTTTAATCAGGAAAGCAAAGTTTATTCATGTTTGAAACTACATATAACTACCACAAGGAAGACTTCTCAATCCAGGGTGTGAGCCAGTAGAAAGGAACACGGAACGCTTTTAATACATCAGAATCACCGCCACAAATTATTGTCACGACTCAGTCAGTTTCAGAATCGCATACAATACAAAAAGAGGAGAGGGCCCGCCCGCCACACAGGGTAAAATGTACAGTGCTGAATACTGAATCTGAACGCATCACAAGAACCCGCCTTTTTTTTTTCTTTTTTCTTCTTTCTTCTGTATGAATTAGTAACAAGATGAAGAACATTCAAAACGCTTCTCAGTATTTACAACAGCTTGGCTGATCCTGTGTTAAGAGTCAGACCCAATGTTGCCGATCTTGGCTTTTTAAGGGTTGCAAATGCAACCCTGAGTTTTCTTTTTAAAAGATTACAATGTACATTACATTTTGTGAAGGGAAACAGGGTTAATTACAAGATGCAAAAAGATAAGAAAGAGACAAACTACAGCGTGAGTATTGTTCAGAGGTAGTAAGTGAGCGCTCTAAGCTACAGAACATGTTGGGATTCTATTGGTTTGTATGAGTTCGCATGAGGTAATAAAGCTGTGTTTTGATTGGTGGGATGTATAAATACTCTTTTGCTACACTATATACAGCACTCCAGAGAGCAGGGCCTTTCCAGGCTGCTCAGAGGACGAGCACACCTTGACAAGTCTGTGCAGGACCTAGCGCACACGGTCAAACCCCAGACAAGTCTTATTTTCACCTCTGTAGCAGCAAGATCTTCATCTCAGGGCAATCTGGATCCATGGTCTCATTAGCGCAGACTTCGGGTTCTGGTACTTCAGAGGGACAAAGGAGGTCACCAGTCTTTGACCTAATTACAACATAAGAGATGGCAACACAAACATGACGAGGGAAGTTCAGAAACACTTTCCTTTAGAAAGACAGGCAGACAGCACCTTCCCTCTAAGCCCACCAGTGACATGAGAACAATGGTGAGAGTCTGCATGGAAATCTGCAAGGGTTCAGCTTTGGAAGGTGAACCTTGCATGCTCTATAACTGGGGTTTAGCATAGATGATACTTCTTACCCTTAAGGCCAAGTAACTGGCAACTGTGGAACCATTAATGTAAAAGACCGGTAATAAATTATGATGAAACAGTTACAGAACTGTCAACAATGTTACATCTCGGCCTAATTGGATAAAGTGCTTTCTTTTAAACGCTTAAGTTTAAATACAAATGATTATGATTCCTTAAAAAACAGGTTTCCCGAGTTCTCTAAGAAGACAGGGTTTACAGTAAAGCTGTAGGTGGTGGGTCACAAAATGCTTTCCTTCTCTTCCTATTGCTCTGAATGCGCTTATCAAGGCATGTCAGCTGGGAAAGTGCCGGGATTAGTTAGAGGTATCCGAGTGTACACTGCCCGGGCCTTCCGTAGGAGAAGTCACAGAAGATGGAGTTGTTGCGTCCTGCCAGCCTCCATTAGCCTGAAAGGAGAGGCACAGTTCAGTGGATGCACGTCTATATATTAATTCCATTCCCCAACTTAGAACACACAGATGACAGGAGAGCAAAGGCACATTAGCAAAATGTATTTTCTGAGCTCACTTTGGAAGCTTGTGTTAAAGTAGGATTAAATGCATGTAAAACAGATCCATCCCATCAAGTAAAGAATGGGTGATAAATCAGCTTAGTGAAGATGACTTCAGCTCGTCCTAGGCTGGCATGGAGCTTGGCCTCTGATCTGTTGCTGAAAATCAACACACAAAAGCATCCTCTCAGAAGGCACAGTGGAGAGCCTCAAAACGATTCCTTGGTGCAGTCTTGAGCTCCAGGAAGAAACTTGAGCCAGCTTCAACACTGTTCCCATGGAGAAGCTGTCCATCCTTCTCTCACATACACCTGACAGCCAGCTAGCGTAACCTTTGGAAAATGAAGGCCACAATTTCCCTCCAAATAGGAATCCCTCTAGAATGAAAATGTATGAACTGTGGAGAGTCACATGCTATTCAAATCAGGATTCCAATTATCAGCAAGTGGAGCCCCTAGTTGGGATGGTGCAGCTGCCTGCACATGTGGCTGGCCCTTCCTGCCTCAGACCTGCACCAGCACTAACAGTACTCAGAAACAAATTTGCCTCATGTCTTGCCCTATAGAGGCAAATGCTGAAATCAATGTCTGATCAGATTTCTGCTGTGGCAGACAGCTTGTCGTTACGTATTTTTATGTCAGTCAAGAAGAGGAAGGTGCTGGGCTTGTGAGTTGGGTAACACTGAGCAGAACTGACGGGGCAGGCCTTTCTAGAGGGAAGGCAAGGGAGAGCTGCCTGACACCCAGTCCCTGCGGCTCCAGCCAGCCTTACCTTCTACACTGCCTAGCCCCACACTCTACACCAATACAAGGCCCCTTGGTTCTCTGGCTATTTCTCCAGAGAGTGCATCTGAAGAACTTTTGAGGATGCAAGAAGATATGCATCAGGGCAACTTCTCCCAAAACAGTTGTGCGTGATTACTGCTGCTTCCTGGAACTGGATCTGGAACCCAGGGCCTTGAGCATGTTAGGCAAGCTTTCTGTCAAGAGCCACATTCCAAGCACATGCTCTTCTTAAAAAACTCATCTTCTGACTAGTTGCATAGTTCTGCATATAAAGTCCCTTTTTCCCCTAGGATTGGGCTTTCTCAACCTAATGTTGTAACCCTTTAACGGAGTTCCTCATGTTGTGGTGACCTTCAAACATAAAATTATTTTCATTGCTATTTCATAACTGTAATTTTGCTACTGTTATGACTCGTAATGTAAATATCTGTGTTACCTGATGATCTTAGATGACCTCTGTGAAAAGGTCATTTAACTCCCAAAGGGGTTGAGACCTACAGGTTGAGAACCACTGCTCCAAAGGTAGGGACTAGAGAGGGGTGGGCGGGCAATAGGGAGAGGGATGGGCTGGAAACCTACAGAGTTGGTAGTCTAAATGGAATAAAAGAATTTGTAGCTTTAGATATCAAATTAAGGTAGAAAAGGGAAATAAGACTAAAAAACAAGTCATGGCACTGTTTTTGGACACTTCAGTCATGTCAGGTTGGGTGGTGACAAGCCCACGTGTGTTCTGTCTCTAAGACATACCCTCCCCTATGTACAAGGTAAGCTGTTTCCCCTCAGGTATGAAAATCTCCTTAGGAAAAGAAAAACTCTTACACAGATCCAAGTCTAAAGATATCCCATCTGAAGTAAACATCCCTCCTCTTTTATCCAAATTTATAAACAACAGATGTACAATATTTCTCCCCTGCATGGCAGCTGCAGGAGAGGTTATCAACGAGTATTCTTTTTTTTTTTCCAAATAAATTAATCCTTACTCTGGTGGTTTGAGATTACGCACTGTATTATAGAACAGTGTCTTATCAAGCCTCATCAGTGAAGATGGAATTCATGTCTGTAAAATGCTGCAGGCAATCATGGCTTCATATTTTATCATGTTGATAAGGATATCGCACGTTCTCTGAAGCATTTCAAAACACTTAAATGAAAAAGGAGAAATGCAACTAAAAGGCTTTTTATATGGCTTGTTGTAGTTTATTATGGGTTATTTATAAACTCAAAAAGAAAGATTTGACATTCCAAATATAAAAGATTTGAGTATTTAATGGTCCTTTTTTTCCTTTAAAATTGAACATCCTCAATCACTTTTTAAGTCATTAATATTTACTCTCTTATAGCAAACGAAGGCCCTTTGGGAGACTTTTCTCCATTCTCCTCCTGTCTGATCACCATGTGTCCCAGAACAGCGCATTCCTGATGCCTCCTTTCCAATGTTTGCCATTTCCCATCCATGTCAGGGTAAGAAGCAAGGGAAAGTTTTGTGAATCAGTAACAAAGTTTACTCTATCATTAAAGTGGAGAAGCCATTAAACTCATGGGTTCTATTTTGCCTAGAATGGGGCTCTTAACATGGTTGCTGATGTGCTGGGCCTCTAAGGTTATCACCTTCACCTGCTCAGTGCCAGGAAGTTTTCCTACTGCTTGATTCTAAGATAAATGACCAGTTTCCTGCCATCTCCCGAACAAAGTATGGCTGCTAGGAAATAGCATCTTCTTGGGCTGGTACTTAAGTCCCAACTGATGACAGGACACCAGCCCCTTTGGGCTTCTGTGAGGGTTTCAAAGGACAGGCAAGTAACACCAAGCACCGAGAACCATAAAATGAAATCATAGGAAAGATACTGCCACCCCCAACTGCCAACAAGATGTGGAGCCGAGTCCAGTGACTTAACTTGCTCATTAGTCACTGTTTCCCTGAAACGAATCCCACAGCTCGATCCCCAGGGTACTCACATTTAAGTTATGTGGACTGTACAGTGAGTTTGCTCCAAGGCCGTCACTGTAGCCTCCCGTCTGATTGATAACATGACGGAGGGTATCCACCTAGAAGTGAGACGAAACAGAATTCATCACCTCCTTCTATTAAAGCATCATCACTTACAAAAGGGAACAATTTGAATTATGTGTGCCACAAGGGTAGAGGATCTTCAATGAAAGACAAACTTATCAATCAAATGTGACTGGAGGGATTTCAAAGATCCCTTGCATATTTAAACTCACACATCTTTGTTTTTCACACCAGCCAAAGAATAGCATCTTCATGGTAATACAGACTTTCCACCTATAGCAACCAAATGTGTGTGGCTGTGGGTGAAAACCTACTACAGATAATGAATCCGGAATCCACCCCCCCCAACTCCCCGCTGCCCCATCCCTATCACCAATGCATAAGCTTACAAGTATGTGCTCTCAGTTAAGAGGACAAGAAAGGGGTTGAACCTGGGATCTACTTTAAGAATTCAGGTTTCAGTTTCCTGACTTGCAAAAATGCAGGAATAAAAGAGCAGTATGATCTCCTGCTCATTCTTTCCCTCTCCCTCTTTCCACCCCTCCCTCTCTCAGACACACACAATCTTCTGTTCTGTCATAACAAAGACCCCCCTCCCCCCATCTCCATGAGCTCAAGCCAGAGCCGAATGCATTCACAAAGTTCATCAGCTTTGAATCATCAAAGGCATTGTCCACTTAACTTCTCATTGAATTAAGAGGTGGGCAAATGTGTCCCGTTTGGATGCACCCAGCACAGGTTCTGCATGGATATGCAGACCACTTCCATGGGTCAGAGTGGGGAGTTTTGAGCCCAAACCCTACCCTGCCAGAAAGGCCCCAGCTGGGGCATTTCTCCTACCTGTGATTGCACATTGGCTCCGACTTGGGACCCTTGGTAAGAATCCCCATTCAGACTCTGCATGTTCATGAACATGTCCCCAGAATTTGGGAGGTTAAAAGAACCAGAAGAACCTGGAAAGGAAAGAGTTAAGTAGCTGAATAACAGAGAGCTACACACACAATCCCCAAAGACCTAGAGGTAGGGAAAGGAAAACAGACAGAAGGGAGAGGCATTTTCAGCTTTAGAAGGACAGAGCATTAACTGGAGCTCTAGAAGGTCCTGCCACTCACCCTACATATAGGAAGAACCTTATAGAGGGCAAACCCAAATGGAACACCAGAGACAAATCAAAATATACAGAAAAGCACCCAGGAGCTGGCCCCAGCCTTCTCCTTGTTTCCATTCTCTCCAACTTAGTCACCAAAGGAGCTCTTCAATGTTGCTGTCATGGTAGAGAACTACCTGGAGAAGACACATTTTTCTGATGCTCTTTCCTAGCCATAACTCTACCTTTCCATTCACCAGTGTCTGTGGCCCATTAGAAATGGTTGGGGTGTGATAAAACCAACAGCCTTCCTTCTGGACTTTTAAACATGTATTTTAAAATCTTCTTAGAAAGCCTCCAATCCCCTCAAACGCACTTCTGGGGCTAGCTGCACCTTTTGCTGTCAGTCAAGTTCCCTATAATTTAAAGACATTTCTTCTAACTACATCATGAATGCCACACAAAATTTTAACAGAATATTCTGCATAAGGAGTCAAAAGTAGTGCATTTATCGTCAGCTGTGGTAGCACACACATGTGGTAGCACATCCCAACTATTCAGCTGAAGAATCACAGGTTTGAGGCCAGACTGAGCTACAAAGTGAGTTGAAGGTTTTTCTGGACAACTTAATAAGACTATGTTTAAAAAAAAAAAAAAAAGGGCTAGTTATGTAGATCAGTGGCAATGGACAGCTTTGCATATGCGAAGCCCTAGCTCAATCCCTATTACCAAATTTAAAAAAGGCAATGCATTCATTAGTTCAATACCATATCCTTACATGTAAGTCCAGCAAGCCACAAGGCACAGTCAGAGGCTGGACCTAGAGCCTGAAGCCAAGTGCACAGGAAGTACAGCAATATCTCAGCTCAACATGCAGCTTCCCTAGCAACCAGCACATACTTGCTGCTTCATTCTGACAGACCACCAATGGCCCTAAGGTGATGCAGAGAACAATGTGACAGCACTTTTCCTCTCTGCTGAATTAAAGGCCATGACTGAGTATAAAGGTTCCAGAATCTATGGGAGCAAGCGGCATTCACTGTGAACAGTGGGTTTACTAGAATGGACCATGCCCTTATTTACTCATCTCCAGAACAAGCCTGCAAGTGAATACAAATCTCCCCCCTGAAGGCCCCACTGTGCACCCAGTGAGGCTCCAGCTTCGCAGTCTATGGGGGGATGCTGAGGCAGAATCCTGTCTGACTGAGTAGGGAGTGAGCATGCCATACGCACCAGAGTTCGGCGTGGTGGGTGAGTTGGTCTGGTTGTTCTGCACGGCTGCGGCCACTGCATGCGCGGCTGTCACGGCTGTCTTTGCAGCGTAGAGATTGGCCTCCTCTTGAAATTTGCCGATGTTCTTCTTGTATCTGATTCGTTTGTTGCCAAACCAGTTGGACACCTACCAAGTACAGGAACACGGAATGGGAAGAGTGAGAAGTCACAAAGAAAAAGAAAAACTTCCTGTCCTTACTACAGGATAACAAGAGGAGCCTCTGGCTGACACAGTGCCCTGCCTGCCACTTCACACCACATGGATAGTGCATAATGGCTTCAAGGGTTCACTTTCCATTTTGGAATACTCTTTTGAACTCTAATGGAAGAACAACGCTTCCTGGAATTAGCCTGGGGAACACTAAAGGATGGGAGCATTGATCATAAAAAAAAAAAAACAACAAATTGCTATATGTACATCAAACATAGCAATCAGACTTCTAAAAGAAGCTGAAAAGCTACTAGAAACATTTGTTAAGTTAGGTATTAAGAAGCACTCTTGAAAAAGAATAATTTATTGTTCTTTTGTGGACCTGGAACAATTTTGGCAACTATATAGTAGAATCATGTTTGGTCTGCTGAAGAGGGACATCAATTAATAATGGATGAAAAAATCTCTTTGTCTTCTGCCTCGGAAGACACTGAATGTCTGCCATCTCTGCCAGTGACTGTGTGGGAACCATCAACTTGAAAACTCAAGCCATCTCAATAAGGTCAAATGCAAATGCAGAAGAATGGCTGATTCCATAAGGTAGAATACAGTTTTTTTTTTTTCTTTTTCTTTTTTGCAAGCCACTTGAAATGTCAGCTAGTAAAGATGTGAAAGAGAATGCTGGCAGAAGGCTCATTTCATCACAACTCACAGACAGCAAAACTATAGCCCAACACCTAGTGCTCAGACTCACACCATGTACCCAGATACCTGTAGTTGAGCTGTACAAAGAAGCTAAAAGTTACATAGTCATATATAAGGCATGCCCAATGCTGTATCATAGGAATTTGCCTCTTTTGTTAAAGTAACAATTTAAAAATATTCCCAGGAACTTCTTACTAATCTAGCAGAGGAACCACTGGTGTGGTATCAGAGCCATTGTTCTACCCTAGGTATTATCTATAAGAGCTCCTGAGGGACCCTTAACCTAAACGAGGAATGCGATGCAGTTCAGAGCCCTCCAAGACAATATTCTGCAGTAGGCAGCCCTGCTGGCCACCTCGGCCAAGTCTTGAATTGCTTTGGAAATGGTGTTCTCATTCTTCAACTAACGGCACTCATCCTTCTGGAGAAGGCTAGAAAGCCCTGGAGGGGATCCCTGAGAGAAAGACAGCACTGGCCTTACTGCTGGCCTCGGAGCCTTTAGTATACACATGTGCACATATACACACATGCACACACTTGAGGAGATCTTTGATGCAGCATAGGCTCCTCCAAAATATGGAGAAACCCATCCAAGAACAAGGGAGTTGTTTAGATCACTCACTATCCTCAGCCCAGGGCTCAGCCCCTTCTCAGCAAATTCCCAGAGCTCATTCTTCACATGGGTTCTTCAAACATTTTATTCTAACACCTGCTTCTTCCCCGTGTGTGTGGTGTGTGTGTGTGTGTGTGTGTGTGTGTGTGTGTGTGTGTGTGTCTATGTCCTCCAAGGATCACCTCTTAGGCCTCTTCCTTTTCTCCTCATCCATACCCCAAACCTTCAGCAATCCCCTCTATGTGATGATTCTGGGGTTTCTCTTCTATTTCTAACTTCTATGAAGAATCTTAGATCTCAATGTTTAGATCACCATAAACCCTGTCATGGCCTCCAGCACACCTGGTTTAAGAGGAAGGGCAGGTGCTTCTCTTTTTTTCCATGCTCCTACAATTCCCACCTCCAGAGATGTGGTGCCAACAGCAGAGTCCCTGGCTTCATCCCTGGATAGCCTTGAGTGGATTGGACTAAACAACTAAAACAGCAACAAAAAAACCCCACCAAACCCCGACCTGGCTCTCCTTCTCAAGCCCTCACTGGTCTTATTTCTGACAACTAGAAAGTCATGAACTGAGGTCCATATGCACAGCCTATGGAACCTAAGCCCCCTGTCACTGACCTTCTTATTCCTCCCACTCTTCCTACAGTGGCAGGGTGTGCACAGGGACGGCCTGGTGGACAGATATTCTGGAAAAAGGAACAGGCACAGAGTCTGGCCATGTAAGCTGGAGCTCAGAGCAGAGAGGAGAACAGTCATACTGCTGGTGTGGGTCTCAGGCCTGGAGCAGGCATGGGTTTCAGAGGGATTTCTATGTAGGAAGAATCAGTGTCAGGGAACCTTAAGATTCTTCCCCAAAGCAGAGTGATGTCATTCTAAAGATTAACTTGTTTTACATGTATGTATGTACAGCTGTAAGTTCTTGTGCACCACATATGTGCAGGAGCTTGAGAAGACCATAGGGTATCAGATGCCCTGGAATAGGAGTAAGAGGTTCCAGGATGTGAGGTACCTGATGTGGGTGCTGCGAACTTAACATGGGTTGTCTATAAGAGCTCTTAAGCACTAAGTCATCTCTCCAGCCCCAAATTATGTCATTCTAAAAGCAGAACATGGGTCTGGGGTGTAGCATTGGTAGGGACTCTAGTATGCACAGAGCCCTGGGTTTCATCCACAACACTACATAAACCAGGCACAGTTGTGTATACCTACAATCCCTAGATTCTGGAGGAAGAGGCAAGAAAATTGGAAGTTCAAGGTTATCCTTACCTACATATCAAGTTCAAGGGCAGCTTCCAATGCATGAGACCTGAAAGGAAGGAAGAAAGGAAGGAAGGAAGGAAGGAAGGAAGGAAGGAAGGAAGGAAGGAAG
>CAJQZJ010031933.1:129216-231202 GCA_907164525.1 Lophiomys imhausi | reverse complement strand
ACCATTTACAACTTGTCCTAAATTATACAGCAAAATGTGATGGATCCAGAATTGAGCCCAGCCCAAGACTTCCCATCAGCATTCCTGCTTTTCTAAGAATGTTTACTGAGCATGTTATATAATCAGTGCTGTCCTAGGCACTGTGGGGAGATGAAAAGAAACTGTATGGCTTCAGTCTTACTTGATGGTCATGAAAGCAATGTCAGTCTTTCAAAACACTTAGTGGAACTTGAAGGATGGTGATGAGGTCACACTGAGCTACAGAGATGTCCTAGCAGGTCTGAGAAATTAGTGGGAATTTCCAAGGTAAAGAAGAAGCTGAATTGGGCTTCGGCTTCAAACACACTCCTAATTTCAGTAGCAAACCCCTTTAGAGGCTCACTTCAACACAAACTTAGTGTAAGTTGTGGCCTCCTCTCCCCAGACCCTGAGAGTACTCACTTCTTTTCTAACTCCTCCCCCCTCACCTCTCTTTTGGTGGTGACAGAGGCAGGAAGAACCATTCTAAGGTTAGAGGCAGGGAACATCTAGGCCTGTTTCTGGAAGAGGCAAATCTAGAATAAGATCAAGGATTATGCAACCTTTTGGGTGAGGGAGAGGCACTGAGACATTTGACAGACAACATCCCTACAGGTGGGCCAGCTGTAGACAAGGAAGGGACAAGTAGAGCCTGCCAGTATGCCTAGAAGGTATTACACTGCTGCAGCCCCAGGGTCCACTATGTGGTGGCTGATGGCACAGGCAGCTGAAGCTGGGCCTATCCAATGGTGAGGGGCTGTGAGTATTTTGCTGAAATCCTCCCTAAAGTAATTTTGAAAAATCATGTACTCACTCACACATTTTTTATTCCTTGCACATTTTTAAAGTTGGCATATACATTTTTTTCGTTACAAGTCTTAGAGTATTTCATAAATGTTGACATTTCAAAATGAAACTGCAACACTACTCTTTAAATGTAGTCAGCCAAATACAATAGCACAGCAATTCAACACTATGCACTTTAAAACATGCATGCTTACTTTTTGAGGCTCAGAATTTTATATTATTTTGGTTCTTAAAAGTGTATTTCCAGTCTATATTATCCTAATGCAATATACTTTTATGCTTGGCATAAGAAATATATGGAAATTTAAATAAATATTTAAATTGTTTTTATTTCCCATAATTATAGAGCTATACATGCTTGATATTTCTTTCTGAATTAAACTGCCATTGCACTTACTCTAAAATTGGTCAAAGCAATACAAATATTTATTTTGATAAATAAAAGTACTTATTTTGAAAAATAAATGTAAAGTTTATATGTGCATTTCTTGATCAGACTGGCAGGGATTATAAAATTCTGAACAAAGCATAAGTTATTACAAATATAGTTAATATTATCCCTTTCTGAGGACCAAAGAGGGGCTCATACTTTCGGGCAAAAGACTCAGGTACTGGGTCAATCATACCTTCTTTCATAAAATGGGAGAAGAGGAGATGGGAAGTGTGAGAAAGAAAAAAAAAGTGACACGAAGCTTCCAGTAGAAACCTTAAGGAGACACATTTGAGACAGGAGAGTCTATACTCATAAAGAAGCTCTATCAACAAGAGTTCAAACCTTTTGCATGGATGCTCTTGGGAGCATCATTAGCTGTTGCATGGAGCACCAGGATCTTCCTTGGAAAATGCTGCCTGAAGTGGTTGGGTTAACTCTGGTTAGAAGTTAATCCCTCTTGACCACAGCTGGGAAACCCCAGGACAGGGTGGGTTTCACTCTAGCATGGGGCTCACTTGGGTAACCACTCCCATAGGATACAAAGAGCATTTTCAGCTAGACCAAGAAAAAATAGTTCAGCTCCAGGAAAAGATATTCTGATTAAAGAAACAAGTGTGTGTGTGTGTGTGTGTGTGTGTGTGTGTGTGTGTGTGTTTGTCTTATTATTTAGCAAACCTTTTCCAGAGACTAGGCCAACAAAAAAATATATGCTCTGACCAACATTATTATAAGAACTTATCTTGAGGAATTACTTAGAGATACTTGTATAAATATATTTACCACAATCCTACTTACAATAACAACAACAACAATAAAGATAAAATTTATAGGAGTCTATGTAATGGAAAACAATCATTGATTACAGATCATGTTGAAAAGAGATACTTATTGACATGGAACTATTTATAATATACTACAAAGAGGGGAAAAGTTAACTTTTCCTTTCATATAATGAGGTTTTTGTGTGTGAAAATACCCAGATAGACATAGATGCATATATACACAGACTTGTACGTATATACAGGAAGGAAATATCACCTCACCCATCTAAGTGTGGTCATAATTAAAGGTGGATTTTGTTGGCACATACTGCTTAACAGATATGAGCTCTTTAAAGTACTCCTATCTGGCACCCTGTACAATCATGATAGTGTGTGGTGTTCTCATACACACCAAGATGGCCATGTCAATGGGCAACTGCCATCCTGTCTGCACTTTATTGTCAACAAAAATGTCATTATGCAGCTTTGCTTCTAAAGCAATTACTGAGAGCTGAATATGGTAGCACACGACTGCAGTCTCACCATACAGGACATTGAGGCAGGAGGATTGCTTGTGCGTAGGTGATCAAGACCAACCTGGGCAACATAGTGATAGTAAATATATACCACTGAAGTCACACAATACTTATGAGTTCTATACTGGGCCACAAAGTCAAAGAAGAATTGTTAGTGCAACTTTATATTACTGTATTTTCAACCTACTAAACTAATCTGGGTTCCCCCCAGCATAAATCTCAGAGATACTTGCACATTTTTTTGTGGCTTTTCTGCTTCAGCTGAATCACCTCCCAGTCTCTCCTCCCCTGCCTCCTCTTGAATCTCCTTCCTTCCTCCTTTTAATTCTTCCTCCCCTGGAGGGCAAGTAGTCCAGCCCTATTCTCTTCCCTGCTCAGTGACTGGCTGTCAGCTGCTTTATTGGCATCTCAGGGGACAACTGGCAAGCAGTGTTTATATAACGTTGAGACATGAACTCTTCAGAATAAGGACTGGAACCAGATATGGGGGGGGGAACAGAAATCAGCATTTGAATTATACAATAACCTTACACCTACAAAGAATCAACTCATTCCTTATCTGGGAGAGGTTTCAAGTAGCAGAATTCGAAATACAAAATTAAAATCACTTTGTAAATCTCAAGACTTTAAATTTCCCAACAGCTTTGTTTTGTTTTTTTTTTTTTTGTTTGTTTTTTTCGATACAGGGTTTCTCTGTGTAGCTCTGGCTGTCCTGGACTCGCTTTGTAGACCAGGCTGGCCTCGAACTCACAGAGATCCGCCTGCCTCTGCCTCCCGAGTGCTGGGATTAAAGGCGTGCGCCACCACCGCCCGGCTTACAGCTTTGTATTTAAGAAAAATTCCATGTTAAAACAAAAAGCTACAATTTCTATACAGTCACCAACAGGCAACTTATCAGCTGGTTTTAATTGTATCTTACATTTTTATTTCTATCACATTTATTTATCATGTTAATAACAACATTAAATAAAGGAGAAAGTCATCACCTTAAGACTTAATCTGCACAAGTGCAGAGTGCTAGCTCTTCCTCTACAGCAGGCTGCATCAGGGAGAGGAGACAGCTAACATGGAAGCATCACTATCGAAATTAGCAAACTGAAATTTATGATGCACCGCTCTTGACAAACTTGCTACCGTGTCTCCTCATGTTTACCTGTGACGCATGCTTTATGTAGTGTGCCTAATTAAGCAAACATTATGGGATGTTGAATGGGAAGCTGTGTAAAATGGACCATGGCAGTGTATCTGCGTGGTTCATGTTTTACTTCTACCAAGTAGTTTCTCCCTAATCAATATGTTCTCATCCCTATGTTGTAGCTCAGTTTTAAAGGAAGGGTAAGAGCCAGATCTGTTAGGCTTTTAAAGTTAATGTGTTGATGAGCACTAAGCCTCACCTCATTCACTCCTCTGCCCCACAAGGCAGGCATCTGGTAGCTTCTGAAAGGCAGGAAGCCCAGAAAACCTTGTGGTATGTGTCCCCAGAGGCTCCAAAGGACAGGCAGATTAATGGGCCTGAGAGCTAACAGAAGCCATCCCAGCTCTGGAAGTTCCTGCCTACTTGACCATGGGCCAGGCATGAGAGTTAAGGCTCACCTGCCCTGGGCTGTATTAGGGGCTATGACACCCATCCACGGTGTGGCTGTAAAAATTAAAATTTCCAGTACAAAACTATAATCCAAACCTTCTAGATTTCCACTTTAAAAAATAAAGCAAATTTATAACAAGTGGCTTGAAAAGCAACTTTTGGAACATAGTCCACTAATTATGGTCTAATGGGAGAACCAAAAAAAGCTTGAGATTCTGTTTCCATGTTATCTGAAGTAACTTAAAGCTTGTCAATTTAAAATACTTGTCAAGAACAGTGTTTGTTTTACTGCCATAATGTGCTGACACCTTATAGTCTGGCTCCACCCTTTCTCCTCTAAGACAGACTGATAATCACTCATGACAACCACAGAGTCTCATCTGTGAGAGTCTATAAATGTCAGCCTTGCAGCCACAAGGCACAGAGGATGACACTGCTCATCTTCCTAAAACACGTGCTGAGAGCAGCTTCCACAGATGGTGAGTCCTTTAAGATTACTTCTCTTCCTCTCCCTCAAATAAAATCATTTCTCTTACTTCTAAAAATAAAACTAGGTTAGGTAAACACTCCATGCCTTCCTTCCTAGGCTCCAGAGAGGCCACGGTGTCTCACAACAGGGGATTGCAGTTACAGAGCATCTCTCACCAGTGTCCTAGAAGGTGGAACTTTCGCCAAGTAACACAGAATACGAGAATCCAAACCCAAGGGTATTCTAAATAATAACAGGGCATATTTTTATCCTAAGAAGTTTCATATAAATCTAATGCTGGCAAATAAAAACATAAAATTTTATTCAGTCCTATATAAAAGTCCTAGCCAAGCCTTGTTTATTCCAGCACCATTGTCTAGCACACATATGCCAGTTTCTTTTGCAAAATACCCCAAAATATCTTTCCTTCTCTTTATTATTTCTTACAATGCTGAAGGTCAACCCAAGGCTTTCCTCACAGTGAACTGCTGGCCCCTGACTGACTTCATTTAAAAGAGGAATATCGAGTCTCAAAAGGAACCCTGCCCTTCAAAATACATGAATACACTTTACCCAAACCACATCACATGCACTTAAAGAGCAAAGACTACAGCAAGGCTAGGTCTGTGAGAGTCTAAGAATAGACACATTCCTTCTATACCCTGGTTCCCAAGTTTCTGGAGTCTAAGAACATGGGGGCTGGGTGTTGGGTTAGTATACTGACTGGTCAGCGGCCAGAACCTTTAGCTCCTGCTCTCTCTCTGAATCCTTCCTAAGGTCCCAATGACCAGCTCCCACCCGAGTGCCGGCTGAACAGATGCTAAGCAGCACTGACTGGGCACTCATGTCACCACTCTGCACGGCAGTCAGGTGAGCCGATAAGCACTGCACCTCACAAAGAGATGTCAGCACCGCTGGCTTACAGATAGAGCATGGCTTGATTAAACAGCCTGCTCCGGGTCCTAGCATTACTGAACGGTGGACAGCTTGGTCAGAAACTCTTCTGCACTTTGCTATACTGACTACACGTGGATCTACAGTTGGAATAAAAAACTCTCAAAATGTATGATATGAAAGGGCATTGCCACTGTCTATTATGGGTTATGAGTAACTCAGATGAGTTTTAGCTAGGAGCTGGTGTACCTGCAGGGCAATAGTTTAATAAGTTGAATGAGACATTGGAAAAGGAAATTACCACTCTAGAATGCCCCTCCTTTGGTCTTCTATTGTCACCTGACACAGTCCCAGCTAGAAAAACATCAGTACTTTAACCTCTTTTCTACCTGGGCTCTGAGATATGCAGTGCAAATAAGATCTCTCAGGCCACTCTGACAGGCTTTGTCAGTGACCCTACTTTTGGACTCATCTCCGGCCAAAATACTCATCCCTACATCTCACAAGTGTTGGAAAGGCACTGTGTTCCCCAAAGCAGCCCCTCTTACCATTGCTTTGACTCTTGAATGCAGTCTTACCTTTACCCTCATTCTGTTGGCCACTACACATCCTCTTGTAGTAGGAAGTGTAAACATTAACAAAGGCTTCCTAAGTGCCAGGTGCCATGCTAAGCACTCTATCTGTGGCTACCAATCTTCTCACCAATCAAATGAGGTAGGTTTTATCATTTTCCCTATTTTATAAACAAGAAAACAAAGATATAAAGAGTCTTAACAACCTTTCCAGACATGCAGCTAGTAAACGGTGGTGTATACAAGCAAACCATGCTGGGCTGAGTTCAGAACACAGGCCTATCTACTCACCTTCTCCTTTAGGCTCCCATTTCTACTTAGAAATTCATCTTTTAATTCCATTTCTAGGAATGAAAACTACAAACACATGATTCATGCTGAGCACTAAAAGACTGAACACTCAAGTGTTTACCTAAGTTTCTGTGTCTCTGTGTGGGTATGTGCATGTGAATGCAAGTGACCATGGAGGCCAAGGGCACTGGATGCCCCAGAACTGTCGTCACAGGCTGTTGTGAGCTGCAACACATGGTTACTGGGAATTGAACTTGGGTCCTCTACAGGTGTGTGTTCTTAACCATGAGCCATCTCTCCAGTCCCACAAGACAGACTTTTCAAAGAAACAGTGCTGGGTTTTATTGGGGTATAGTCAATTTTTATTCAATTATGGTAATATCTGCACTTATTTTTACTACTTCCTCCTTTCTACTCTTCTTGTTCTCATATTAGTGTCCCTTAATATTCTGAGATGGTTCCCTATCATTTAACTCCAGCCATTGGTGTGTATATAAGTACAAAATGCATATATACACACACAACATACATCTGTGCATACATATTCTAGATTCATGCACATTTAAATTTATACATTTATTTCTAAGCAAGGCCTTAGGAGAAGTCACTGAAATTTTAATATACTGCATTTCCATTATCGTTTCATTAAAATGTTCCCAAATTTCCACTGTAGATTCTTCATTGACCCAAGGGTTATTAAAGACATTGGTTCAATTCCAGATATATAGAAAGTTCCTAGTATCTTTTTATTACTGATGTCTACTGTAATTTCACTGTAGTCTGAAAGCATACTGTTTTCACTTGTTTAAAATGTATTAAGGAGTCACATGAGGTAGAACTTTATTGTTATTCTGGCACTCAGGAGGCAGAGGTTAAGAAGATGAAGTTACAAAGCAAGCTTAAGGTCAGCCTGGGCTGAACCCTGTCCCTCCCCAAAACCTAAATACATAAATAAATGAATAAATAAAGAGAAACATAAGATGTATTAGAGGAGCTTCATTCACCCAGAATATATAGCTAATGTCTAAAAGGCTGTACAAATATTGAAATATATATATTCTGCAACTGTTGGATATAGTGTTTTACATAGTTGTAAACTTATGTTCAAATCTATATTTGTGATACTTAATAAGTCCTAGAACCACCAACATTATTATTAATCTAGAATCTACGAGCGGTCAGAACCATTGCAGACCCTTTGGTTCAGAATTTACAGAAACAGGGGCCTGGGCCTGTCAGAATCTGTGTTCTGACAGGTGTCCAGATCACTCTTATGCAGACTAACGCCCGACAAGCACTGTCTTGTGTCTGTACTGAAATGTGTGTGTTTGTCTGTCTATCTGCTGCTCAGTAACAGAAAGACATGAAATCCTCCTGCTGTGATTTTTGGATTTTACTTTCTTTGAAATTAATGAATTGCTTTATGATTCTGAGTTGATGTTATTGGGTGCTCACAGACTTAGAGTTGCTATCACAACATTATTTTATATTGCCAGTAAACTCTTTTGTCTCGAAGTGTTTTGAATCGGGTATTGCTTTCTTTCGGTTATTGCTTGCCTGCAGTATCTTTTTTAGGTTGCTATTCTTGCTTTTCCCATGTCTTTATATTTTAAGTATGTCTCTTAGAGAATATACAATTTTCATTTTATATCTTATTTGACTGGTTTTTTAAATTTTTTTGCTTACTTTGACTATCTGACTTACTATGATTATTGATATATTTGGGGATCCCATCATCCCATAAGTACTTCTAATCTGTTTCACTTACCCCTCTTTAGATTAGTTTTTACTTTATATCTCCTTGGTATTTATCTGAAAATTATACAACCCTTTAGCCACCTTTAAAGTGACTAAAGATTCCAGCCCGATAAAAGCATCTTTATATGACTTATATCAAAAGGCATTTTTGGCAGGTATGGAATTCTCAGCTAACATTTGCCTTAAATCATCTGTTTGATGGGCTGGAGAGGTGGCTCAGAGGTTAAGAGCACTGGCTGTTCTTCCCAAGGTCCTGAGTTCAATTCCCAGCAATCACATGGTGGCTCACAGCCATCTACATTGAGATCTGCCTGGGCATATATGTAGAGCAAATACTGTATGCATAATAAATAAATAAAAAATGTTAAATTAAAAAAAATCATCTGTTTGATGATGTTGATCCTCCTGTCACAGCTTATTGTTCAGTTAAATTAGTGGACAGTATAAATGTTGCTTTTTTTTTTTAAAACACAATCTTATTTTCCCTCTGGATGCCTTTGTTTTGACTGTTTAGTGTGGATTACTATTTATTTATTCTGTGTGGAAACTACAGTTCTTCATAAATTTGAGGCTTGGAATCTGCTGTAAGATTTGCAATGCATTCATTTATTACATTTAAATTGATACACTTCTGGTGCTAGAATTATTTTTCACAAATCTAATCATGCATCTCTTCAGAATACCTCTCCTTATTCTATGGGGTAGCATTTAACACTATGTAAGATTATATGCATATAGCCTAATAATTATAACCATTTCATTTGATAGTGTGTTATACAATGTCATACAATTGCTCATATAGTAATTCCATGAACTATATTAATATAGGTCATACCACATATGCTTACGTATAAATCTGTATGTGTTCATGCATGTGAGCACATATGTATATATGCTTCTTTCCTAATTAGGATGTGAGTTCCATAAAGGCAGGATCTCTGATATAACAGTGATCTAACACTGCCCAATGACTCTGAGGTTGATAGCTGAATGCTATTAGGTTAATTAATAGACACAAATAAGACATCAAAACCACTCAATCTCACAAGTGAAGGGCCCCCCAAGTTAGGGCCAATTTTGACTTTACAATATCACATCCTAACATCTTAAGCCATACCCAGCAAACATGTCATATCTGGGTTAGATGCTGTCAGGCATTAAAAATATAGCAGTGAATAAGACAACCAGTTCCAACCAACATGGAATTTACCATCTCTAGGTGAATATCTCCTTGGTATTTATCTGAAACATCGCTCACCATTCAACACTTAGAATTGATTATGTTAAGAGCTGTGGAGGAAAGGAGCTATAAGAGTATGAAAGGGTGGGCATAAACTGGTTATCCAAGAAAGCTAGCTCTGAAGGAACAGAAATCAGCACACTATTTTCCACAGTTCTTGTGGGTAGAGAACATCACAAAGAATATACATACTTGCTACTTACACCTTCTGACTCTGAGGGCCACCTATAGGTGGTTTTCACATATTTTCTCACTGAGGCACCCATAATTCTATTTCTAGCCCAACTGTGCATACAAAGAGAGCAGGTAGAGGTACAAAATCTCACTCAAGGCCACAAAGATAATAAAATAGGGAGAAGCTGGGATTAGAGTCTAGGCTCTTTTGAGACTTTGGAATCAGCAACCTTGACTCCTAGAACATCACCTCCACAGGAGAAAACTGGCTCTGGCTGCCTGACAGTCAGATCAGTCTTCTGCTGATGGAATTTTCTTTGCTTAGAATGGCTTTCCTTCCCAGTTTCCCTCTGTAGACATCTTATGCATCCATCCTCAGGATCTACATATCTTTCCTATAGGGCCTGTCCTGGTGCTATCAGCAGGAGGTAAGTCTCTCCTCACAATGTGTCTGGACAGAGCTGATAGGTGAACTGGGACAGAACAGCGGCCAACAGAAAGGAAACAGGCAGTCAAAGACACTTTTGGAGAAGGCTTCTGGGAGGGAGCATCACAGAATCGTACAGAGGGATGCCAAGGGGTGTAGGCATGCAACCTGTACTGATTTGTGTCTTTGCCCTTGGGCTACACCATCTATTTTCTGATCCCTCCTCCCTCTTGTTATCCACCCTGCTGTGGGCCCTGAGGCTGCCTTCTGCCTCAGGCTTGCCAATTGCTGCTGGCTGGAAGGAGATGAGAGAAAGGGAGGAAAAGGAGGCCAAGGCATCACTCCCCTGGCCCCCTGCCTCTTCTCAGGGTTCATTACTAGTTTCTCCATGTAACATTCTTCCTAGGTTCTGGCAACCCTTTCTGTATCTCTTGGGGCTAAGAGGCAGCAACAGAACCAACTGCCAACATCATCCTTTGTTTCCCTATACTCTGCCCACAGTTTTATAAATAGTCACTTTATTAAAATTGTCTCACATTATTCTATTTTGAGCATGCCATCTGTTTTCTGCTGGGACCCTGACTTGCAGATTAGCCTACTGCCCTGACAAGCCTCACAGAAGTAAGGCACAAGAAAGGTGGGATGTAGTGATGAGAGACAGGATGCAGAGAGACTGGAGGGAATACACATTTACACAGAAGAAAAGAACTGGGTAAAGTGAAGGAGGCAAAGCAGGAAGGTCCACATTTAGATGAGGACTTCCTTTAGGACAGGGAAATCCAAAACCATGTAAGTCTATCATGGTGATAGAATAGTCCCTCTAGGTATCACAAGAGGAGTGGTAGAGATTTCATCAAAAAAGCCCAGTCTGGGCTGGGCGTGGTGGTGCATGCCTTTAATCCTAGTAGTTGGGAGGCAGAAGCAGGCAGACCTCTGTGAGTTCAAGACCAGCCTGGTCTACAAAGTGAGTTCCAGAACAGCCAGGGCTGTTACACAAAGAAACTCTGTCTCAATAAATAAATACATAAACAAACAAACAAATAGAAAAGCCTAGTCTGAAATATGCAACTTGACATTCCTGGAGCAAGCCCTAAGAGCAAGCTAATCACTGCCCCATGGTAGAAAGCCCTTCTTCTCAGATCAAGCCTGTGTTCCTGGCCTGCACTAGGTGTTACAGCCCACTCAAAGCACTCTCATATTTTTACATCTGGCTCTTTTATTCTTCATACATTGTTTAATGACAGTCTCATCTCCACTACGATACAAAATAGGAGCTTTTAGAACAGAAGGTCTGTTGTCTTTTAAAACAATGTGAAAGAACACAATAGCAGCCATTTTCCTCCAAGCTGCTTCTCTGGTCTATCTCTGGCATACTTACAGCCGAAATCAATTTCTGCTGGTGTCTGCTGCCAAAGCAACTGAAAATGCCTTTATGGACAGCTGAAACAGATATGGTAATTTGATACTCATCTTTTTTTTTTTCCTGCTCTAATAATTACTTTAACGGGCTTCTTCTTGTTTTAATAGATTTTTTTAATAAGGAAATCTTACTTACAAATTTTAATTAGCTTACTGAATACTCACTGCTTTGGAGTAAGTAGTTTAATGAGTAAGAAACCTCAGACTACTAAGTAGCCTAGCTTCTTCACAGCAGCTTAGGGGAAGGATTCAACCCTCCCAAGAGCCCAGTCTGTACACAGGAGCCAGATTCTTGCCTGGGTCCTGGGATGCAGGAACCACACTGCCACTGGCAGGGGAAAAAAAAGTAACAATCCACTTTCTTCCTTTATATCAAGCATCTCTACCTGGGTTCCACCACTCATGAAGCTCTGAAATAGTCAAATCACTCTATGAACCTCAGACTCCTTATGTATAAGGAGGAGCAGGTCAATGTTGTCTCTGCTGGACTGTTAAGACAGGCCCTGTGCACTGGTTTTAAAGGCTTTAGCATATGTTAACGGCATGAATGAAGAAATGAATCTAATATCACTTAACCTCTACTATTTCTAGTTCTCTTCTGTTTAAAAAAAATCAATTTTTTTCCTTACAGTAATTTTCAGTACTGCAGCAATAAAATGTAAGTTAACATTTTTCATTCTAAAAACACCTGAGAAGACAGAATCAAAATCAGAATCAGGAGAACAATGGAAGCTTTATGTCTTAGGAACTTGAATAATCCATGCAAGTTAGCTCTACTCCAAAAGTAAAAGTATATTAATATCCGTTCCATTAATTAAGAATACATGACAACTTAAGTATGAGTCTCGGTGCACATGCAATTCGCAATAACAGCTTTTGTGACTCTTCAGGTTACTGTACAAAAGGGAACTTCAATTTCTCAGTTGAGCTGAGCCTCAAAAGAGGAGACTAGATTCTGGCCCAGCTGAAGTCTGCACTGAGGACTTGCATTTAATGCATGTCATCGAGAACTAATGGAGGATTGCCATGGCTTTCATCTCCACCCTCCTGCCCATTTATGTTTTCATACATGAGCTTTGAGAGCTATGGCACAAACTTAATATATTCAAGAGGAAATTCTTACTCTTTTCTCTGAAACTCTCTCCTAAATCTTTCCCCAATTTTCTTAATAGCAATTCTGTACCACTGATGCTTAGGATAAAAATGTCAGCCATAGCCAACTCTCACTCAGTCCCTATTGTCAGTACATCCAGAATCCAGCCCAGCTCATCACCTCCACACTGACACTCTGGTCTTCTGCCTGGATTACTACACTTGGTGTTAGCTTCCACTCACCCCCACAATCTTCAGCAACTGTGGCAACCCTGTTATAACACAGGAAATAGCGTTACTCTGGTTTCTCACCTGATTCAGAGTAAAAGCTGTAGTCATCCCCATTGCCTAGGAGACATCTGGACACCACCATGGCCTCTTGAGTAGCTTCTTCTAGTCCCCCTTAACTCAAGCTGCTTCCACCCCAGCCTTCCCATGCTGTGTCCTCTGCTAAAGTGTTCCTCATCAACTGCACATACAGTGTCCATCTCTCCAACTCTACAGAGTCCTTTTCTTTCCTTCACCTAGAGCAAAGCATCTCCTAACACCATGTTCTTCCTTCTTCATTTTTTCCCATAGAATCTATCATTTTCTTTTTTTCTTTTTTTTTTTTTTTTTGGTTTTTTTGAGACAGGGTTTCTCTGTATAACAGCTCTGGCTGTCCTAGACTCACTTTGTAGACCAGGCTGGCCTCGAACTCACAGAGATCCGCCTACCTCTGCCTCCCAAGTGCTGGGATTAAAGGCGTGCGCCACCAACGCCCGGCTTGAATCTATCATTTTCTAACTTGCTCTCCCCTTCATTTATCTCTTGTTATATTTTCCCACAAAAGCCTATGTAATCTCAAGAGCAGGTTTATTGTTACAAAGCATGTAAACTCTGGATGATGTAAAAAGACACATAAAAAAGAAGCATACACTCTAAGTATGAAGCTTGATGGAGTTTTATAACATGAACACAACCAGGAACCCAATACTCAGATCAGGAAGCATTCCTTCCCCATCTACTCACTACTACCCCAAAGGCAACTGCTGCCCTTTATTCCCCCACCTAAGGGTAACATGGCCTGTTTCTGAGTCTGTTACAAATGGAACCATGAGTCTCTAGCAATATGCAGATACACAGAGCTATAGTTTATTTTCACTGATGAATCATAATCCAATTATGCAGAAAGAAACAACATCAATTTCCCCATTTCTCCATTTGTGGACATTTGCACCATATCTTAGCCGTAATGACTACCTTTGCCATGGCGTTCCAGTATGAATCTTTTGCCAAATATCCGTACATATTTCTATTAGGTAAGGCCAACTACTAGTTGAGCATTGACAAAGTCTTCCTTGACTTGTTTGTTAGTTTATTTATTTATTTTTTATTTTTCAAGATAAGGCTTCTCTGTGTAACAGCCCTGGCTGTCCTGGACTCACTTTGTATATAAGGCTGGACTTGAACTCACAGAGATCTGCCTGCCTCTGCCTCCTGAGTGCTGGGATTAAAGGCATGTACCACCTGATCCTACTGATTTTTAATTATTAAAGTATTTGAAGCATGACCGGGCAGTGGTGGCACATGCCTTTAATCCATTTTTAACTAATTTTTTTAATCTAAAAAATAAAAATTGAAGCAATAATAATAAAATTTCAGTTTTATATGTGTTATCAATAATTGTATTGTTAGGCCAGGTGTGATGAGACACACCTTTGATCCCAGGGATCAGGAGGCAGAGGTAAGCAGATCCCTGTGAATTCAAGGCCAGCCTGTCTATAGAGTGAATTTCAGGACAGCTAGATCTACACAGTGAAACCCTGTCTTGAAAACAAAACAACAACAAAAATTATATTGTTTTATCATGTTTTTAGTAGTTTAAGGTAGATTTGTAAAATCTCCAATGTATAAATTTAACTGTATTTCAGTATGATTTCTACTTTAGGCCACACTGTTCTCTCTTCAGAACAGATGGCCTGTCAGACCTGAGACAAAATTTCTTTGCTAAGGTCTAGAGAGATGCTCAGTGGTTAGGAACACTAGCTGTTTGTTCAGAGGACCTGGGTTGGACTCTCAGTACATACCTAGTCTGTCTGTAATTCTAGTTTCAGATGGTCTCTTCTGGCCTATATAGGTTACCAGGTATGTCTGTATATGCACACAGACACACATGCAGGAAAAACACCCATATAAAATGAAAAAACTTTTAATTACTTGCTTTCACTTCTCATGAACTTGAATTAAAAACTATAAGGATAGAAATCTCTTTTTTTTTTTTTTTTCACAGAAAAACCACCTCAGAAATACAGGAAGTGTAGGGAAGTTACTTTTTTTAGATAGGAGGTAGGTGAATTCAAAAAGCTGTCACAATTTAAGTGGACACATACACTGGCTGATGAAAGTCTATGCTGCATGAGACAAAACCAGGAAGCATGGCTTAGACAAATAAACATCTTTCCATGTTATTTATGTCTCTTCACCCTCTCTCAAAAATTGCTAGGAAGATTTCAAAACATAAACTATAGAAATTAAGTGGTGTGGCTAGGTTTGAGAGTGGTTGCCTATAGCCCCAACTACTAGGAAGATGGAAGCACGAGGACCATTGTACCCACAGGTTTGAGGGTAGCCTAGGCAAGACAACAAGACTTAATTTCAAATAAAGACAAGAAGCATAAAACCCAGCTGTGAACAGGCAAAATGGTTCTGTAGGTAAAGGTACCTGTTGCCAAGTCTGATGACTTGAACTTGGTTTCTAGAACTTACATGGTGGAAAAGACTGACTCCATGCATGTGCCATTGCACACTGCTACCCATACCCCCTCACACACATAAACAAGTACATAGTTAAAATCCACACTTGGAGGTCTGGGCAGGAGGCAACAGCAAGTCTGGTCAGGCCACACAAGAAATGCTGTTTCAACACTTCCTTAAACCATAGAAACAAATGCAAATGAATGCACAAAACAATGTTTTAAAACATTTGTTAAGTGTGTTCCTAGTCATCTTTATTAAGTGAAATCTCCTGACAGAACAGCCAGAAGAAAACCTTTTATTGCTAATTCCACAAATATATACTGAATATGTCCTAGAACTACATCTAAATTGCTACATACCAAACTATCAAAAAAATCTGGATTATAGAGCTCTTGAAAAGGATATAACGTTTGCTATTCCCTAGTGTCAAATACATTGTTTAAAGGTTAAAAACAATTTGCAAGCAAATGTATGGACAAAAGGTAATATTGTGGGACACAATGCAGCCTCCACAATGATATTTCACCTACACACACTCTCCTGTATACTGAAATCATCTCCATAGTACTTATAACATCTAATATATATTACTGTAATATTTAGTAAGTAATCACAAGTCTATACCTATTGACACAGACGCACTGCTTTTCAAAGGATAAAGGAGGAATATATATTTTTAATTAATTATTTTATGTGTATGAGAGTTTTCCTTGGATATATGTCTGTGCACCAAGTGTCTGCCTGGATGGAGCCCATGCAGACTATAAGATGGCATTAGATGGTTGTGAGTTGTTCTGTGGGTGATGGGAACTAAACCCAGGTCCCCTGAAAAAGCAGCAAGGGCTCTCAATTGTTAAACCATCTCTCCAGACCTGAGGAAGAGAATATTCGTATTTGAACCTACAATACAACTTTGAGTGACAAAGAAGAAAGCAAAAATAAATCCACGGGATTCCAGCATTACAGCACGATTACCCACACGTGGCTCTGTGAACTCTCCTAGGCTTTCACCAAAGAAGTCAATTAATTTGCTTTTGGTAACAAAAAAGTGGTTTGTTATTGAAACAGCTATTGTCAGTTATGTAGGTCAGGGAACCAGGCCTGTATAATGTGTACAGGAAAGTGACTGAGTGACAGCTGGGCCTCTCCCCAAGGCACACTTACCTGTCAGGACCACATTGACACTGAGGGCTGCACGAAGACAGAATCTTCACTGCTTGCCAGTTAGTACTTTTTTAAAAATTACCTAAGCTTTAAATTCTCACAGTGAATTGTGGAAATATGTAGATTTTTAAAATGGCTTCTCCGAAGATGCCCATTTGGCTATTACAGCAGATGAGGCCCTGAGGAGCAGGTGTCCTGCATCCCAGAAAAGTGCAGCCCTGTGGGGTCCCTCACCTGTGACACTGTGATGCTGCATTTCTTGGCCAGCTCCTCTTTGGCTTCTTCACTGGGGTAAGGGTTGCTGAGGTGTGAGTAAAAATATTCATTCAAGATTTCTGTGGCCTGTTTACTGAAGTTACGCCTTTTCCGTCTATGACAAAAGGGGGGGGAGGGAAAGTGAGTCACAGTTACAATCAGTGTTAACCAAAGGGACAATTAATTAGGACCATATAAAAGAAAGTGGGCTTCCAATTCATCTCTATGAGAGCTATGTGAGACTCTGGGCAGTCTCTGAAGCATGGCCTAGTCCTATCTAAGGTATAGCATCACTAAGAAAAGTATAAGAAGGTGAAGCACAATTCATCTCATTTTTTTTAATCCAAAAAAAGTTTATTCAAACTTAATATATTCTAGGTTTTAAATGAAGACACACAGGAAATGAAACAGATATGGACACTCTAAGGAACTTACAGGCACCTGCAGGTCAGGAAGAGAGTAGAAAGACATTATAAATAAGAACACAGGCTGGGCAGTTGGTGGCACATGCTGTTGCAGGATATTTGATCACACTGTGAACCCTGAGATTGTGAACTGAAAATATCTGTTTCTAATTGTGTTTTGGCTCTGTCTTTAATCTAGTGCTGTTTGTGTACTGTAAACAAGTACTTGTGATGTGGTTCCTAACACACACCTTTATTCCAAGAGCTAAATGAGTCACCTTAAGTCAAGAGGTGGAACAAGTAACTTGCTGACAGGGAGTGAATATAAGTAAACAGAAAGGAGGGACCTTGAGTTGAAGGTATTTAAGACAGTGTGGAGAAGGAGAAAGGGCTTTTAATCCTGAGATGTCAGTTAAGTAGGAACGTCAATTGGGTGAGCTAGCAGGTTTTCACCCCAGCATCTGATTCCTGAGTCTTCATTGGTAAAATAGAACAACTGGGCTTTAGTTTTTTAAAACAACAACACGCCTTTAATCCCAACACTGGGGAGGCAGAGGCAGGCAGATCTCATTGAATTTGAGGCCAGGCTTAAAGCCTTGACAACTGCTGGCCAGCCAGGGCTACATAGTCTCAACCTGTCCCAATCTTCTCCCTCCATACTGCAAAAGAACACAGAAATCAGTAAGTTTGCATCACAGTGACCATACGAAGTGTCATGAAGAAAACATGTGAGGTAAAATAACAGTGTGTAATAGGGAAACAGGACACAGGCTACAGACCCAGGAAAGGTTTCCTTGAGGAAATCAACTTGAGGTCTGGAACTGTATAGGAGTTAGATGATGAACAGAGGTGAACAGGAGTGGGCATAGGAAATGACCTTGAGATGCAAAAGAATTTGGTTAGTCTAAAGAGCTAGAAGAGGCTGGACTCAGAAAAAGTTAGGGAACATGGGAGATGGTCTGGAAGAAAAGGCGAGTCCAGATGACAGAGGGTGTGGACCTCACAAGCTTACTCTGCTTTTAGTCTCAGTGCAATAAGAAGTTGTCGAGGCTTTAAGTTTTCCTGTTGGTTTTGTTTTTTGAGACAGGATTTCTCTGTATAGCCTGGCTGTCCTGGACTCATTTTGTAGACCAGGCTGGCTTTGAACTCAGAGAGATCTGCCTGCCTCTGCCTCTGCCTCCAGAGTGGTGGGATTAAAGGTGTGTGCTAGCATGCCCTGCTGTTTTGTTTTATTTTAATTATTTTACATTTGCTTATTTAATGTGTGTGTGTGTACTCACATGTGCATGTGTATGCATGACATATGTGTGGAGGCATACATGTGGCATTCAGAAGACAACTTGTAGGAACTGGTTATTTCCTTCCACCATGTAGACCCTAGGACCGTCAAGCTTGATAGCAAGAATTTTGACCCACTAAGCCCTCTCACTGGCCCCATTTTTCATATATTTTTGATTTGTTTGGTTTTTGAGACAGAGTCTCACTATGTAGCCTTGGTTGGCCTAGAGCTTGCTATATAGACAACTTGGCTTTGAATTCAGAGATTCACCTGCCTCTGCCTCACTAAGATTAAAGGCGCACCCCACCACGCCAGCCCAGTTTCCATGTTTTTAAAGGTCATTCTGACACTGAGAACAGTGTCAGAAGGCACAAAAGGAATAGCAGAGACCACTGAAGATTTGGCATCACTGGTCAAACTGTAGGTGATAATAAGATGGCACATGGCAAAAGCCACAAAAATTAGATTCCAGATCCACTTAGAAGGCACAAACAGTAGAAACTAATGGGGTAGTGCAAGAGTGAAGGGGAAGAGGAGGGCAGGAAAAAATATGCACCAAGTTCCTCACAAAGGGAAGAGCAGAGAAGCACATTCTGCTGTTTAGCTGGAGGGGTGTGTATGCGGCAAATATCAGAAAACCAAATATTTGCTAATAACATATTTTGGGTAGCAGAAACATTGCTTATATTTGAAGAATCCCTGCCTGAAAACGAACATCTGTCAGATTTCACTTTAGATTAGCTACTCCATGACTGGAAAACTCCTTCCCTAGATAATTCTCTCAACACTTGCTTCCAATTCATCTTAATGACTTTCTCAACTGTGATATCCTGCATTCAGGAAAGTGAATGTGTAAAGGTATCCAGATCTGTTGGCTACCACGATATCTCTAACATGGCAGGTTAGGTACAACCTGGCAGACCCAGCACTCAGTCAAGGGAGCAATTAGTGTAGGTTTGATAAAAACATCACAGGTTTCTGTTCTGAAGCTTCTTAATTTTAATAACTTTCTGGAAGTTAAACCTTTACATCCTGGGGGTGATTAAAATGAAAAGGATTTTTTTTTTAAGATTTATTTTATTTATTTTATGCATATGTGTGCTCTATCTGCATGTACACCTGCATTCCAGAAGAGGGCACCAGATCACATTGTGGATGGTTGTGAGCCACCATGTGGTTGCTGGGAATTGAACTCAGGACCTTTGGAAGAGCACTAGGCAGTGCTCTTAACCGCTGAGCCATCTCTCCAGCCCCCCAAAAAGGATTTTATGATGAGATGGGTAGAGGAAGAAGAAGGAAGAAGGAAGGATGAGAAACCCACTAAGGAGAGTAGTTCATATTTTGCAGGAATCATGTGTAGCCTGAAAAGGAAGACATTACACTGAAGTGGGATCACCACAGAGGCACCCCATGCTAAGTAGAAGGTAGAGTAAGCAGAGTGGAAAAGGACCAGAACTGATACTTAGTCAAGCCAAAGGCATTCTCCATTGAGAGCACCAGAGTGACCTATACATAAAAGCCTACTTTTGCAGCTGTATGTGGAAACTGGAAGACCCTCTGTTAGCAGACAGCAGCAGCTGACACTGAGTGACAGCCATCTCTTAGATACCTGGCTATCTGCTCTAACTCTCCTCATACTTTAAATTTCGCTATTCCACTCAATCCTACTGCATGGCTACAACATGGAAACCAGTGACAAAGCCAGGGTTGATGAGAGTAAATGACAGGCAGGCATTTATTTGGTTAATGGGAACAGTAAAGGAAGGAATGAAAGAAAATCTCTAGGAAGTAAAGTTTGACTCCAAACTTTTGTTCAGAGGAAGTTTCAGCAAATATCAAAAGACATCAGAGAACAGAATAAAGGGCAGCATAGACTTAGCTCTGCGTGAATTACATATGGGAACAGCAGCCACACAAGTTTATTTCTGAATATTTTACACTGATACACACTGCAAGCCTGTCTAATTGTCAAGAAAACATAATCTTCCCAAAAAGGCATAAGGGCTCGCCCGTCTGAATAGGCATGTAGGCCTGGAGTTCCACAAGCTTGCTTCTTGGCAGAGAGGGGTCACTCAGAACCCAACACAAGCTACGGACTGAAGCCTGCATTCACTGGAAGGCACCGGACAGAAGATGGTCTGATGTTTTATTTATTCTTTAGAAAAACATCTTGTAGAAAATTCCCATTAAGCATATGCCCTTGGTTTCACTTTCCCAGGGCACCACACTTTAAATGGCTGTGCCTCAGGCCAGTGTGCACTGTACATCAGTCTCAAGGCTGTGTGTGTCCCAGCACCACCACTGGGGTTGAGGAATGGAGAGCACTCTCTGCTCCCAGTTCTGCCACTCTCTCATTCTAGCTCTGATTATTCAAGGCCATAGCATTCTTACTCTTTGTGGAAGAAAAATAAATCATTTAGGTGTATATGTTATGAATGCAGTTGTATAAAAACTAAACAGGCACACAGACAAGAATAGGAAAGCATCCACAGGGAAGACCAGAAAGTGTTAGCAGAGTCCCCACAGATGTGCATTTTGAATATATTTCTTATGTTTTTTACTAAAATGTTCAAATTTGATAAAACAAGTTAAAGATTGCTTCTGGATGCCATCTCCCAAACTCTGATATCAGCTCTTAAAAGTACCAATAAAAGTAATCATTCATATGATCAAACTACTCTGTATGAAATTCTCAAAAAATAATCAAAATATTTTTAAATCAAACAAACAAAGAATATGGTGGATGGGGCTAGAGAAACGGCTCAATAGTTAATGCACTTGCTGCTGGTCCAGAGCACACAGGTTCGGTTCCCAGCATCCATCCGGCTCACAGCCTTCTGTGACTTCAGCTCCAGAGGCTCTCACGCCCTCTTCCTAACTCCATAGACATGGCATGTGTATTGAAAGGACAAGTATTGGCCTGGGACACCTGAAGACCAAGCTCTTGCCACAAAAGATTTATTTGCCCCAGAGGGACAAAGGGCAGGGAATAAGAGACAGGAAGTAGAAGATGAGAGAAAAGAACAAGGGAGACAGGGAAGGGGTATTTGTCCCAGAGGCCAAAGGACTGACTGCCTCTGGATATAGAAGAGACAGATGTGGCACATAGGAAGATGGCGGTTTATAAAGACAAAGGGGGAACCCTGTGTTAGGATGAAATGTTTAATTTTAATTGGGCATGTTAATTAGGTGAGCTTTTGGTTGTTGGACTTCAATACTTTGATAGCTGAACCTTGGTAATCAGTTTCAAGGGGAGGAAGTGGCCAAATAAGGGAATAGACCTTGGTGACCAGCTTTAGAAATGTAATCTCACAGTTTTAGCAAGGCAGAGGGAATAAGGGGGAAAGGCAAGGCCTGCCAGAGCCATGTTTGCAAGCTAGTTAGAGTCCTTTCATGTATTCTGCATGCACACACACACATATTCACATATACATTCACACACACAAATAAATACATAAATCCTTTAAAAAATGAAAATACATGCCCACACGCACAAACCACATTCATACACACACACATATATATATACATAATGAATAATAAAAATAAAATCTTCTGTATCAGCTCATTTCAAAATTTAAGATTCAAGAACTTTACTGTGCTAATGAAAATAAGCTTATTACAATTTAAAAATCATCTTTTGGGGGAAATAGGAGCACAAGTCATAGTCATTTATGAAAAAAAGCATGTCACACTTTCAACTATAACTGTGCAACATTTTTTTCTTCGTATACTTCTAATAAAGTATCTTTACAATAACTATAAAACAAAAAAAATAGGCATTCATGTGGCCCATCAATCAATTAGGTTTTCTAATTGATGACATATAAGGAAGATACTTGCTATTGTTTTTACTTTCAATGACTCTGTGGCCTTGCGGGGGGGGGGTGTCATGTCATGAAAAGCTATTTTAAAAAAGGAGCAAATAACCATTTATTTCTGAGAAGTAATCCATAGGAAATAATTCAAAGGTCAAAAGATCAAGTATAGAATAGCACCTCTTCCTATTGTTTTTTTCTCTGCCCTGTTTTCTTTTTCTTCACAGGACTTATCATCCTATTACAATTAGTGTATCATCAAATAGAATACTATTTGATGGTATGTGTTTACCTGTTTTCTCCTTGAGTAGAATGCAAGCTAAACTGGGTACACATGTTTACTTGTCTGGTTAACTGTTAGGTTCCACAGCAAAGTGAGTAGTTGAAGAAGGAAGAAAGGAAGGGTTGGGGAGCAAGCTATAATGCAAACTACTGAAAATAATTAAAATGCTAAAACATAAATAAATGGGTCCATGAGTGGTAGTGGAGGCCTTTAATGCCAGCACTGGGAGACAGAGGCAGGTGGATCTCTGTAAGTCTGAATCTAACCTGGTCCACAAAGCAAGATCCAGGCAGCAAGAGCTACAAAGTGAACCCCTGTCTCCAAAAAACAAACAAATGAAAATCAGAAGGAAATACATTAAAACATTTGCAATGCTTTAATTTGCAAAGACCAAAATTATGGGTGCCTTTTATCCCTCTCTTCTAGTTTATACATTTTCCAAACTTCCTACAATGATCTTGGGATTTTGAAATTAGAAATAATGATAGTAAACTTTTTTGAAAGAGTCAAGTGGGGTGACCCCTGCCTATAATCCCAGTGTCTCCAAAGTCTGAGCCAGGACAATCACAAATCTGAGGCAACTAAGATTCTATTTCAAAATAACAACTTCTGAAGGGGCTGAGGGTGTAGTTCACTGGTATTTAGTTTGCCTGTCATGTGAAAGATCCAGTGTTCCATCCTCAGTACAAAACAAAAAATCCAACACTGAAAATCTTCACAACAACAAAGAATAGGCCATACACAAAGAGAGCCTTAAACTCCAGAAAAGGAGCATTTATGTGACTTTTGACCAACTGTGGTCTTGTTTTATTTATTTGATCTGTCTTTTGGTGCTAAGATAAAACCCAGGGCCTCCGGCATGCTAACAACTGTACTTCACCCCCTACACAAGCAAGCTACCATAGTTTTAAGCAAAGCACCAGGGTATCACAGTAGTACTGAAGGTAAGGGATGATGAGAATGGCCTGTGGGGACTGGGCCCAGGGACAGAGGGACCTGGGAAAGAGCGTTGTATTAGCTTAGGTAAAAAAGGATGTACAGGAACCATGGGACCAAGAGAGAGGAAAGCAAAAGGCCAGTATGAAAGACACCAAAAGAAGACAGTCCTGGTGACCAGTTCAGCAGGGCCAGAGGATCCAGAATTTTGCTTTATTCGGGAAAATAATATATAATTAGGTGTAAATGTTTCCTGCTTGAATCTTAGACAGGTCTGGCATACAGGTGTTCATACCCTTAGTTTTCTAGTTGAAACACTGCCTCACATATTTGTGTTAATATTGTGAGATTTAGATGAAAATGATGACTTCTGTCAGAATCTGAGAGAAGAAAACAAGATAAAATAGAAATCCTGATATATTTATCCCTCTCAGGTCTCTGAGGTGATTGAAGAACAGATAGATAAAGTCTCATAATTAAATTTTGAGTTGTTTAGGAGTCAAGAGAGTGTTATACATCTAAGAAGATACTTTTAAAATTGTGTTGCAATTAGTATGAATGTTGAGTCATATAGAACTTTAAACTCATGGAGATGTTTAGATAGTAGAATGTTAAAGTCAGGTACCAAATACACATGGACTGGACATTGGGAATGTACGTTAAGCCATATAATCCTCATAACTGTGGCCTAATTACCTCTGTTGTACTGTATTGTATTTATTATTATAAGAGAAAGAGCCATTTCTTGAACTGAAAGGAGAAACTGTAGGGGGAAATAAGATATACCTTAAACTTAAAAGAAAAAAAAAAAAGGGAAGAGGATGGGGGGTTGAGGGTGGGGGAGGGTGGGACTGGAGGGGAAATAGGGAGGGGACTGCGATTGAGATGTAACTTGAAGAAATAAAAAAGAAAGGAAAAAAAAAAAGAAAAGTCAAAGTACTTTCACATGTAGTTTCTGAATAAAGGATACGCTACAATATTTCTAGTAATGACATAAACTAATGTTGTATGGTGATGATGAGCAATAAAGTGACTACACAGCAGAAAAAAAGAAATCCTTTTCCAAAGCTGGACTGACCCCTGGCTTGAAAATTGCCCCCAGAAGCGTCTTCACAGTGTGTCTGTACTAAGTCCTTGACAGCTCTTCTGTGCCATTCAGTAGGTCACCATAGACAATTAACTACCACATACAACAGTTACCTCACTCCACACAGGGGACACTAGCAGGCTTTCTCATTTGGCCTGACAGAGACTGGTGTTTTATGGTGATGTGAGCAATCAAGTAAAGCTGCGTCTCTGGAATATCTCTGTCTCCAGATGCTTTCAGACAGTAGACACAAGCAGAGTAAATGCTAAATTCTTAGAGGGGCTGGAGAGACGGGTCAGCGGCTGTGAGCACGTGACACTCTTGCCTTTAAGTACCTGGGTTCAGTTCCCAGCAACCACATGGTGGCTCACAACAGTCTCCAGCACCAGTTCCAGAGGACCTGATGCCTTCTGATCGTCATGGGCTCCTATACACACTGGTACCCAGACATACATGCAGGCAAAACCATACACAGAAAATAAAAATAATCTTTAAAAATCATTTAAAACAAACTTGTATTAGAATTTCATGCAAAAAAAAATCAACCTTAAAACCCTTTTGGCATCAGAAAAGAAAGGATGTAATTAGTCCCAAAGCCTTTAGCAGAAGCACTAGCCCTATTCATTTTCAGAGTCACTCAATTGGCAGCTACCTAGTTACACTTCCAGGACAAGAAAAGGCTGCTCTGATGCACGGGTACCAAGAGGTGGATCACCTGTCTACTCATAGAAAAGAGCTCATATAGCCAAATTGGAGAAGGAAAAAAGAAAAAAATCTAAGAGCAGCCAACCAGTTTCTGTGAAAACAACAGACAAAAAGAGTAAAGAGAGAAACACATACCTGGCGTCAAGGAACCTTGATCTTAAAATCATAACTGCCTCACACGTGCTTTGCTTGAGCTGCATCTGAATGGAACTAAATTTCCGATGAATGATGCCCACCATCCTTTCGATCTCTTTTGGGGAAATGGGACGTGTTCTACTCTGTTCTCGGAGAAGGTTCATCACATGTGTTGTGAATTCATTACATGCCTGTAGCAAGGAAAAAAAAAATCACTCCTTAGGAACCTGAAACTTTGCATTATTACACCCAGGCATTCACCAGTCTGAATTTCTATCTCACTAGCAATGGCCAGCAGCATTATGCAGTGAGTAAGGGAGTATGAACTAAGACACTGAGGAGGTCGTGGTTACATGGTTAAAACAGTAAGATTTGTGAAACTGACTGGCCAGACATGCAAAGGACCAGACCCTGACCCCACTTCCCACCCGGCCCTGATCCACTTGCAGATGTTTCCCACTGGAACACACTGACAACTATCTCCTCTCAAGGGCATGCTCACAGCTAATGCTAAATACCTTCTACTTTCTCTAGGGTGTTGTACCTAGTCAACTGTTTACTGCAGGATCATGAAGTCAAAATCCTCCAGTGCTGCCAGGGACACAGAAATGAGAGGACACAAAAAGAGCTGGTCTTCAGAGATGAGATGTAATATGAATTATCACATAAGCCAGTGTAAAGGCCAATGAGAAGATGATAATACGTGTTCTGCTAATTCCAAAGAAGGAGTAGTGCTATCCAGAAGCTTCATGGTGCAAGTGATGTTGCACTCTCAGAATGGAGGGAATTTTGCAGATGAAGACAGGGGTCAGGAGAGCACAGGCATAGCACCTAGTGATGCAGCATGTGTTGAACTCAGAGAGATGGCAGAGAGAACAGGAGCAGAAAGAATAGGTGCCTGTTTTGTTTTGTTTGGTGCTGGGGATTAGTAACTCCACCAGCCCAGGGATTCCAGTCTGAGTAAGCACACATCTGTACAGCAACATTGTAATAACATCAGATTAGTTATCCACAGTGCAGGCTTGAGTGAATAAAAGCCACCCTGTAAAGCACCTCTGTTCTTCAGGGGAGAGACAGAAGAGAGCAAGAATCCAAACTGAGTCTGAAGCATCTTAGCTAGTAATCCTCAGACACCATCTCCTCCAGTTCCCCTCCACTATAGTACTTCTACAGTAACTGGGCCTACACTGAATCCAGTACTTCCTCAGTGAATAAACAGCAGTTTCTACTCTGAATAAAAAGCATCTGGCATCTTAAGGCCATAGGAAAACATATTCTGAACTGAGATAGTGTCCGCCTCCCTCAATGTTTCTCATTAAAACAATGGATTTCCTAACTGCTCACTGAGAAGCTAAACTTGCCACTTACTGAAGATTTCCTACACATTCTCTAAGAAAAGCTAGCAGCAAGTCTTGCTCACCATTCCTTTGAAGTATTTTCCAAATGTTTTAAATTGTGAGAACTTGTTCTCTGTAAATGGTGGCTGTGTTACAGGGGTTTTCAGAGTGAAGCTGTATAATATATACTGCAGATATCCAATAAACACCTACAGGTTGGTAGCCTTTTGTACCACAACTCAAGAGTGAGAGTAAGGCTGGTTAACATCCATAAACCCAGCACTCTGCACCATAAATAAGCAAAAGCAGCTATACTGCAGAGGATTAGGAGAGGACTGTTGGGTGTCTCCTGATGCTGCATGTGCTTGGGTATTTCTGAGGGAAGATTCTGTGAGTTTGGTTTGTTTCCTTTTTAGAATCAAAGATAGTCTATAAGTTTTAAAAGTCAGTTAATTATCGTGCTAGTATTTAGTAATTTCTAATAAACAGTAAAATATTAAGGAATTCTGTAGATTAAAAGCAGTTCTTAGGCTAGGCATGGTAGTACACACCTTTAACCTCAGCACTCAGAGGAGGCAGAGGCAGCTGGAACTCTGCAAGTTTGAGGTAGCCTAGTCTACAAAGTGAGTTACAGGCCAGTCTGGGCTACAAAGTGAGGCAGTGCCTCAAAAAGGGAACAAAAACAAAAACAGTTTTTCTATCTTTAAGGAAATCAAACTTCTAAAAAGCAAATTTAGATTTCCCCACTATATTATCAATCTGGATTTACACCCAGCAGAAAGCAAGTGGCCACGTGGCCAAGAAACATGTATATATTTTCTCCTGTGCTATCCCTAAGGGGATGCTTATAGCATTTCCAAACTGTATAATACGACAACCTCAGCCTCTAGTTTTCTCATAAGTAAAATGAAAAAACACTGAACTATTTCTCAAAGGATTAGCAAATTCTATAGTTCCATAGAATGTTAACAGATGGTCCAAAGGCACACTACATTTGGAAAGTGACGAGCTAACTGAAGCTGCGAAATATATTTTTGCAAGCCTCCTGGGTGTTTCTATGCCAACATATGTGCATGCTAAATCCCCAGGGACAGTCTTTCTAACTTTACTCATAATTGGCCACAAGACTTTGTATCTTGAGAGCAGTGCTTCCCAATAAAGCACAGAATGAGCCACATAAGTTTTGATTTTTTTGTTGTTTTTTTTTCTCTAGGAGTCAACATTCTAAAAATTGGGTAAAATTAATTTTAATGATAAATCTTATTCAAACAACTCATGAATAACACTTCAATACATAACCAATGCTTTAAAACTGTCACTGAAGTATTTCATATCCTTTTCTGTACTCTTTCAAATCCAGTGTGCATTCTACACCTCAATTTGGACTAGCCTAATTTGGCATACTTCACTAGCTACCTGTGGCTAATGGCTCCTGGCTGTTGCGTGGGACTGCACAGCACTACAGCATTTTGTGAACCAATGGCCTGGTAATCCTTGACTGATCAGACAGACAACAAACAAATATCACAAGCACACTGTCGACCACATAGGCCAGTCTCATTCAGGAACATTCTTGGTGAAAATTACAAATTGTCCATCTTATTACATCTCAGCTCTCAGGTATGTCTTTAATATTCCGTGTGACAAAGAGGAAATATGCAGAAAGCACTTCTGCATATCAAAGGATGATTGTCTCAAGAAAATTCAATATATGGATAAATTTAGAGTTTGATCACTTTTCCCCAGAATGCTATTTTTATATGAAAAGAAAACAGATAAATTACTATTATTTGGAGCTGTTATTATTTAGCAAATGTTTTCTCAAAAATGAACCAAGTGAGTCAGTCCATCACATAGAACTAAACAGCTCGCTGGGCGTGGCGGTGCACACCTTTAATCCCAGCACTCAGGAGGCAGAGGCAGTGATACTTTTTCCCTACACCACTGAAAGTAAATTACAGCCTCATTCTCATCATCATCTGTATTGGTTTCAGAGGAAAGTACAGCAAGCAGTGCCTAATAATCTACTCTCTAAGAAGGTGAGTTCAAGGACAGCCTGGTCTACAAAGTGAGTCCAGGACAGTCAAGGATACACAGAGAAACCCTGTCTCAAAAAAAAAAAAAAAAAAAAAACCTTAAAAAAAAAAACCCCAAAAAACAAACTAAACAGCTCGCAGAATTTGTACCAATGATAAAATGATTTCTGAAAACTCGAGACCCTGATGATTTCCCTGGAGACCCTGTGATATCCAGTGTTGACATTAGGGTCTATTTTATGTTGTACAATGCCTAATGTGTACTACTACACACAACATATCCCAATCCAGTGAATTAACACTTCCAAAGTAGTCGATGCACTGTACTACAAAAGCATGCATAGGGAGAGAGTCTATTCACACTACAAATTAGACTAATAGGTTCCCAAGCAACAAAGCACAACATGTTCATTCATACAGTTTCAGATTACTACCTGTCATGTTTCGGTGTATAAAAAAGGATATCCATGATTTTTTGAAAAGGATGTTGATATTGAGCTATCTCTCCTCTTTTCCAATGTGTAAGCCCAGAAATCCCTCACAAACTTCAACTGTATGACAACAGATTGATTATGGAGTGAACACAAGAATAAAACTCATTTCTCTCATCCCTAAGATTAGTGTCTGCAAAAGGCAAAAGCAATGTTCTTCTCACAAATGTTTCAAGATTTACAAGACAGGGTCTCACCTTGGTTTGCCTGAGACTTTCTACACCAGGTTGGGCTCGAACACACAGAGATCTCCATGCCTCTTCCTTCCAAATACTGAGATTAAAGATGTAGGTAACCATACCCAGCTGAAGGTTTTTACTTTTTGATAAAGTTTTAAAAATTAGGCTAGCATGTTTGCTATTTTTAAAAATGATTAATTAATACATTTGGGATTGTCGAGCTTTAATTGCTATTATAATAAATATTGATAGAATCTACCAACCAAAAGGTCCTGCAAATACAAACTGAGAGAACTGTTTGGCTGGAGTATTCTAATTATTTCACTGCACTCTGAAAATTTCTGTAAACCTACTTATACATTATGGTTACATACACCTATGGCAGGGAATATGTCACTGTCACTAATTCAAGACATTATGTGAATGATTCTTGAGACATTAGCTCTTTCTTTTGGTCTGATCTCTCCTCTCCCCAGCATGGATATTTTCTCTGTGGTTCCTAATGGGCATTAGAGACTCTCAAGAGAAAAAGAAAAAGGTTGAAAGAAAAAAGATTCTGCATTTAAAAACTCATAATTTCCTAAAACATTTGCTGAACATCTCACAACTTATTAAATGAAGCCATCTATGAATGAAAATGCTGAGGAGCAATTTGGCACTCACAGAACTCAGAGCTTTTCTTTAAGCCAGTAGTTCATACATGATTAATTAGAACATCTCATTTATGTGGTGTGCACTTTAGCTCATTACTCTAAGTAAAATTCGTTAAGTATTTACATTTAGATAATTAAAATCTGGGTACACCCTTAAGAAAGATGCATACACTTTAGACAAAGTGATTTTTTTCCCTACACCACTGAAAGTAAATTACAGCCTCATTCTCATCATCATCTGTACTGGTTTCAGAAGAAAGTGCAGCAAGCAGTGCCTCATAATCTACTCTCTAAGAAGGTGTACTTTCAAAAAAAAAAAAAAACAGCAGAGTAGATGCTCAAGCGATTACAGAGCTGTTTAGAAACTCCACCCAAACAGATGCTGGCTCTGATGCTATTCACACTGCAGGATGTACATACACCTCCCTCTATCCAAGACTACATCACTAATATAGACACTTTTCATCATCTTACTGTTTTTCCAAGTGAAATTATCAGTTTAAAACTTGCTAGTAAATGTTCGTAATATAAATATAACTTTACCTTGGTTAACTGGAATATTTAGGAAAAGGGGTTTTGATTTCTTGAACTTTCTGACGAGAATACTGGCAGAAATCCCTTTTTCTTTCAATGCAGCTACTAAAAACTAGGATGAATTTCTGTGTTTTAAAACATACACTAGTCAGGTGGTGGTGGAGCATACCTTTAATCTCAGCACTTGGGAGGCAGAGGCAAGAGGATCTCTGTGAGTTCCAGGCCAGTCTGTTCCACAAAGAGGGTTCCAGGACAACTAGGGATGCACAAAAAAAACCCTATCTCAAAAAAAAACCAAAACTAAAAAAATTCCAAAAAACCCCCCAAACACAAAAAACCCACATACTATATTCATACAATTTACATAAATAATGAAAAGCTTCAGCAGATAAAATATTTGTAATCAATCATTATAAATTATTTTAAATTATTATAAATTTTGTTCTTTCCCATTTACTCCTTTCTCTTTACAAAATAGAAGCCAACTGATAATCCAGGATTTAAAATATTTAGATTCTAGATTAATGTTTGATAATATTTTTTTGGCTAGTAAAACTGTCTCCTTGACATCCAAATATATTTGATTTATATGCAAAACTAAAGTTTTCAGTGTTTTAAAAAGAATTGTGATGGTGTTTTTTTTTCAGTTGAAAATCGGTTTTCTATTCTTTTAAATTCACGTAATTGAATGTAAAACTGCAAAATCATACAGAGGACAAGCACAGATTTTAAAGAAAGTTTTAAAACAGTTCAGTGATCAATTCTAAAAACTGAATTAGTTTTTGCAACTATCTAAATAAGATGATTATTGGCAACAGTTCATAAATCTCCATTCTAAAACCTATTTTTGATGAAAAGAATAACTCTCTCTTAAAGGTATGTGCCCAGTGTGATTTGCATGCCTACAGTCCCAGCTATTTCCAAGGCTGAAGCAGAAGATTCACTGAACCCAGGTATTTGAGGCCAGTCTCAGCCACATAGTAAGACCCCATTTCAAACAGTAGTTACCTCTAAAATCTGACTTCAACTATTCAGTTTCTAGATGCTTTGATAACCTCATATGACCTTACTCTAATGTTTTAGATTTTCATATTCATCAAATGCTTATTAAATCTACAAATTCTTATTTAAGGATAAAAGTTAGCATTAAAAGATCTTGCATACGCCAACTGGAATGAGATCAAAATACAGCCAACCAACAAGTAACTTAGAGAAAAAGATGGGAATATGCAAATATTCCTTCCAAGCAAGAAAAATCTTGGCATGAAAGCTAGTGGGTAAAACTTGGCTGTATATGCTGGCATATGCCTGTAATCCCAGCTGCTCAGAAGGCTGAAGTGAGAGGATCACAAGTTCAAGTCCAGCCTGGGTAACTGAGACCCTGTCTTGATACAAAGTCAAAGGGGCTGGAGTAGAACACTTGTTCAGCACACCTGAGACCTTAAAGTAAGACACTTCCCACAAAGCAATAGGGGGAAAAAAGCCTTGCTAGGGAGACTGAAATAAAAACTTTACACTAATTAGTGTCCTTTTATCTACTTAACTATTAGGAAAGGCAAAATGGAATGAGGCATTTGAGGTAACAAGGCAACAACACATCAGCACTTTTTTTTGCCATGACCACAAACTGAACTTAGGACAACAAACATTCTTTCCCCGAGCTACATCCCCCAGTGGTAATATAAGCAATTTTAACCTGATAAAATAAAATTCTTCTACAAGCAAATGTGATTTTTGCCAGCAATTTAAGCATATAATGTAGGGATACTCCAAAACCACAAACATGGCCTTTACTATGGCTTAAATTCTTCCACTCCCCATTTCCCAGGAGTCCCCAGAAACCTAAGGCATCAAATTCCTTGTAGTCTTCTGTTATTGCAAAGCAGTACCTGGATTTGAGCACATTCAGAGTTTAGGTCGGGTTCTAGTGCTTTCATGGATTTGGGATGAATTCAAAGAGAAGGTTTCCAGATGCTTAAGAAGGATTGGGAACCTTACAATATTTCTGCCTTCAGCAAAAATGTATTTCAATATAATTATAGTAGATAGCTTTCAATGTGTCATCTCTATTATAGCAGCTGTAAATTACAACATGAATTGCCTGTATACAAGCATTTCTTTTGCTACAAGCAAAGTGGGAGAGCTGTGTTGAGTATGATATATCTTCTCCTCTTCAACTGAGGACAAACACTGAGGTCAAATCTCATTTGCAAAAACTAGTGTGTTCATTCCCTTTTGGTAGCAAGGTAGAGAAACCAAGAAAGCACAGCTCATTTGAGAGCTTGAGTTCTTAAAAACAAGACTCACTAGCACCCATGGTTTAACTTCATTCAGATTTCATGAAGTCTAGCAGCTGGGCCACTAGGCATAGGAACATACTTAAAAAATACAGTAAAGGCATTTTCCAAGAATTGTAGCTAATCAAGAAGATGGAAGCTTGTCTTTCAACTAGAAGAAAGCAATAAACTCAAGATGAAGTACTGTAAGGTGTTTGCTGTAAGCCTTGGGAAACTATCATATTCTAGCTAGATGTCAGATGAACAAGATCAAAGTAGAATGGAATTGTTTCTGTGGGGTGATGGCAATACTAAAAAACACATTTGTACATAATACTTCAAAAACATTTATAAGTGAAATTGGATGATTATCCCAAGTATCATTAAATCTCTGAATCTATGAAATAGAGATGCATTCTCCATTTTATGGAGGGAAAATAATAGTATTCTAAAGATAATCCATTCCTAATATGTAAAGTGAGCCTTGCAGCTTAGATGTGATTTTGCTCCTGCTGTAGCTCTAGCCTGCTCATCTGTGAGTGTGGCTGCGCCTGTAACTTGTAAGGTTCTTTAATTTACTGCAGTGGTGATGTTTGTTAATTTTATGGCAATCTAAATCTGAGCAGGCTTCAGATACATTTTCATTACAGCTTCATTGCAAAACACAGCAGAGTAAATACCGCTTAAGATTCTGGTGTAGTTTATTTCTTTGAGACTCAGAATCTTCCAACAAAGCCTCCGCCTTGATGCACATAGTCTTCCTAGTTCCTGATAAACGTTCTGTCATTCAGCATTCATTCCCATGATCACTTTTAAAAAGAAAATATAAATTTTGGAAAATCTTTAAGATACTTGTTTTTATCTGTTTCTGTTCCCATTTCAAACACAAAGCAACATGGGCTAATCTGAGGATGTCTGAATATGATGAGCTCATTATTTTTCAGTTCTTCCTGTGAAACAATAAAACTTAATAACAAGAATGGTCTATGATCAGAAACTGATCCAATGCCTGATTCTGACACTTGTGTGTGACACTGGACAATTACCTCCTCTAGAAAATGGAATACTATTTATTTTAGAAATGCTATTCCTTTCCCTCACTTAACTCTATTTAGCCATTCAAGTAACCAAAGTCCCTTGTTTTTGTGTTTAAACAGAGGGAAATGTCTTCCTATAAAGCACCACTGGCAGAAACACAGCTCTAAAGCTGTCCAAAGACAATTGGAGAGGTTAAACACCACACTTCATCTGCAAACATCTTAGAACCTACAGACAAAGTGTGTAAACTACAATTCTGCTAAACCTATGAATACTTCATCATAATCTGCCTGTCCACAGTACTTCACAGATTCCACACATCTATGTGTCCTTCTGAACATGTTAAAAATGAGGAAGGAAATATACATTAAAATATCCATGAAGCCACTAACAATACCCAGAAATACCATGCATTATAACATTTAATTTCTTTTTAACTCAAATACAATCAATTAACTTATGTAGAACTTGAGTATAATGTGCATTTTTAAGGCAAAGCACGCTCACATTCGTGCATGTACATACACACACACACCCCTAGTGAGCCGATTCTGGTTACTAAATTGAGGTTACTAAAGTCTCTTAAAATTTTTTTAGGACATTTCTAAGATAAGAATGCTTGCCGGGCATGGTGGCACATGCCTTTAATCCCAACACTGGGGAGGCAGAGGCAGGTGGATCTCTGTGAGTTCAAGGCCAGCCTGATCTACAAAGCGAGTCCAGGACAGCCAGGGCTACACAGAGAAACCCTGTCTTGGAAAAAAAAAAAAAAGAAAGAATGCTTGAGTCCTTGCCTTCCACTGATGCCAGCTTCACCCAACATCTAACAGGGCCATCTGGATGAAGTACTAAGTCTGGCATGAAGAAAGATACTGTGACAGGGCAGTCAGAGACAACCAGAACAGTGATGCCATTTGGCACCAATATACCCGTGTCTATGCAAGGTGACTAGTGGCAGTTGCCTGGCAAATATGCATAGATCTGTTTAACATAAAGTTATGCAATTAGGATTATACTACAAATTAGAACCATTTTCTATTGTTTATGCTCAGGGCAACCTTTCAACCATGACTTATTTTGTTTATTCTCAATTATTCATGTCAAATCAGAAAGCTGCATTTTTCATATACATATACAGTAATTTTTCCAAATTTCTTATCTGAACAGTCTCTACAAAAATTTACCCTTGCAAATAAAATAGTTTTGAAACCCACAAAGTCATGCCTAGAAAATAGAAAACTGTATAATATTAATTTGCATTTCATTTTAACATACACTACATATATCTTTCTACTCTTCCTCAAAACACTCACCTCTGGGATAAAGATGTAGCATTTGCTTAATATTATCATTCTCTGAATGTAAGAAAAGGCAGGGGTAGGGGGCCAACATATACAACTGAAACTGCTCAGAGAACTGTGAAAAATCAATGGTAAAACAGAAGACTGGTTTTCAGGGATCAATAGGGTAGGACTGAAGAGAATAGGAAGAGAGGGAGAAAGGAAGAGAGAAAGGGAGGGAGGAGGAGGGAGAGAAGGAAGAGAGACAGAGACAGAGAATGCACAAGGATTGTTAGGGCACTGGAAATGCTCTCAGGTGCTGTAAGCATATGAATCTGTCCAAGTGCAGAGACTGTGTGAGACCAAGAGAACAGAATGTGAACCCTGGGTGCTGCTGTGTCAGTGCTGGTTCATGAGCTGTAACAAACAGACCTCTCTAGCACATGGTGCTGCTAAGTAAGCCATGCATATGTGAGAACAGGAAGCATGGGAGATACCTCTGAGATAAAACCAATAATGAACCTAAACTGCTCTTCTTTTTTTCTTTAAGCAAAAGTAAAGTCACCAGGAACACCCATTCACCCCACAAACACACACACAGTTCCCTCTAAAGTGTATGGGCATTATGAAAAACTTCCAACTCTCATTTATGGGTGAAATTATATAAAAAGGTGAGGGGGAAAGACAGTTGAGATTGGGAGGAGGCTGACTGTTTATCTGGGGAAGAACTCTATGACATCACTTGAATGAAGTGCTACTGTTTATATCTAGCTTTGCTGCCCAGGCTGGGCTTAAACTCCTGCTCAGAAGCCATTGTCTTGCCTTAGCCTTCCCAGTAGCTGAGACTAGAGACAGGCCACTGGACCAGCTTACTGTTTTGATCTCCAAACATGGCAATTTTACAGGATTCAACCAAACTAATCTCTTTATTTTGGTGTATGTTCAAAATTTGACATTATAGTGGATCTTTTCAATGAGAACCATGTTAAGTGAGAAGTCCTTAATCTAAGGATTTTAGCTTTAAATTACTAACCTGAATATGTTGAAAACCTGACGACTCACATTTTACCATGTTACACTGAATCCAGGAATCACTAGAGTTAAACTGGCAATGTGACTTTCCATTGTTGGCACATAGTACAATGACATAGCTTAAACTCAAAGATACCTGAGGTTCAATGAAGTATGGCTAGTAAGTTTTCTGAGGTTTTTAATCCTTACTCTTTGTGATGGGGGTTTAGCATAATGTCTGGTCTGCCCTGTCCTCCTGGCACAATGACAATTAGCCAGAAGGCCTCATCCTCAGATGATCCCAGAAGCGCCTTCCACATATTCTAGCACAGTAGATAGAATTAGTTCCTAGGAGAATTCTACAACTGTGTATAAGATCAAAACCTCACTATGCAATGATGCTTCCCTTTTTAAAAGCCATTTAAAGCTTGTGAGCAAAGTCTGTGCCTAGGTACAATTTTACAGAGCTCTGCAGGGCACCAAGTGTGAGGTTAGCAAGAAGGAAGGGCTTACAAGTGTGGTAGTTAGGTGGCATGAATGTGAGGAATGAATGAAACTGAAACAAAGGGATATGAGGGCTAGCTCTGCCTCTAAAAGCTCACAGAACCTTCATTGCATGGCTCCCACAACTCACTTGGTTTTGTTGTTTTTTCCTCCCTTGGTTTTGTGCATACATCATCTGTGCTCATTTTAGTCTATGTGTCAACACCTATCCCTTCTGGCCCTTGGAATTGGTTAGTACAGTCTAGTAGAAGAGCAATAGAGGGTTTGTGCAGGACTGAGAGTGGCGGCTGCTGACCTGTTCATATTTCTCCAGTTCTGTATGATAGATTTGTCTGATCTGGGTCAATTTGGCTCTGTAATCTGAGTGTTCAATAGAGTTATCTGAAGAACCTCCAGAGGCTGCCGCGGCTGCAGCTGCTGCCGCCGATCCCCCACCTTTCTCAGGACCTGAAACCCCTTCTGCCAAAAGCATATTGTCCAGTCTCATTAGCTGGGGGTCGGGAGGGTCTTCCTCCTGGGCTCCTCTGATGCTGAGACCTTCAAGGAAAGAGAAAGACAGAGAGAAGAAGCGAGAGACAGAGGACAAACAGTGTGAGTATTTTGTTTATTTGAGAAAATGATCAAACAACATCAGTGTATTACAGTTCATGCTGAGAACTTCATTGCTCACATTTGATAAACAAGCTTGACTATGAGAATTACTTTCAAAACACATTCACATGCATCCTAGGACTCCTAATACACTCCTTCATGATGTTACCCCAATTTGGATTCTAAGAAAGAGGTATGCTTGACTTCTTAGGATATTTTGATAATCCAAACTTCAGATTTAAATGATTTATAAAGTAGGAAGGAGGACTTAAGAAGAAGAAAATAATGCAGAGACATAAACAAACTTATCAAAGTTTGCTTAATCTGTCTCTCTGTGCACAGAAACAGAATTGAAAATTTCATAACATAATTTTAATTTACAAGCTATTTCAAAAATTGAAAAATAAACAAGACTAGATGGCTTTCTATCATGCATTCTCAAAGACAAAATACATTCAATATGAAGTGATTAACTAGACTTAAATACATATTGAAAGAGCATTGTTAGGCACATGCCAGCAGACTGCTCAAGGATACCAAACACAGTTTAAAGTGCACCACTAACACAGCAATTGAGTGTTGGGCACAGCAGCCTCTTTCTGCTTTTAAATCAAGAACCTTCAAGTGATGCCAGTCAGCAGCCTCTTCTGAGTACTATAGATCAAAGCTGACAATTCATAGGTTTAATCAGGTCATACAGGCTTTCTGCCAACATGTTTTCAACAACACAGAAGACAAAGTTTTAAAATAATTATTATGGTATAAAAAGCACTGGAGTCAAAACAGCTCAAAATCAGCATTTTCATTAATGTGTAACACAATTTAAACTATCCCAGCCCAATTAACCTCTGTAAATCTGTTCAGAAGCAGGTTCCCCACACTAGTTATGAGCCATGGGGAGGCGGAGTTGGCATCTCACATGTTTGCATTTGGATTCTGCCTCTTGCATGTGTGCCTGTTGTTTATCCACAGTAGCGCACACTCTGTGTCTGGTGTAACTTACATGACAGTAACATCTATAGGCTGCCAAGTACTCAACTGATCACCAGCTCTGAGATTTCATATGCTAACCTACTTGTACCATCAATTCTTTTATGAGCAGACTTCACCCACAGACACTCTGAATTATGCTCACAGCATGACAGAGCTCTTGGTTGCCTTAGCTCAAATATATAACTTTGATTTCCTCCCCCCAAACATTTTAAAGCTGTCACTTTTGTTTAAAAGTAATTTCAACTGAATAATACAACTAAGTCACCGTAATTTAAAATAATATCAGTTCCTGTTCAGAGACAAATAAGACCTGAAAATTATAACATATGAAGGTGATAAATTCATTTACAGAAACCAAAACTTAGATAACCCTTTAAGCTAAAATCTCTAGGAACACATCATTGCTGATAGCAAGAAAGAGAAGAATGTATTTGCTAGTTCCTGGGGGACTAGAAAGAACTGCCTCAGAGTGTTGTAGAACTGCTCCATATTGACTAAGTTGGTGTTTTTAATTTAACATCTTTCCTTTTCTCCCTTCTTATTCATTAAAATGTTTCAAGTCTTAAGACCTTGACTGGACTTACTCTTGGCTTACACACCTCATTTTCCACGCCTTGATGTGGGTGAGCTCACGGGTAATTTCTTCTTGCCCTTCTAGTTCTGTTTAATTTTAAATGAAGTTAGGCTTTTTACATTTCTGTTTTAAGTCGTTTGCTCAATTTGGTGTGTGCGTGCGTGTGTGTGTGTCTGTGTGTGCGTGTGTGTGCGTGCGTGTGTGCGTGCGTGCGTGTGTGTGCGCGCGTGTGTGTGTGTGCATGTGTGCGTGTGTGTGTGTGCGCGCGCTCATTTCTCTTCTTTATTTCTAGATGATTGTCTAGAATCTGCTGAAAAGGGAGAAAATTTTCTTTATTAATGAACTACACAGCCCTAGCTGGGATGACTGATCCCTCTGACTCTTCCTTCTGAGGCTGGGATCACCTACAGGTGTGAGCCACCATCGTTGGCTGCAAATGTGTATTTTTTTTATTATGCCTTCAAGGTTCTGTAAGGTTTCTAATTTCCCCTTTGTATTTAAGCACACTGATCTTTTTCTCATGGCATGTGGTAAGGTTCTCTTTAGCAGGACATCAATAGTCAGAGCCAAAATTACTATACTTCTTTGAGTTCCCTGCACTGGGTGGCAGACAGGAGTTAGATGTTCACCAGGGAAGCTGACCACGAGAGAAAAGAAAAATCATCAGGAATACAAAAGGCACAAAGTGACTAGGTACCTGTGGCATTCTATTAACACTTAAGATTGCATATGGACCACCAACCCTGTGCTATTAGGAGGCTCAGTAGCATTGGACACAAGAAAAATTATGAGTACATATTGTAACAGCTATGCTTTCTTATGATGCCTGCTTTTAAAAACCATAAGTAAGTCACCATGTGTTTGCCTCAAGAACAAGAAAAACATTTTAATGAAATCCTCTGTATTTACTTTCTAAATAAATTATGTGCATCAAATCCCATGAGAAAAATCATCTCCTAACAGAATTTTCATATTCTGTGAATAAAAAGGACTGAGGAGCATTGTGTAATTAGGCAGCACTGAGAAGGCAGTTTATCAATAATGAAGTCATTTTCAAAACTACAGTTCGAAAAGTAAATATATTTTCTCTATTAAGCAAAGTAATGATTATGGGATGCCTAAATTGTAATGCTTGATTTCTAAATTTATTTTCAGTTTGAATATTTGTATTTATTTCTTTACTTAAGTCACCATTTGATTTCTCATCCTTCCTTCCTTTCCATCACTATTACTATGCTCTCTAACCTCCCCAGGGCACCCATGGCTTCCAGTCGCAACACCCACTCCTCTGAGCACCTATAAACATTTTAAGGAGCCTACCTAGACTTGCAAAAGCCAGAATGAATCACCCCTTGGCGTCAAAAGGTCCTGGTAACTTTACACAGAAACTTGATGAAACAACAATTAAAGGATTTCAATTCAAAACATGTGTATCCTGGAACATATAAATAGGTTTAAAAGTTTTACATCAAAGCTTTTGGTTATCACAGTATTATTAAGTTTTGTCTTCTTTTGTTAGGAGCAAAACCAAAACAAAACCCCAAAACTCCATTTACATTTTACTTATAGACACACCATTTATTTCAGTATCCACAAGATCCAGACAGTCATACAAACACAGTAAAACATTGTTTAACAATGAACTTGGCTTTGTTATAAGCCCACAGTTTTTGCATATCTTTCAGCAAATCCTAATTAGCTGTCTTTCAACACACTGTGCACCTGCCCCACAGATAATGGGAGAGAGCATCTGCATAGACAACTGCATCTGAGGGCAATAAATAAATTACGGGTCAAAATTATTATAAAGCTTTCTCCGAATACACACACACCCTTCACAATACTAAGCTGCAGATGTGAAAAGTACCTACAGCCCACTCAAATGGTATGATTATGGGGCTGTTTCAGTTCAATAATCTGACTGTAATTCAGGCATTTTCAACAGCTCATTAAGGGTTCATTAATATATAGGCTAGCTTTTGAATTATAAATAAGCAGATTAGGAATCTGCATTGGTTGGATTGTGCAGTGCTAGCCTCTAGCAGCACAACATTATCCACAACAAGGCTTGACCTGAGAGGAGGAGGTGCAAACTCAGGTCATTAACTAAGCTTTGTGGCTCTCTCTTTTCAAGGACCAAAGCCACTAGACTATGAGTACCTCTGTCCACCACCAGAATGGTTTCAGATCACAGTTACTGCAGATATGTCATTCACACATCAGAAATCACACTAAGGTCCAGTCCTACAGCATCTCCACCCACAATTCTACAAGTGATGAAGAAAAGTGAGGAAGCCACTTTGTGTAAAGAGTATGTTATTCACTAAGAGATGAAACACTATTGTGGAAACTTGGTTTTCTTCCCTAATGAACAGATTAAAAAACAAGACTCCTAATTATACACAAAGCTTGGTCTATGAAATCTCTGTATTTTGTTCTGACATACTTGTTTCTGGTTCATTTGACTCCCATGCCACAGAAGAAGCTCAGATGAAAATAGTTTAGCCAGATCAGATATCTTCAATTCATGAATTCTTGACACTTTAAAACAATTAACAATTTTAGCATTTCCAGCTCGTCTTATAATTGGCCACAAATTTCATTTTGTGTCTGTCATGTAATAAGTAGGACTGTGGTCAGGAGTTATGAACCTGACTAATGACAATACCAACTCCATTAAAAAAAAAAATTCAAGCCAGCCACCATTTGAGAAATCTAACCAAGTTATGAGGATTAATATAAACACACTGCTCTTTTTCTCCCCAAACATGGAAAAAAATCTCCTGCCTAAAACCTGCTAAAGTATGACATGGAAGGCCTAGAGACAGAATGATGTTGCAAACCAATTATTTTAAGATTCTGTTTGAAACCATTATTATTTTTTTAATTTGTGAAGACTGTCATATAATCTGGAAATAATGTCGAGAAGGGCATTGACAAATTCTGTGTACCACTGACTAAAGGAGACTTGGGAATTGAGGGACAGGAGGGAGCAGTGAGAGGCTGTGGTTCTCAAGAGAAAGAGTGGGTAGGCTACATACAGAACTAAGGCACCAAGCCCATTGAAGGCTGACCCTTAAAGGAGGAGAAAATAGAAAAGCAAAGAGAAGGGAAAAAAGAGGGGAGGAGCAGGGCTGGGGGAGGGCAGGGAGAAAGAAGAGGGGGAAAGGAAAAGAACAAGAGGAAAAAGAAGGGCATCAGAGGAGGGGTAAATAAACTGAGCAGCATCAGCGATTCCTGAAATAACACCTGCACTTAGATGAGCCTCAAGAGAGGGAAGGATCATATTCTTTCACAGATATCAATAGAAAATCGGCTAATTCTTAAAATATTATGAATGAATGACAGAGAATCTAGCTGCCTAGCTCAACCCTTGGCCCCAATGACCATCCCACGCCCGCTTTGAACTAACCACCTTTTAAGTCCATGTTAGTGTCTAATTCACTGAATATGGCAGTCATATTATAAGCTAATGTCACTTCCACTCCTCTTTAAGGTGGCTGTGTGGTGTGTGCATGTTTTTCATGTCAGGTATATTAAATATAACACGGCAATGCACTGCACATTTCCACGCCAACCTAGTTGTCACTTTCGCTTGACTCATTCTCTATTGAGGAAAAATGCAGCACTGGGAATTTACAAGGCTTTTCAGTTAAATGGACATAAATCACAGGTTTCATTCAAACCGAATAATCACTGGCCATAAAGAGCTACTTATCTCTTACCATATATTACAGTGAAGTTCCTGTGAGCAATAATGCAGCCATTCATGGCAAAGAAAAACAGAGCGAGACATTAAGACCTGACATGTAATCCTGTTAGAGCCCTGACGTGGAGAGTGTGGCTGACATTTTTATCATATATGTCCATTTCCATTTGGAAAATCAGAGGAATAAAAATGATTACTTCACTGCCCAAATCTACCTTCCTAAAACAGCCCACTGAGGTTTGTTTACATGCTGGGAAACTGCTTACTAGAAATTCATAAATCTAAGATTTTGAAGCATTTCCCCTGATGGTTAAATTGAAGATATGACTAGAAAGATTCCCCATAATGCTTCTCTACACCTCCATTTCCTTCACTTTCAACACATAAACTGTCAATCTGTTGCTTTATTACATTTCTCCTTCATTATAAAGCTGTTGGCAGAATGCCTGTCTCTAACACACAGCACTGATGACTTTCCTCTGTGCACTGGCTGAAGAGCCATCTCACTCCCGAACGCCAGCAACTAATGACCTTTATTAGATGTTCGATGGAGAGCGGCTAGATGCCATAATGACATTATTAGTGTCTTGGTCTGTACAGGTACTAGACTCCTGGGCACAACCTAGTTGTTATTTTCCTGCAGTTGCACAGATGCACTTTAAATGAGGGGAGGGAAACCATTTAAAGGTATTTCTTGAATCACCAGCGTTTTTCTTTGCCAGTGGAACTCCCAAGGCTATGACTCTGGTGTTTCTGCATGCTCCCAGCAATGCAAATGGCAGCACAGAGGACAGGTGGGAATCTCTTCCCCTGACTACACCAGCAATCCCAGCCACACCATATGCTCAGATTAATTTTACAAGAAACAATAGAATATTTTATACAAGAGCTAACCTTGAAATAATGATAAGCATTTTGCTGTTTGAAACTATTAAAGGTATCAGTCTCACTACAAAACTGCAGAGTAATTCATTCACTTGAAACCTTTCTTTCATTCTACAGGAAAAACATCCTTATATCCTTCAGTTTCATTACACTTTTTCTTTATCCTTAAAGCTTACTTTAACCAAATGTTTACAGAAAAGGCTAAAACTACTGTTCATTGGCAAAGGCAAATTTTGAGGACTTTCCTCTTGCCAATTAGATCTTGCCTCAAGAGACAAGAAAAAGGAGTGAGCCTTGTCACTGTGAAGTGAAGAGCAGCCAAGATGAAGGAGCAGATGGACTGTGCAATAAAAATGCAGAAAGAAGACTTACATTTTTAAGGCACTTTTTTGTTAAATGGAGCTGCATCTTGTTGGAGGCTTGATATATAAGCACTGTCAGCTACAGAAGAAGAGAACAGGGCCAGGGCAAGATATGAAGTATGCTGTGCTTGCATGAGACAGTGAAAAAGGATGAGAAGGAAACGGGGCGTGTTTCTTGCGCATATTAGCACCCAGGTTTACCTGTGTTCTGATCTTAAAGGAAATTATTACAAGTGGTACAGAAGAGAAAGGGCCATTTTCTTTTTATCTAAAAGGAAAGATGTTCAAAAAAATGCACTATAGAGGAGACTTTTAGGGTTGGTAAATATGACAATTAAATTCTAAAAGAGAGAAAAACAATATTACTTAAAGAGAAAACAAAGTGCTCCAGAACCCAGGTGTGTCTACCGGGGCAGAATTACGATAATGGTGTGCTTTAATGCCCATAGGTCTTTGTGACTAGCTGCTCTGTGGACACTAGTGATCTAATGATCTAATGTGTCAATGATAGCCTTTTAAAGTTGCCACATGTCCAAGATGTCCTGACCAGAAAATGTTAGAGGCCCACATTTAGACTGCTCTCAAAACCAATCAGTCCTTGTATACTCTGTATTACAAGCACCAGCTTATACAGGCTGGGATTGCAAGCTTTCCTCTCCATGGCCCCATACTCTGCTCCCTTGTCTTTTCTCCCAGCAGAAATGAGGTCACCATGGCACTTTCATTTCCTGTCTTGTCAGTTAAGATCACTGCCATACTGTGAACGGGATAACATTACTCTGTGGAGCAGCTCCCTCTAAACGAGGGCATCCTGGGCAGATCCAAGGCTGTATCCTTCCACACTCTAGTGTTTGCAAGACCATTATCTTCCAGACTCAGGGAAGTTCATCCAAGACTCATTTCACAGAAAAAATATTTCTGCCTCAAAGCAATGTTTCCTGTCTTTTGTTTCCGATGTAGACAGCTTTTACTTCTTAATTTACAAGTGTTAATATTAATCTAACAACAGTAGGTATTAGAGTTTCACTCTTGGCATAAAAGTTCTCCAGGTTTAAATATGTATTGAACAAACCATACCACAAATCAATCAACACTTGTATCTTCCACAAGCACACTCACTTGATTTTTAAATAATCTTACCCTGGTTGGTGCCATTAACCTCACAGATGAGAAAACTAAATTCCAAAGAGGTTAAGTAAGCACAGAACCCAAGTTCATATAGGAAGCATTTTTGGGTTTTGTATTAAATTTAAATACAGGTCTGGAGAGATGGCTCAGTAGTTAAGAGTATTAGCTGTTCTTCCAGAGGATCTGGACCTGCTCTTCCAAGGACCAGCATGCATATGATGGCTCACAACCATCTTTAATCCAGTTCAAAGAGAGCCAATGTCCTCTTCTGGCCTCCATGGGCCCAGGTTCGCATGTAATGCACAGATATACATGCAGGCAAAACACTATATATAATATATATTGTGAATATATAATGAATATATAAATATTCAAAACTTTTTAAACACAGTTTTCTCTTTCTTAAGTCAAAAATCTAGAGAAACAGATCATGATACTGGATTAAAAGTCACATTATGGGGCTGGAGAGATGGCTTGAGTTAAGAGCACCTACTGCTCATTCAGAGTTAGTTCTCAGCACCACCAGACAGCTCATATTGCCTATAAGTCTAGTTCCAGGATTGGATGCTCTCTTCTGGCCTCTAAGGGCATCTGCACACATATGGCATACATGCATGTGCGCACACACACACACACATACACACACACACACACACACTTAAAAACAAATGAATATTTTTAAAAATAAAAATAAAATTCACATTGTAATTTCAATTTAAATAAGCTGCAGCACAGGAGAATGCAGCTTTGAAGTCAGAGCAGCCTAGACTCCAACACTGAGTATCACTTACAGTCTTTGCGACCATGGAAAGTCTTTTGCTTCACTCTGTGAACAGGGATTCCACCAACTTAAGGAATGAATGTGAAGTTCAAATGACATAAAATATATAAAAAGCCTAAAACAGCACCTGGCACACAACTTTCATTTTAACAAATAAATCACTTCAAACCACACAGACAAAAATAATTTTCTTAAAATACTACAATTCTCAGTCAGAGAATAATTTTCTTAAAATACTACATCTCTCAGTCAGAGAATGAGTTGTTTGATATAATATATAAAAAATGAAACATTACCAAAATGATAATTTGTGAATATAAACGACATGAGTGTGATCTGAAATAATTATACTGTACAGCTTTAAGGATTATCTCATTTCTGGTAGTATTTATTACATGGTTAACTTTGTCCTTTTTAAAGATTCTAGCACTTTTCTGTATTAAATTTCTTCATCATAGATTGTGGTGTCATTATTCTGTAGCATATTTTAATAGCATGTAAAGTTATTGTTTTTTTCCATCTCAATGTTAGAGCCCAAGCTTTATTCCCTATCATTCCTAGGAGTTGAGTGACACTCTGATACATGTAGATGACAACACATAAGAGTCGCTCACTCCTTCAAGAAAGAGTGAAGCCTTTGATCAGCCATGTGAAGGAGCACAGGGAAAGTAAATGGTGCTAGTGATTTGTTCTGAATAAGGCCTCTGCTCTTCCGGCAAATGTACTCATTAAAGTGTTCGAAATGGCTACACAGTGTTCTTGTTAAGATTAGTTAAAATGAGGTCAAAGTTATATAACCTCTTCATTAGTATTTTGGAAACTTTAATCAACTATTTCACATATGAAATGAATGGTAGTATTAAAAAGCATGCATATCTATGTATTATATAAAATGTTTAGTCTGAAACTACTAATGGGAAGAAAGGGTCCTTTTTCCATTCATGAATTTACTCAAATGAAAATACTCGACTCCAGTTGAATTTTAAAATCTCAAATATATCTGTGTACCTTAAAGTGATCAATACATGGCACTCACATGTCCCTCATGGCAGTAAGGAATCTGGCCCTATCAGACAATTAGTCTCATGTTTATCTGTGTATTCCTTTCTCTTGTTGCAGCCATTTTCCTTTTCACAAAAATACAAAAGTGAATTTAAAAATACAGCCACTTGACTTGACTATGAAGAGTAAATTCCTACCAGTTTCCTTTTTCTGCCTTCAAGAAAGAATGTCCACTTAGTTATTTTTGGAATGCCAATTGTACTGATGCACAGGCAGTGCTTAGAAAGAGTGCTAGTAAATATGGCATGAGAGCCATTGGCATTCCCTGTACATTCCAATGGAACAGCACACATAAAGTTTTATCTGCACTATTATAAAGGACACAGGCTGGGTTTATTGGAAAGGTTTTGTGACGCAAAACATGATTATAGGAAACATGAGCTTTACTAGAGTTGCCACATGATCTTGTTTGAAAGTACACTGGGTTTTTAATATTAAACACAGCATCTAAATAATGACTAAAAATGGCTTCTATGTTTTTATTCATCTCACTTACTGGTTCACATGCTGCTGTAAGAGATTCGGTCTCAGCCAGCAGTGAATGTTGAAGCTGATACTTGGTCTTCTTATAGTACCACCACACCATTGCCCCCTTCCATTTAAAAACATACAGATTTCCAAAAGAATGGCCACCCACGTGGCATGCAAGGACAACACAAAGTGATTAAAAGTCTCTTCAAAACAGATCTCTGTGAATAGTGCAAATAACTCATTTTCCTAGAAATACAGTCAAAATAATATATTCTTTTTTTTTTCCTTTCCGTTTTTCAAGACAGGGTTTCTCTGTATAACCCTGGCTGTCCTGAACTAACTTTGTAGACCAGGCTGGCCTTGAACTCACAGAGATCTGCCTGCCTCTACCTCCTGAGTGCTGGAATTAAAGGTGTGCACCACCACGCCCAGACAAAATAGTATATTCTTATATAGAAACTGCAAACAGTGGCTGACTTGGCAAAGTCATAAAACACTCTAGTGAAATTTTAAGCTGTCTTTTTTCTAGTACCAATAATATAAAAAGTTTAACTTATAAAAAACTGTCAACCTGTCCAAAACTAACACTTTAAGCAAAGACATTCAGATTTCTTTTTCAGAGTTTTCTCAGAGCTCAGTGGCACAACATTTGCTGAGCATGTAAAAGACTTTGAGAGAATCCCAGTTTGTTTTTGCTTTTCACAAACACTTGAATTCTTAAATCATTTTCCTTCTCTCTAAATTATACTAGTTTATAGCTATCTTTTAAGAAATAAGTCACATTTCCTATCCAACACATCAAAATCATGGTAAAACTGAAAATAATGGCAAATAAATACATCTTCTCATTAGAAGGATTTTTAAAAAAGCCCCTGCCCTGGGCATCAATTTGTTCTCTTCCAGTTAGGAGGGTGCTGGGGGATAAAGGGTGAAATTGTGGCACACAAAAAGACACACAAACAAATTAATTAGGAAAGCTGATTTAAGATGAATGAGCAGTTGGATCCTTTAGAAAATTATAAGCAGCTTTGCCTCTCCTCAGTTCCTCAAAGGGCAGTGTGTATATGTGCATCTACCCTTGCTTTCTGGTTATGAAAAAAACTCTTCATTACTAACCTACTTCTCTGAGGAGGAAATAACCATGTTTACAGATTTATATTAAGAATCTACAGATTTCAAAATTTTCTTAAAGAAACCCAATTTTGAACTGGATGTTTTAGGTGGCAAGTCGTGGAAATGTCAATGTTGATTTGAGCTAAGAATAAAACAAAAAGAAAAAAAAAGAAGAAGAAGAATTTAGAGGATGGATAAGCTCCAGGACCTTTGAATTAAATGAAAGACCAGAACACTCCACAGAATGTCTGCAATAACAGTCTCTACAGAAAATTATGAGGAACTACATAAATCCACCCTCTTCCTCTTCACACAGGCTCATTAAAGCTGTACTGACTCTCTGGGCAGCTATAATTCTGCTGACTGATACCCTGGAATCACCCTGTCAATACCCAGTGGTGTGCTGCCTCTCCAACTATCTCTGCCCCTAATATTCCTCTCTTTGATGGGATTTGCTGACCTTTAATCTGATGCTAGTTTACTCTCATCACTGAAGTGTAAGTCGGAGAGCAATAAAACGGCAACCTCACTGATTCAAAAGGGAGAGCTAAAGCCTGCTAACTGTGAATCTAACCTTTCGTAATGGCTCACTCTTAAAGAAAGAAGCATGAAGTAGAAGGCAGCTAAAACAAACAATGTGCAATGCTGACCACAAGATTTATTAGAATCCCTTTTGCATGGGTATTACAGAAGAACAACAGGGCTGTTAAACAAGAGATACACAAATATTTGCCAGACAGACTGAAGTCTCAGTCAGAGTGTCATTCCATAGCTATGCAAATCTCTAGTAAGAGCGGTGTGCAGGGAACAAGCAAGTTCAGGAGGAATAGAAGAAACAACACTGGAGTAATAGAGTCATTAAAAATAAGGTGCTTTCCTACAGTGAGGTCTGAAGCTATGACTGAAAATAAAAAACTCAAATTCTTAACAGGTCCTCAGAAAGTAAAACTGTGGAAATTAAATGCTTCCAAATAATTTTCAGCACATTTTAAAGAGCTTTCTATGTGCTAGGCACTGCTCATAATACTCTATTAGTCTTCCTAGCATCCTGAAGGTAGATGCTGTTACTGTGCCCACTTTAATCATCATGAAACTGAGGCAACTAGAGAGGGGGCAAATGAAACAAGGGAAGGAAGGAAAAAGAGATGGGGATGAAGAAAATAAAGGGGAGAAGGCAGGCTAAAACAGTAAAAATAAAAAGTCCCCACTATCAGATCCTTAGTAAATTTGAGCTCTCAAAAAGTTGTTTTGGTTTAAAAATCCAACAATGGGTTTGAAGCAACAAAACTAAGAACTACCATTGTATTTTATCATTTTAGTGCTATCCTCCAAGTAAATGTCTTGAAGATCATCGTCACCAGGTGTATTTTCCAAAGATGTAGACAAAGATGAAGCAAGCAACTAAGAATCTGAATGCTACAATAATAAAGCCCAAATATCTCATATTTCAAAGTACAAAGCATATTTATGAAACAGAATACAAAGCTAATATCCCATGTTCTCAAATTAATGCAAATTCTGGGCTCTGTTTACAGTCTAAAATTGCTATCCAATTTCTTTTGTCTTCACATGGCTGATCTGGTAAGATTTCAACCATTTTGGCAAAACAACAACAATAACAAAACCCACCATGATTAAATCAAAAGTATATGTTGAATAATATCAACTACCAATAGTGACCACTTTTTACCTGCCTGCATATGGACTGAGTGTGATTTTCATCTTAAATCGATTGGGGTGTGGAGGAAGAGGAGGAAGAAGGGAAAAAAGAGGAGGAAGATAAGGCAAAAAAGAAAAAAGAAGAGGAGGAGGGTCTTTCGGGATGCAGAGCACATGACTCTATCTAAATGCACACTAAACCCAGAGCTAAACAAACCATAAGTTACTACATATCAAATCTCTTCCAGTCCTCTTGGGCTAACCAGAGTCTGACAGTGTTAGGTTCTAACAGGTGCAGATAGCAGAAGGATTACACATTCATTCCACCAGGGAGAAAAAGAATAATAAAAAGCATAATGTAATTTATAATTTATGTTTACAAGTGTTACTCTAAGAGTCATGGTCTGCCTTGCAGATTACCTGGTCTGGTTCAAGTTGACATGTTGCATCATAGAACAAGCCCGAAGGGTCTCCACAAACGTGTACAGTAATTAATATGTCATTAACACATTAACTAATACACATTTAACATCATCAATGTTAATAGTGTAATAATTAACTTATTGTACAGAGCACATAGCACCCTTGGCACTTTTCAAAATAAATTTGGAAATGTATGCTTTCAAATATTAAAAAGGTAGTTGTTGTTCATACTGAAGTATCTTGCCAATAAACATTTTATATGTATATTGTGTGTGTTTTAAGTGAGGGATAGTTAGTGATGCTACAAATTAACTATCTAATTCAGACTGAACAGTACAAAAATACAAAGAACAAAGACAAGCCTTACTCTGTGAAAGAACTAGTAATACATTAAAAATTTAATACTTGGCAGGTCAAATCTGGATACTGTGCTGAAGACAACCAATATTAATGAATCAGACCACAGAGTCATTGTCTAGAATCCCAGAGGAAACAATAATGTGAGTACAAATTCCTCTTGGAAGAGAAAATCCTACAAGACTACTTAGCAGAATACCACTGGCCACTGCTTTCCTACGTAGGAAAGCCTCAAGCCTCGAATAATGCGTTAGATATGCATAGCGCCTTAGATCTACATATGCATGCACATTGGGCACAGTTTCAATTTAGCATTCAGTTCCATATTATTTTCTGGTTTTCAGGTCTTTGCAGTAAAAGTTTCTGCATAAAGGGTTTGCCTCACATTAGTCTCTCTGAAATAAGAAATAATCATTTATTAAAACTACAAGTTCTGTTTTATTACAAGCTAGCTCTAAAAGATACAATTTAAACCAGTTGCTTTAAGAATCAGATTTGGGTTTCTGTAAGGATGAAAGGGAAAGGCAATTAAAAGGAAGACAAAGATAACACCAGGTGTCAGGACTTAAGCAAAGGTCCTGCCAGGTCAGGTGGCTACTTTTCACAGTTGATTTGTAGAACTCCTGTGAAGAAACTGACAAGAAAAAATACAAAAGGATGAGACAAAATGAACACATCACAGACAGACTATCAAGTAGGGCTGATTACTTTCCAGTTATTTTTAAAATAACACTCTGGCACTGCTTGTGAAAGAAAGCCTAAATGGGCTGCTTGGTTCAGCTAGCTACAGAGTATTTACTGTGTGAGGCCCAGATTCTGTTCCTTTGTATCTGTCAGTCCATTCTTCCTTTTCTTTATGCTTTTATTCTATACAACTCTGCAAGCACCTACTATATGGAGTTCTATCATATTAAAACTCACAACTTGTCAGCAAAACTCATTCTTTCCAAGTCTTGGTAGCTTGAGACTCCTCGAAGAAACAGCTCCTTGAAGAAACAACTACTTCAGAAAATAAATTTTGAAATACAATTACTAAAATTTTAACTCAACTCATATGTTATCTTCTAAAACTAGTTGTAAAGACACCTGTATTTGCTTAGTTTTTATATTACTCAAAAAAGTAGGATACACAGCCAAATGCCATTAAAAATCTACTGTACTCTAAGGGGAAAAAACATTTATTTAAAAACCATGAAACTTATTGCTCTCTCTCTTTAGTTACTTTAGTTAAAAAGTACCTTTGAGTCCCCTGGCAATACTGTGAGGGAGGTTAATTATCATTGCAATTGGAGATTAGAAAATTAATGAAAGTATCAACTTTCAAAAATAGAATGTTACATTAAACTTTCTTCTAGTTTTAAAATTGTGTAATTCTAGGGCATTGTCAAATGACCTATAAAAACTATGTAAACCTCTAATGCTAATGACTTCTTTCTATCTGGCAAGAAAAAGAATAAATTATAATTTACTATTTGAAAAGAACAATCTTCCTATTTTGTTCTTATCTAGAAAAAGATGGTCAGTTATCTGCTAAAATCCATCCCACATCTAGCACACTCTTGAGAAGTACCAGGTCTTCAGAGGATGGATCAGTACTGTGATATAAATAATACCAGTGTGTATGTATGTAACTATTATGGTCTAATATGGTTCCAAGGCATCTCTCTCTGTGTGGCCTCCTTGGGTATAAAGCCACCTGCCCACAGAGGCCACAATGTGGATGAACTAAACTGTCAGCAGTTTATCCTAGGGTCATCTGCACTATACACAATTACACTGAGGTCACCTGGGTTATATAGGAAGCCTGAAGTTCTAAACTATCATTAGAAAGAATACTGTGGCCTGATTTTAACAATATAGCAGTGCTCCTAATGATCTGAAAGGTGATTCACTATTCAGACCCCAAGCAAAAGATGCAAATGTAGCACTGAAAGCTCCTTATTAAATACCCACAGGCTACATCTCTGCGCAATAAGTGGTCCAGGTCTTTCTAGAACATACTAATTAGATGAACAGAGAATCAGAAAAATGCAAAACCAGGTCATGCAGCAAAAACAGTAAAGTGTTTAAAAAAAAAAAAAGGCAGGGTGGGGGGAGGAGGGTGAAGAGAGCACACCAAATATCTCATCCTGCTATTATTAAAAATTATCTACAATATAGGGGCAAAATAAATCATATCAGGTCACTATCTGACTCCCCAAATTAGAGTAAATGTTACTACTAAAGTTGAATTTTAAGTTTATTGTCAGAGATGTGCTTAACTGATGAATAATACATTAAGAAAAAGCCCAACCTAAAATTAAATTGGCCTTGGGTTATCTCCCATTTCTATAAACATTCAGAATTATTCTAGTTTATAAATGAAAGCTAATATAAAAAATACTTCATGGGTTTTACTCTTTAATAGTTCAATACAAGGAGTTACCAAACTAACACCTCCACCTTTTTATAGATATTACTGCCCCTACATCAGTTACATCTGGACAAATACACACAGAGATACATTCAATACAGGAATATTACACTTCAATACAGGAATATTACACTTGTCAGGCTTCAAGCATCTTCATATGAAGTGTTTGTTTAGACAAGGTACCTTTCCTTTCTAGTCTGCTATAAACTGAAGTGTCGCTGTTCAGAGTCTTTCACTGTAGAAGTGCAGAACAGGAGGCTAGTATTATGTTCTGGCAACTAAGGCAGAATGCTGCAGACACTAACAGCGATATCGAGCACATTCTGAAGCTGTGGGATTTGTGCTAGCCCATTATCTTCAAGTACCTACTCCCTGACAATCATCATTGTCCTGTCATCTAAAAAACATAAAGTACACAATAAGGTGGAAAACTAGTTCTCTGACATAAAATAATGCCATCTCATAAGGTGTTTGGAAATAAACTTGGCTTCGTTAGAAGCACTTCAACACTAGAGATGTTTCTTGTATTTAATAATGTGTGCCCAAAACCAAAACAATCCTCTTGCTGTCCAAGTGGGTTCCCTCAGTTGTTTTGGGATGTTTGGTCCCATTCTGCTGCAAATTAACTTCTTATATCATTACACATCTTTGTGGTGGGCTATATAATCTGGCCACTCATCTTAAACAAATAAATTTGTATTCATTAAAAATTATGTACTTGCACTGGGTGTGGTGGCACACACCTTCAATCCCACCACTTGGGAGGCAGAGGCAAATGGATCTCTGTGATGTCTAGGTCAGCCTGGTCTACAAAGTGAGTCCAGGACAGCCAGAGTTGTTACACAGAGAAACCCTGTCTCAAAAAACCATAAACAAACAAATAAATAAATAAACGAATGAATGAATGAATAAACAAATGAATGAATGAATGAATGAATGATATATGCTTGCAACAACCTTAACATTCAATACAAAATAACTATATTACAGATAATCATAGAATCAGCTGCTATAGTGTGAATATATGCCATCTAGAGTACTAGGGCAGGTGGGGTCTACAATCTAGTTCATTTTGCTGACCAAACACGCAGTACTTCTGTCACACAGCCTTGAGGTCAGCCTCCCCTGAAGAATTCTCTACCTGTAAAACAAAAGGCTGAACCAGATGTTGTACAGGTTCTTTTTCAAGAATGTATTTAGAATGTGATTTGAACTCTTTGGATATTATGACTATGAACTATGAACTGTAAATGGCCCAGTGATTCTGAAATGGATCTTTAAAAAAAAAAAATCAAAAGACCCTTAAACTTGTTTAATTTACTTTCTAAACTTTACTTTCTAACACCAAACTTCCTGAAACTCAAAATGAATTTTATGCCAAAGGAAACTATGGAAATTTCTGAAGAATGCTTGTCCTCAGAAATTGTCCTCTCAGAGCAGGACCATTCTGAAGAAGGGTATGTATGATGTCCTTGTTGGTAAGAACAGACATTCCCAACTGAGAGGATGAGCCCTAAGATGTAGAGACCTTTCCAAGAGCCTTTTCCGCTTTTTCTGGCTGAGAGAGCACAGTCCCACAGAAGGAAAGTCTTAACAGGAACTCCTGTCTGCCCCATCATGTATTAATAACTCACTTGATATTCAGATCAGGAGTTCTTATGTGTAGACCCCTGTGTTTAAAGGCTATACTTGTGAGATTATGTATTTTCTAGTGTGTTCAGTAGATTTTTTAAAACAAAAACAATTGCTATATGTAAGTGAATAATGGTTGAAATGTTATACTATCTTATTTTAAGAATTACTAAATAATGTAGTTAAATTTCATTTAGAATGTGCTTTTATTTAAGGCTACTATTCTTTTATTTTTATTATTTATGTGTATGTGTGCATCTGTACGAGTGTATGCCACATGTGTGCAGGTGTCTGAGAGGACAAAAGAGGGTGTTGGATCCCCTGGAGCTGGAGTTACATACAAGTGACTGTGAACCACTCAGTGTGAGTGCTGAAAATTGAACTCAGGTCCTCTGGGAGAAGAGCAAGTGTCCTTAAACACTAGGCCATTTCTCTAGCTCAGAATACTGTATCTTTAGTCAAGACTTGGTTAATCTGGCCAGTGGTAAATCTATTGTCATATAGTCCAGGATCTTTACTGGGCTATGCAAATGGGTCTCCTGGCCATGTTCATACTCATGCACACCAATGGAGAGCACCATGATTCTGATGCTTTCCCCACTGTAATCCAGTACTCTTAAATCAGACAGCCCACCATAGCAGTTCTTCCCTGCATAAACTACAAGTACAATAAATTTCACTATGTGGTTCCTGAGACATGTGAATACCTTTTGCTAGTAATTGTGTCATTTTAGAAAGTTAAGGTCTTCAATAATTTGTTGAAGATATTCAAATATTTTACACCAAAAGCATAGGTAACATTTCCCCAGAAAGATATAATAGTGATTATTCTGGAAACACACAAAAAAAAGGCTTCATCAGTTCACATTGTAATAATCCACAAAACACTTTTTCTGGTGCTCTCAATAAAGCTCCGAAGTTTGACTGGATGGTGTAACAAACAAACAATCTTATGAAATTTTTTTTGCCCTCAAGATGCTATTCTAAATGAATTAGTCTTCCACAAATTAATGAATTCAAATTTTAAGATGCATTTGCAAAATGTTCTATCATTCCAATGCTAATTTGCAACCTAGTTTAGAAATGTTAGCCTAACCTTCCCTCCCCCCCAAAAAAATTTTAGTGGTGAGTTAATATCACGTTTGTACAGGGGCAAAAAGTGAATATAAAGCCCATAAATATTTTGTTTGACAAGGTTCTGCATTTAAGTAATCTTATTATGAATATTTGTTTCAAATTTTCCAATAGTATCTAAATACACATTTAGCTATTGAAACTCTTTCCACAATGATTAAATTTTTAAAATCACATTAAATTACATGCAATTTCTTGAAATCAATTATAGATGAACAGGAAACAGTTAATATACTAATTACAGTAATTAAGAGTTGCCAATTTAATTATAGCTGGGGATATGAATGCTCTAACATTTGTTAAGAGTGTAAAAAACAAAGCATTAGTGCAGATTTTGTTCACAACACCTAATGGAGCCCTCTTCTGCCTCACTCTGCTTATCCGCTGACACAGATAGCAACGGGTTCAGATTGAAGAACTTGTCAGCAATCAGGCAGGAGGAGGCTAATTAGCTTGCAGGTTAATGAGTGTGATGGCTCTTGACAGCATTTTGTTACAGCCTCTTCTGTATTTAAACAATAAATGATTACTTATACACAGTCGAGACAGTCTAACGATAACAGCCAAGCACATCTTAGACTTACAGATACATCAACTCTTTGTTTTTAAATTTTAAAAATGTAAAATTTGTGTTACTTATACCTCTACCACGTTATCACAATATGCTTGAGAGGAAATGTGCACTTAAAAAAAGGGTTATAAATATACTTTATGTAGAGGTATGCCCTTTGAGCTGAAAATTTTCCATTGAAAGGATGCCTGGGCAGTATAATGGGACTGCTGAGTGATAATTTAAATATGGTAGCTTTTCAGAAATGTGTAACGACTTTCCTTTACAAATTTTTTTCAAGGAAGAATTTTGTCTTAATTTTTTATTCTAAGTTTTTCTCTGTATGAAATTGGTATATAAGGCACACACAGAGGATTCGCTCTGCTTGTCGGTTACTTGGGAGTTGAAAACAGGTGGTGAATTAAGGAAATAGCTCTATTGAGAGATTAACCCATTTCATCAGCCAGTGGAGAAGGAAATAAGAACATAGTTACAACATATCAATAATATATTTAGTGGTAACAGAAATGCCCAATAAAAGCACTAGGAAAAGCAGTGAATACTGCCCAGCAGTTTGATTTATTTTGTAAAGTACCAAGTATTAAGATCTAAGCAGTATGAGCTTTATTTACATAAGAAGAAAATGGTAACTGTCCAGGAAAACCTTACCTGAAAACTAAACTGAATTCAGTCTGCATAATATGAGGGAGGACAGTTTCAATTTAATACCCAGTGCTCCCCAGAAATTTGAGCACAGACATGGAAGAAACACCTGCTGAGATTCACATGGCTTTCTAAATTATTTTGCATGCCTGGAAATATTATTTGTATACCTTCACACTGCTCTATGATTAACATTTGAATAAAGTAGAAAAGTCATAAAATCTTCAAATATGTACCCTTTTAATGGGTTTTTTATGTTTAAGAATAAAAAGTACTATATCCATCACCATTATGGCAGTCAGTCAATAGCTGTCTACCAGAGAGTGTTCACAGACCCAGACAGATACAGCAGAGGAAAGGAAGCAGCAATGAAACCTGGGTGTTGTTGGGTAGACATTTCAGGTGGAAAAAGCGTGGCTGCTAAGTGCTGAATGCACATGCGCGCTCAAATCCTGAGCTTAGCTGGCCCTTCCCTTAGTTAGGGTGAATGACTGAATCTTCAGGTTCAAAATACAAGTGTGTTCAAGTTTTTATATACTTACACATCCTAAGTCTGTAAGCAACACATGGCAAGAGCATATGAACACAACTTTCTCTATGCCCTGCAATAAAACTTGCTATTAATCACAGATGTGACCTTAGCACACATGCATGGAGCTTGCTGTCCACTTTACCGCTATATCAGGTAACGCTGTCCATAAGCCCAGGCCACAGCACTGGGCAATCCTTAGATATGCACACAGTATCAACTTTCCTTAAGTTCTAACACAATTAAATGTTAGACAATCAAAAATTCCCTCCCAACTTTAATACCAGTTCTACCTGACTTTGGGAGTGGACTGACAGCTAGTCAAAATCAGAGCCCATTCTGCCTGTTTAAATGAGAATATTCCTCAGTCTGAAAATTATTTATAGAGATTTTTTACTACCCTGTATACTGCAATGTTATTTCCTTTCCCACACACTAGCAAAGTCCATTTTCACAACTGCTATAAAGCGGCATGTTCACAGCTAGTAAAACAACTCAATAAATAGCCTCACGAAGCTATAGCTGTCTCATATCCTTTCCTCAATAAAAACAGAGGTGAACTGCTTATTTTCGGCAGCACACTATAAGAAGACAGAAGCATTATGAGTGCTCATACATTCTGACTATCATTTGCCACAAGCTATATCTGTCAGCATTAAATAAAGCTGCATTATAAATGTAAACAAAACACCCACATCTACAAAATGAGCTGTCCGCCATGGCTGTAGGCATGAATTGAACCCGCTTATTGACTCAGGTTGCTCTTTTTATTTATTCTTCTACAAAAACATGCATTTACTTTACCCTACAAGCACACTAGGTTTCAGAAAGGCAACTAGTCTTGTGTACAGCAAAAAAGGCACATGTTGACAAATGCATGTCTTAATAGAATATTACCTTGTGGACAAACATTGACCAACTGTTTTTGTACAGTTGAGGTATTTTTTAAAGTTACTCTGGTCAAACCATTGAGTTGTAAATAATCAATGGACTTGATTCTCTAAGTATATATTTATAAATTACAAGAAAATTTATTATCAAAAAAACAGTAGTACTTTATTTCCAAATATTTGACAGAAAGCGAGCATACCCATAACTAGTTGTTCACCTTCATATCTTGGGTATCCACTGATTAAGTCAATCAGTAGGAAGCTAAATACTCAGAGAATCCAACTATAAAGAGCATAAGATTAATTCAAGATGCCATTTTTTTCTATGAAAAATGAAAACACTAACTGCAGAATGACTTTTGTACCTCCTCCAGTGTTAGTAGCACTGTGCACAGCCATGGTGACACAGAAAGACAGAGGCATGTGAAAATTCTGTGAGCTTTAAAACATTTTGCAACCTCTATTTTTAAAATTTGGGTGTTAATAATTCTGAACCCACCACAGTAAGCTTACATTCTAAACTAGAATATTTCCAAAAGGAAAAAAGTAGCCCCTGCCCCACCTCTCTCTTGTTGACACTCTCCCTCCCACTGAGTTGCCCTGGTGTGCCTTGAACATAACAGACCAATGAATCTCCCTAGCTCGGCCTCCCGAGTAACAGGGGCTCTGTGCATGTGCCACTGTGTCCAGCCTCCTCTCTATTGTTGTTTTATGATAGGATATCATGCTGGGAATCGGACAGCTATATGAGAAACAGACACATAGGATTCCCGAGAATGACACAGCTCAGGAAATATTCTGACAGGTGTGCTACACATTAAGGTCTTAGTCTATGTCCAGGCTTATTTTGAAAAGGAGCATCAACATGACAAATGAAAGTAAATTTCTAAGAAATCCCTTGCAGACTATCAGAGAGCACGTATGAATCACAACACATATACATAAGAGGAAAAGTGAAACACCTTCCTTCAAACAATCACGAAGGCCTTTGTGTGCACGTCATCAAATAATTTCATAATTCATTTTTGTTTTTAGTAAACTGACTGATTTGTTTGGCTTCGCAAAGACAGAAAGAACTACAGCACTAGACTGAAAATAAGCTTCAGCAGCCTAAGATCGCCCAAAGGATTCCATGAGTCCAATCCGGAAGTATGCAGAGGCCAAGTATTTGAAAGAAGTCAGACTCACTGTCACCTGTTGAGCAGTTAAGACTCAGTGGGCAGTCTAAAAGTTTATCCCTCTGTCTAATTGCAAAACATCCCACATATTAAGGCCTAGATTTTTAAAGGAAGTAAACTATGGTGGCTAAAATATTAACAGGTACTGCCACAACTTATTCTTCTGTAGGACATCATCCCTGTAAAAGGGAAAGCACAGATGTCCCTTTGCTCCTCACTATTCCACAGATGCCTGTTAATTATTGCTCCTTTCCCTTTCTAAGATAAGCTTGTTAACAAGAACTACAGGGTAGGTTACAGCTGCTATCCAGTGGGTAGGTGGTGTCATTGTTTATGATGTTTACAGAAAAGAAAGAAATCAGTACAAAGAAATAGTATGGAGTAATTAATGGATTGTAGTATAGTAATTTCTACTTTCTACCCCCATTTAAATAAAATAAAGCTCAGCAATGCCAGCGTAAATCAGAGAGAGCCACAGGGGAGCACAGTGAGGCAAAGACATTAAAGCCGAACCAAGGCCCTTCTTCACCCAAGCTACTACTATTATTACTCGTGCAAAGCAAATATTCAGCCTCCAACCCTAAATCATTTCAATTCCTATTTCCAAGTATAATTTAATCTTTTTCAGCGACACTTGATGCTTACTTCATCACAGCATAATGACAGATTAAAAAGTTGTTGAATTAAATATTAAAGAGGACTTCAGGCAGTTCTGCATTTTTAAGGAATAACACAGATTGGGGATGAAATGAGAAGCCCAAATGCATATTTTATACCAAAAGGAAAGAACACATATATTTTTCCTCCAGGCCACCTACTTTGTAATAAAACACAGGGTAGGTTTTTATTTAGTGGATAGAAATGTGAAATAGTATAAGCTTCATATCACTGTAAACTAGCACCATACAGTGATGTCAAAGCTAATGATACCATATGAAAATATGGTTCTTTTATAACTTATAAAAATGTTTACAACTTATTATGTGCATCTGATTTTAAATTTTCTTAATTTGTAGACGTTTATCTCAGATAATCTCACAAATGATAGCATTAAAAAGCAAACCATTGTGTAAATGAATTTATGATTGGAACTGTTCTGAGTGGGCATGGGAAAAGTTGTAATTGTAAATCAAGTTCTTGTGAAAATGCTGATTGGAATATTAGGCCTCATATTGGAAGCCCCCATTAGAACTAGGCAAAATTAAACATGAGATGTAGCTAACAATAATGTCTTAAATGGAATAGAAGCACACATGTATATACACACATGTATATGCACACACGTGCATATATATATATATATATAACAAGAATAACTAAAGAGGTTATGAATTTGAGAGGGAGTGGGGAGAACATGGGAAGAGTTGAAGAAGAGGTGGAAATAATGTAAATAAAGTACTGGTGGATAAAATTCTCAAAAAACTTAATTAGAAAAGCAAAGAATTTCTAGGAGCTTATACTTAAGACACGTGTGTGTACATATTCAAAACTAAAATTCTAAAGGCCCAAAGGTCACTAAATTTGTATGTTTTTCATCTTGTTTTTAAAAAAGAGCCACACTCCAAGGTTTAGAAGAAAATAAACCTTTAAATTCTTGTTTCGCTGCAAATTTAAACCAATTCAACAGAGAAAATATGATCTCCATGAATATTTTATTGTATTTGTGCAACAACAATCTGCATTGCTGTGCACGTGCAGTTTTACACTGTGACATGGTAATCATTTGCACACTGGCCTAATGTACAAACTACTGAAAGTAGCATGCCATTCCTCCTCTGGTTTGACATTTCACTTACATATTTCTAATATTACCTGTTTCTATTTGATGGCACCATATGAAATAGCCATTTTGTGGTATAAAGGAGGGGGATTTGCAATCTTTGATGACTCAACCTTTACTTTAGAAAGTTGTACTTTTATATATTTCTATCAGAGGAAAGATTATCTATAATTGTGTGTTTTAGTGATTAGAAGTGACATTAAAAATATATACCATGGTATACAACAGAGTGGTCAACATTGTCCTGGTGGGCCAAGGAGCAAATGACATGTGTTTTCAAAAACAATTCATTTGTGGAACAAAAATACAATATAACGCCAGAAGAGAGTATTTAGCACTTTTAAATAATACATGTTATTTAATAAATAGAAATAAAAGACAAAGGTACAAAGCTTGTTTCCCAGAAACTGACTTTGGCTGTGATGGAGGTAAATGTCATCTCTTTTGGCAACTACATATACATGACCTTGAAAGGATAGCCTAATTCCTTTTGGAAAATGTTTCACCATGATTGCTCCTGGCCGAATGTTCCAGGTTTTACTCACATAATGCTGCATACACAATCCTTTATTTTAAATAAAAACATGCAAGCATACCAGGGAATTGTTTAGGAATCCAAAGGGGAGCAAAGCTTCCAGTATTTCTTTTATTAATCTTTAGAAATCTCAGTGTGCTGCTGTTCTACTGGCAGGAGACTTGGCTACTCACTCCTCCCAAGCAGACTATTCTAATCTCTCACAATTAGATGTGTAAAGGTAAGGTATGCACTGTAGAAATGCTGTACAGTTGTTTTCTCTGATACTCTTTAAGAATAAAGAAAATGGTCACATCCCCCCAGCAGCACCAACATTTCTTGACTGGAGCTAAGTCAGTGGCAAGGAAACCCTGACAAGGGAATTTCCCCATGGCTTCCATATGGAAATCCTTAAAAGAGCAATAATCTCTCTTTTCTGGAGTATTTTTCAACCAATAATAGTGAAGTAATAATTCCTCATCATTTAGGACATAGGTTCTCAACAAATGTTTGTACAGCTCAATTCCCTACGCTCCCTATGTAAGTCAGTTCCATTGAAAGACACCATTATTAAGTTAGGATGCCTCCCCATCAATTACAGAGGGGAAATCGCCCAGATGATGCTTCAGATTCAGAGCGAAGGGTTTTATTTTTGTCTTATTTTTCCCTCTCAACTACCATTTTCCCAAGATGTCCATGTTTTGCAGCTGGCTTGGCATTTTCTCCTGTCCGTTAAAATGTACACATGGAACATTTCCTATGTCCTCCTCTGAGATTCTCCTGTAGGCGGCAGCTCAGAGATCTGAAATCCGGGAAAGACTCCTTTGCTGTGGCCGCAAAGCAAGGTTCCTGGTTTGAGGACTCTGTGAGCAGCGGTTAGAGCGGGAGTCTCAGCGCCCATTGTTCTCTGTGGCCACGGCCCTCCCGCCTAGTCTGACAGCGCTCCCGCCCTGACTGCATAATTAATGCAAATGGAGCAGCCTCCTGGTCTGCAGCTCTTAGGGTTTACTTTTGTGCGACACTTACGCAGGAATATTAACTAGAGAAAGCAGCATCACAACAGGGGTGGAAAATCAGCCTGTCAGGGACTCATTCCAAATGCCACGGAGAGCTGAGCGGCTCATCAAGGTGATTGAGAACAAAAACTACCGCGGAAAGAAAATTCGAGCCGAAACCATGCTCCCACATAGCCAGTATTTATGGCTCTAGCCTCGATTCCATTGGAGAAAGACTGCCACTACGTCTTTATGCAAACTTGGGGTGTGCAGCAGCCCCGGAATGCCGCCCCTCAACCAGAAGCCAGGACCCCCTTCTGCACCGGTCAGTGGTACCCCAGAACCACTGGGGGTGGGAGAGCCACATTTAACAGAATCCAAAGCTCATGTCCCAAGGGCTGCTTGAAGGGCTCTGCCATAAGGAGCCCGGCTACTGTCCTGTTGCTACAGATCACACTAAATTAAGGACAGCTGACTGTGTAGACTATGGGCACTGGGTTTTTTTTCTCATTATCGTGCTGTGGGTAAAAGTAATTAAATGCCACTTAAGCTTCCAAACCATATTTTAACAACAAAAAGTATATATCTTTTTGAAATAATCTTAACAGCGTTTTCAGAATATTCCACATAAGATACGTTCTTAGAGAGGTGAGAAAGTGACTCCCAGGGCATGGCTACAATCGGCCGATCTTCTCACACTTGCCAGACTGGCATATTGGCCTACTGTGCCAACTATTTAAAGAATCCGGATTTTATATTTCAAATATGTGCATTTAGTTAATTTCATTTAGACTTAAACAGAATAGTTATAAATTTGTGAACACATTCTGATCAATTACATTAAGTAAGGTTATGTTTTTATAATGGCAATCAAATCTTAAACTTTCCAAACATTTTATACATTTTAAGAAAAAAAATTAAATACTTTCCTACTTTCAAGTAGAAAAAGAGTGGTGGGGGGAGAGCATGGTCGGAAATTTTAACTCATTTTTTCAGGTGTAAAAGAATAGGAGAGTGGTATGAAGCAGACCCACGCCTCCCCTAAATGGCATCAAATATGTTTGTTTCTAAAAGAGCTGTGTGTCACCTCTGGTCTCAAATAACAGAGTGACTTAATCCTGAACATTTTCTAGAAATTCTTCCACAAAGGGGCCAACTGTATGCCACAGAGTAACCATGCACATATTTTTCTACTAAATGGCCAAGAACTAAATGCATCTGAGTATCTTCACTGACTTAATTAAATATGTGCACAATAACTGAAAATCATCCCTTTATCCATTCAATACACTATGGGGCAGAAGAGATCAAAATAGACATGCTGATCAAAAGGTTTACTTTAGACAGAAAGCAGCCATCAGACCATTGTTACAAATTAAAGGTATTATATTCAATCATTTTTAATCTCTTAAAAATGAATAACCCTTCTCTGCACAATGAACCATTTTTCTCCACAGGTAGCATGTCTTTCATGTCCAAGTGCACACATCCCTCCATCATGCTCCAGTTCCACTAGCAGTGCTGGCCATTTACCCATAACTCGCCTGAGTCAACGTTCTCACCAGCTTTGGCTCCTCTCTATTTCAGCAAAAACATACTAAAAATGAGAATTCACACTCACTATGGATGGTAACCTCCTAAATCTCAGTCTACTGCATTAATGCTCTTACTGGCATTCTGCAGTTAATAACTTCTAAATTAACAAAAGTCCAGTCACTATGTTTGCTAAGTATAAGATAAAGTAAACCTTTTATCCAAAAATAAGTAAAGCTGCCCCCTGGTTTTTAAACTTTTTACTATTAATAATTTATAATCCAGGCTGGAGAGATGGCTCAGTGGTTAAGAGCATTGTCTGTTCTTCTAGAGGACCTGGGTTCAATTCCCAGCACCCACATGGCAGCTCACATCTGTTTGTAGCTCCAGTTCCAGGGAATCCAACACCCTCACACAGACACACATGCAGGCAAAACACCAATAAGTGCACATAAAAATAACAAAAGTTGCCAGGCATGGTGGCACATGCCTTTTTAATCCCAGCACTTGGAAGACAGAGGCAGGTGGATCTCTGTGAATTCAAGGCCAGCCTGGTCTACAGAGTGAGTTCCAGGATAGCCAGGGCTACACAGAGAAACCCTGTCTCAAAAAACCAAATAAACAAACAAATGAATAAATAAATAAAATAAAAAACAAAGAATTCATAATCAACTTGGATTAAAGGTTTACACCTTGAATCCCAACACTCTGGAGGCAGAAGCAAGCAGTTTGAGGCCAGCCTGGTGCACATAGTGAGTTCCAGGACAGCAAGAGCTACAAAGTGAGATTGTCTCAAATATCAAAAAAAAAAAAAAAAAAAAAAAAGAGAAGAAAAAAAAAGGAAAGGAAAGGAAAGAAAGAAAAGAAAAAACAGAACAGGAAAAGGAAGCTAATACCATATCTATGAGATTAATTTTTGGTAGAAGATTTATGAGTTTGAGTTCAGCACAAACTTTCCAGGAGATTTGAAGCCCACCTGGTCTACATGATGAGACCCTGTCTCAAAACAAACAAATAATGATGTTTTTAAAAAGACATCAAATTCAATATTGGAACATGCAAAACTATGAAAAGTGCCTTGAGATAGAGGTGTGAAACCTGCAACTCAACGACCGGGTTCTTGATAATATGCTATTAGGTTGACAAACATGCTGACCTGTGCATAAAGGCAGAACTGTGCACACACAACATAAGTTAAAAACAGCTTCAAGTGACTGTTTAAAACTGCAGGCTTCAAAACCTTAAAATACAGGAAAGCATTGCATAGTTTATTTAAAATTGGCAACCACAGTTTAACAAGCTATTCTAACAAATGATTAGCATAGCATGTGCCTTTCTTTAGCCATCAATTATGACACAGGGTAATGCAGGGCACAACTTAAGTGTCAAATTACAATATGCTGTACAAAACCACTTTGCAACATAGCTTTCTGTTTGCTTAGCCATTACTACAGAGCACGCTGCTTTTCATGAAAGGAACTGGTCAGAACTGTTTATAAGAATTACTACAAATGTTTACGTATTTATATGAAAAAGAATTAGTTGACAATTTCATAAAATCTCTCTTCACTATCCAGCGGGGTTATTTATCTCATGTTGGTTTTAAAGTATATGATCAACCAAAATGATTTCTGAGTTTCTTTCTTCTTAAAATTCATCTATATACATAAACTAACGTTCCTTTTACTTAATATGGAGGGTCTTTTCCCTCATTTTGTCCACTAACAATATTTTAATACTGTATTCTCTTAGCTGTGAGTATGAAGCCACAGTAATGTTTTTCATAGTCCTCAGTAAACAGAGTGATTTCAACACGGAACAAGCAAGCAGAATTTCGGAAATCAGACTTCAGTCATACTTTGTACATGTAGTCAGTGTTTCAACACTTGATCCACCGGTGCTCAGGTTATCTGTCTTAATTGTAGAACAATCCATTAATTCATAAAACTCTTATGTGAGTAAATACTTAATGAGAAAAGGGAAAAAATACACAAAACAGTTCTGCTGTTTTTTTTCTGTTCTGCTGCTGTCCTTTCTCCTGTATTTGCCTAAAGGCTCTCAGTAAATTACACTCCCAGTAAATGACTGTAATTTACCCGTTGAATTCCCTTGTTCAGGAAAAGCACAAAAACACATTCCAGCATTTCCACAGCTCAGATTTACTATTCTGGATGTCAAGAACAATCCATGGGCAGTAATTTGAAACTGTTTGAACCTTCAAATGAGGGAAATTAGAAATGTTTTGAGAGCTAAGATTTTCAGTGAGGAGCTAAAAACCTGATAAAAATCTCTAACTGTTCCATTCCTTCCTGTCCCCTCCCACATCAAAGTCAGAGGCCTAAATAGTCCACAATGGGCTTCAGGCATTACTATAGTCACAGTACTGATAAGTCAAATTTACCTTTACTGGGTTAATTTTAATGGTAATATGACTGTATTAATGTTAAATTTAATGCTTAAAACATAAACTCTGTTATTTAGCATTGTTTCATAACTGTCTTCTTGAATACTCTCTAACCATCACTCAGAGTAACTTTCTCCAGGACAACTCACACCCGCAAAGTTATAAAGTTCAGGGCTCCAGGGATCCCGAGCAGGCATAGCTACAACTATTTATAGAAAAAGAGCAAAGACTTTCAACTTAGACTTCAAAACATAAAGATCCAAGTTCAAAGAAATGTAAATATTTACATGGCCCATACTTGAACCGTGGTACTTGATATTTTAATATTCAACAGAGATTCTAGTCTCAGAATCTCAATCTCTCTCTCTCTCTCTCTCTCTCTCTCTCTCTCTCTCTCTCTCTCCAGTTAAGAACATTCAATAACCAAAACAGCCTATTTTACTCTGTCTAAAGGCAGGTTTTCAAATGGCAAAATGGCTATAAATCCTCATTATCCTAAATAAAATTACAGCACTTTACACATTTCCAGGGAGAACATTCTCTCCTCTAAACAACTACCTTAGCAAGTAATAGGAAGCAATATGGTTGCACTTGTGTCACAGTTGGAAGCCTTTTTAAACTGTCGCCCTGCTAGCAAACCGACTCTACATATTAAAATGAATGTGTTGCTTATTTTAAGGGGGGAAATAATTTATAACATCAAGACCATTATTAGAGTATCCGTGACTTAGTCCTTCATACAGTGAACTAAAAGTGTGAGTGGCAATACCCTGCACATGCTCACCTGCCTTCACTCTCCCTCCACCAGCAGTTTGGTCTCAGAAGAAAAGATATTTATGCAAGATGAGGTGTTGCCTATTCTGCATTTAATAAAAACCCTGAAGTTTCTTTTAGTATAAAAGGTAAAATCTTCACAAATGTCTCACATATCTTTTTTAAATTATGTATATTTATTTTAGATTATTCTGAAATTTTTTGTGTGTATGAGTGTTTTGTTCCATGTATGTCTTCTGTGCATCATACGCATGCCTGGTGCCTTCCTGGTGTCAGATCCTCTGGAACTGGAATTACAGATGGTTGTGAGCTGCCATGTTGATGCTGGGAATTGAACCAAGGTACTACTCTACAAAAGTAGCCACTGCTCCAATCCCTAATTTAGATTATTTCAAAAGTGCCTGCATTTCCCAAAAACTGTGTTGGTATCGAAGGGAACTCTCACTGTTCTACTAGCTGCACAGTGACCAACTCATTCATAGTTTATTGTCTGATGTCAGATCCAAGAGAATCATGAGGGCCCAACTTTGTGTTGTGCCCTAAAGTTCCAAGAAGAAAGTGAATGATGAGCATTTGCCTTCAGTGGGAAAGAAGTCCTTGCCTGTGCTCAGTTTGTACTCAGCTGTGAAAAAATACACTGGAAGTTACCTCATTCTTCTAAATGCTCTTTAGATGCACAGTGACCTTCTGATGCTTCCTCAGCAAAGATGAAGAGAAGCATTCCCAATTAAACATGAGAATAGGGTATGGTGGTCCATGTCTGTAATGTCAGTACTTGTTAGAGAGGCAAAAGTAGAGGATTCCAAGTGTGAGGCCAGCCTGGACAACATAGTGAGATCCTGTCTTTAAATTTACAAAAAAAACCCAAAAAAACAAAAAACCTGAATGGGAATATGAGTCTCTCTCTAGAGAAACTTGTAGGAAGTGCCACTTTCCAGCAAACAGTTGCTCTGCTTGTTTATAAAGCATTCCTTGTAGATTCTTAACATTAATTTTGTTAGTATTTAGTGAGAAGGACTTAAAATTCTTAAGATCTCCACTTTGCTCTTGTTTGGTGTAAGAATTCAATACAATGAGCATTTTCTACACACCATGCTTATCTGGGAAAGGCAACTAGTAATAACATAATTAACTGTATGTTCTGTGTTATTCTTGACTGAAGCTTTCAGCTAATTCCCAAACAATTATATTATTTACTTCATAATTGGAAACTTGTTTCAAAAGTTATATCATGGTTCACGCCAGTAGGACCTATGAGTGCATAAAAGATACTGTTTCTAATGTCACTGTTATCAAGCCAAAAACAATTACACTCATGTGAGTTATGGCAACAATAAAGTCAGATAATCACCATATGCAACACAACATTTTGGCACTTGAACTTAAACTCTCGTAGACAACCATAGATTGCTTCTAGTTCAGAGCACTCTTGTCCTACCCAAGGCTGCCAATAGAAATGCCAAAGCTGCTGAACACGAAGCATCCTAGTAATGCTGTCAGTAAATGGCACATTCACACAGCCCCCAATCCTCTCTTCCCAGGCATGGTCTTCTCCAGCTGCAGCTTAATTTCCTGTGACTTGCCTAATTACTGTAATTAAGGATTAATTGCCATTAATTATTCACACATAAGCTCATCGCAAATCATGGGGTAAATGTCTTATGAAAGCTGCCATACAAGCCATGTATAAACACACTGGGATGCTTCAGGCAGGCGAATCTATCACTCAGCCCTCAAGCAAATCTCTGTGCTTCTCTTACAAAAACAGCTATAATTCTGGAAAACTCGACAGTCCTCTCAGGTAAGCACTGGGTTCCAAAGTATGTTTTCCTGTGGAAACCACAACGGTTTTATTAGTACTATAAATGCTGTTTTATCTTTCCAACCGCTATTTTTATGTTTCCATTTTTATTCTACAGTGCTCAGTTTAGGACAACCACTTGCTTCAAGGAGGAATGTTTGCAGTTGCTACTTTCCCCATCACAGTTTGAAATAGTTCCATGTGGTTTACAACATATGACTATGCAACTGGGATCAGCATGCAAAAGAAAAGAAGGGAGGGAGGGAGGGAGGGAGGGAGGGAGGGAGGGAGGGAGAGGGAGTCAATCCACTGAGACCAGTAATATAGCTAGCTGAGTTGGAGACCATCTGATTTTCAGAATTCACAATTTCTGCTCTTGGGGTAAGAAGCCACAGAACAGCATATTTGGTTACTGAAAAGGTGGTGTTCCTTATAAGGCAAGTGAACTGCTTGGCCATGAAAGTACCACCGATGAAAATGACTGGAACAAAAGCCTTGTACTTGTTTTGGATGAGTATCATATTAGTAGATGCCCTTTTTGCATAATGTCCAGTCTCTTTAGAATTATAAATATAGACATCATTTCTTTGCCAACCCAGAAAAGAATGTGTTTCTCCGGGTATTTCTAGTCTCTTAGTCTAAAGTAATGCTCCCAGCACCCTTTCCCCTTATTTATGTTTCCAATGTCTGAATGACTGGGGACAGAATGCTTCATTTTAACAACAGAACAAACTGTATGTCTAAAGACTTCAGCCCCGTCAGCACCGCTGATTGTCACTGCCCTAGGAAATTTCAATCTAAGCAGGCAAACGTTACTCTAATTGTTATGTTAGTTCCTTCTGCAGCAAATTAATGCATGAAACATTTTCATTTCAGTACGTTTGTGTCTTGAGTTAACATTTATGCAAATGGACCTTATGGCAGATTGCTAATGTGTCAAAAACTCCTCTACAACAGCACCATTTTCAAATACATCTTTTAAGAGTTCTTTCCCCCATTTTCTGCTGCACTGAAGATAGGGTTTATACAGCAACTTAAGTATTTTCACAATTTAAAAAGCAAAGCTTAAAGTATACTGCAGGAATAATTACAGACTAAAATTACATTCAGACAATATGTCACATAGGCTTAAAGAGCCATTGGCTATCCAAAACAAAAAAAAATTAAATATATAACCTCACTAATATGTAATTGAGAACATATACTCATAATTTCAATCAAGTTGGAAAAAGCAGTAAATAAATTCCACATTCTTTGGTTCCAAGTGATTTAGAAGGGAATTGTATGATTTCTGCAGTCATCGGAGTATGTGTCCACGAACTTTGTTGACAAATATTAGCCTCCAACTTGACGGACAGAGCAGGGTTAGAGCCCAGAGAGTTGTCATTCCATGACTGGAGAAGCAGACCAGCTGTTGGAGACTTCTAAGACCCTTTTTATCATGAGAGGTAAACAGAGACTGCCAGAGTCCCTTGTTAAAGCCACAAGTCTTTCTCTCACATTAGGTTTCCAAAGTGGAGCACTGTTTACAGCCCTGAAGTTTCCACACTGCTGAATTTCATAGATAATCCAAAAACTGTGGCTTGGAGGTAAGCAAAAAGGGTCCTCCCAAGCTTACCACTGGACCTCCCCTTCCTACAAAAGCATGACAATGGAGAATTAAGGCTCCTGAGGGCTTGAAAGTCTGAACTCTTCATACCCTTAGTTAAATAAGAATTGCTAATTATCAAAAAACCTGAAAATTGACTCAAGAGTAAAATTCACCAAAAAAATGATTTTGGTAGACATGTATAACTGCATTGCATTAATGATGACATGAAGTTAAACTGGTGTTCGGTTTTGCTTTTTTTTTAACAGCTGATTTTTAAATCTATCTAGAAGCCAATGTTTTAACTTAAATATCATTTTAACAAATAATTCCTGTTCTACAATCAGCAATCAGTAAGTAACATGGGGAATTATTTAAAATCTACTATCCCAACACACAGCTTCACCATCAATGTCATCTAATTGATACTTCCCTATTTTTGTCACCTTGCCTTGATGCCAGCTGCCAAGTTCTGCTATGTCACTTTCCATTTATGGTCCCAAGTCCCTTGATCTGGCTAATTAGGGTTTATGTGTTAATTGGAGTAAATACAAAGATGGGAGTCTCAGGCACAAATTTCAAAGCACAGCCATAAATTGAAGAGCTGATAAGCAGGGAAAATGCCTTCATGGAACAAGTGTCAAGTTTATTTCATCACTGGGAAAGACCTAGAATTTCCTAATTACATGACAACCCGTAGTTTTTGTTTTGTTTTTTTTTTTTTTTTTTAAGACAAAATGAAGACAGTGACCAGCAAATTAGCAATACTGCTCTGAAGCAGCAGACTGCACAGAGACCTAAATTCAGTTTAAGAAAGTAAAACTTGGGCTGGAGAGATTACTCAGCTGTTAAAGGCTAGACTCACAACCAAAAATATAATACTTTTTAAATTCCCAGAATTGTTTCTATCAAGACAGTTTATTATTTTTATTGTATTTCAAAGAAAATATACAACTTAAATTTAATTTTTAATAAAAGAAAATCTAATATTTGAAAATCAGGAGACTGGCTGGGTGTGGTGGTGCACGCCTCTAATCCCAGCACTTGGGAGGCAGAGGCAGGTGGATTTCTGTGAGTTCAAGGCCAGCATGGTCTACAGAGTGAGTTCCAGGACAGCCAGTGCTGTTACATGGAGAAATCTTGTTTCGAAAAACCAAAATCCAAAAACAAAAAATGAAAAAAAAATCAGGAGACTATACTTAACAGAGAAAACATGTTAATTAATGGACATAATGACTTTTTCTACTAAACCCATCCCAAAAGATAACTTTGATTTAGGAACAATTACCACAAATAGCATCACAGAGATTTTCTAATCATTGTACAGACTGGATTTCAGGTGTTTATCTCAGATGTCAGTTGAACCTGAGATGCCTTGAGAAAAAGACAGTAAATGCTTTCTTGTAATGGTCATAGTACACAGGACATGGTTGTACAAGCCAGTCATCCCAGTACTCTGGAGAGAAGCCATGGTAGGAGGATCCTGCAAGTTCAAGGCCAGCATGGTCTACAGAGGAAGTTCCAAGTCAGCAAGGGCTACACAATGAGACTCTGCCAAACAAACAAAAAATGGGTTGCCAAGATATTCTAAGGTCTTCCTTTGCCAAAACAATGTCAATTGAGATACTAATTTCCCAGTGAAAGAAAAGTCAGATGGTTAATATGCAAAAAAAAAAAACCTAATATAGTCTTCCTCTAGTTTTACTTTTACTTCAAACAAAAAGAATCATATCTGATCAGTTGTATTTAGTTGGAAAAAATATGCAACAAATTAGTTCATTTGCTGTACTCCTCCTGTATTTGTACCAATCCTAGGAATTACTTAATAAAACATCAGGCAAAACAAGAACAAACAACTACAGAAAATGCTACATACCTTGTATCATCATTGATAGAGTACAAAAGCTTTTACATATTTTCTCCAGGTTATAACTAACAGAAGTTGGATAAGATGGAGAATGTGTATTTATCCAAATCATTTTCAGATGTCTTATGGTTGTAAAAGCACTGAGATAGTAATAAAGGTATTAAAAGAACAAATTAATAATAACTTGTGTTTAAATCTGGGTGGCATTTCTAAAGAGTCTATTGTAGTAACAGCTTAACACAGATGGCACAGGCAAATCCAACATCCCTCTCAAAGAACCCTTTCTTTCATTCCCATCCTTTTACTCAACAAAACATGGTGTTCACCCAAGTAGTTACAAAATTCAGGTCTACACTTTGAAAGATGTTCCTTAAGTCAACCTCATGTTTGCTTCAGATTCTAATTTCCTTTAGTATTTTCAATTCACTTATCACAAGTCCGAAATTTATCAACTTTTTCTATAAGCAGAAAAGACTTTGTATAAATGAAGTGATATTTTCTATGAATCATAATATTACAAGAAAACTCTTCAGATACTCTCCTGAAGAAAACACTCTTGTAAACACAATCCCTGGAAAACCCACACCAGCCATGCTTAAGATTTCAGAAGTACACAAATAATTTCACCTAACTTTTTCCAGGGGTTGGGCACTACTCGCTTCCAGCAATATTATCACTCAAGAAATATATTCAAGAAAAATACTTCAATTCCAATATAAGAGTAAGTGAAAATATCACACACAGATATCTGAAACCAAGTCATACATGACTTCACCAGTAACTTTATGTAACTTTTTAAACAAAACTATCTTATAACTTACTTGATGTTTTAACTGAAAACTACCAAGCTATTTTCTTCAAATTAACAGCTGTCCATGAGCGACAGAAAGTAACAAAGAAATGCATGTGAGCATCATCAGCATCAAATGAGTTTACTACAGGATTCTCTAAAGCACATCTGATCTTGGCTACAGCCTGGGAGTCTACCTTTCAACTTGCAAATGACAGTGTCACCAAACACTGTCCTTCCATCAATCAAGCTGGGTCATGAATATACAAAAGGCAGCAGAGAGGCTGGCTACCTCCTGCAGTTCAACTTGGCCTAATTATCTAGGCCTTTCTTTTGGTTACAGTCTGAAGAGTATCCACCCAGTCAGCTGCTGGGCAGCCGGAGGCCTAATCAAGAGAGGTTATGCATACTGACCCTTATATGGACATCCAATGCAAGTTAAATGTGAGCACCAAATGTCATCTTTCTTATTCATCATTATGAAATTTCCCTCCCCTTTCGAAAATACCAATCTGCTGCCATTTTCAGACACTCCTCTTACCCCCCTCCAAGCTGTCATCTCACTGTGCTGCTGCCGGTTGAGTGAATTAGCATTCTAACTGATGTGCTTGCTCTTCTCAGACAAATCCTTGAGCTGTGTTAACTAATGACTTCTCTCCAGAAAAAGGAACTGATAGTCAACCATTGATAAAAGTGATTGCATTTCCACAAATCATAATGGGAGAAAAGTCAGGGAAGAGTGACTAACTATGGCTATCCACTTGCCATTGTTTTTTCTCATTCCATTACCAGAAACAACCTACAACATTAAATGGAACATGAGACTACTAACTAGTCTTCTGCAGTTGGGTAAGGTGGTGAACTTGAAGCAAAACCAGTTATTAAACATTAAAGGACTGGTGGGGACTGGAGAAAAGCAAACAATGAGAAGCCCCTCCCACAGTTCATCCAACTGAGAGTAAACAATCCTTATGCCCAGAGTTGTTCCCTGCACAGGACAGGGTGCTGAGTCTGTGTATGTTAAAAGTGATGATGCAGAAGATCAAATAGAAAGTAACCTAGAAATGTTATGGTGAACAAGGCATGAAACAGAGAAAATGGGAATGAAGGAAGTCCCTTGAGATACAACCCACATTTGACAAAAGATGAAATAGTGATTTATGATCCTGCAAGTCTTAAAAGTACTAAAAAGCTGTGTCTGGTTCAAAGGGCAAGTTCAAATATTTTGAGTAAAGTGGGTGAGAATGGGAGAAAAGAGTCCTCTGAAGACTGACTTATTGATTTATAAAGTCAATTGTGGACCCACTAAACAAATATCTATTAAAAATTCTTACATGGCCATTCCATAGGGCCCTGTGAGTGAATCTCTGGGAAAAGGAAAATATAAATGACATTGTTCCTTCCTCAAGCTGTCTCAGTAGCAAGACAGACAGACAGACATATAAAGACTAAAAACAAACAAACAAACAAAAAACCAGAATTTTAAGACTATATTTATAATAAATACTAGAAACAGGACTTTAGTACATTGGGGAATATGCTGGGGATGAAACCAAAAACCTTGTTCCTGGGAGGCAAGTGTTCCCCACTAAGCTACATAATTAGTATTATTGATGGCACATAAATAAAAGAGGGATAGTAAAAAGAAAATTTGGATTTGGAGAAGAGCAGTCCTAAAGCAGGCACACAACATAGTATAAAAGGAAGCTATGAAGCATCACTTATATTTTGGAAAATGTTATGGAAAAGGTATTTTGTACTAGCAAAAAGAATATTTTTAATTTAATCATGAGGCAGAATTAAATCACATTTTTTCAGCATGATGCATTTATGTATTTGTACATACATATATGTATTTATGTAACAAAAATCAAAAGAAAAGGAGGCTATTAATTTCAGGGCGAGACATGGGAGGGGTTAGAGAGATGGGGCCTGGGAGGTAATAGAGGGAGGAAAGGGTAGGGGTAAAGTAATCTATCTTATTTTATATAATATATAAATAATATAAATAAATATATAAATAATGTAATCCATTTTATTTTACTATTTTTAAGTCAGCTTCCCATTTCCTTTTTTTTTAAAGTGTATCCCCCCCGCCAACAGCTCCTCCTTTTAGTCCAATGAAAGGCTCTTTTTCCTGTAACAATAAATACAATACAAAACAATAAGAACAATTAGGCAACAATTATGAAAAGTATATGGTATAACATACCTTCTCAATGTCCAGTCTATATGTATTTGGCAACTAATAATAATATTCTATTATCTATCTATCTCGATGAGTTTAAAGTTCTATAACCTAACTCAGTTTCCAGCCTAACTTGCATTACCAACTAAATCACATTTCTTTAAAAAATGAAAGCAGACCTGTTTATCAAAATGCTTTTATGTGGGAGTGGTAGAAGCTATGTGTTTTCTGAGTCTTCAGATTTTCCTACAAAATTTTATCATCTACAATTTTTCAAAATACTTTAATCATGAAAGGCTGTGGCTTATTTATATGTAACCAATATTTCACACCTTCCTTGCCACATAATCAGCACTCAATAAATGGTAACTGGCTCAGTGACAGAACACTTGCCTAACAAAGTCTCCTGGGTTGGTTCCCAGTACACCTCCCACCAGAAAGGAAGGTTCATCTTACAAAAGTTAAAAATTCCAGACTAGAGATTTTCAGCTTTAGCTTATAGGCAATGGGACAAACTAAGGTTGAAGTTTCATGGTATTAGCAGTATTCTAGGACTTTATATGAAAAACTATACTTGGTAGGCCATGTGTGGTTTGGCCTGTTGCCCTGGGTTTGATACCTGGAAGGGAGAAAATGAAGGAGAGGGAGAACAAACCAAGAACTGGTGTGAGGAGTTCTAGCTAAGTGTCACTCAAGTGCCCAACTTTTTCTTTCAGTTCCACTTCTGTACCTAATCTTTTTATCTGGAATGTCCTTCCTTCGCTATCTAGAAAATATTGTTGAGCCTTCAGAAAACATCATTTGCAAAAAGTGGTCACTGTAACCTTATTTAGAATAACAAAGCTAAAGACATCTGAAATGCTATAGAATTTAGAAGTGATTAGGTAAATTATAAAAGTCATTCAATAAAACATTAAATAGTCAATAAAACTACCCATCAAAAATTGCTAACATAATGGGCCAGTAAGATGGCTCAGCAGGTTAAGGCACTTGCTGTCAAGCACATATAAGCTCCCCCACACACATACACACACACACACACACACACACACACACACACACAGAATAAGTAAATAGATGTAATAAAAATAAATTGTTGGGGGCTGGAGAGATGGCTCAGCGGTTAAGAGCACTGACTGCTCTTCCAGAGGACCCAGGTTCAAATCCCAGCACCCACATGGCAGCTCACAACTGTCTGTAACTCCTGTTCCAAACAATCTAATGAAATGCATGTAGTCAAAACACCAATGTACATAAAATAAATAATTAAAAAAATAAATTGTTAACATTAATCCAGTAACAGAGGTACATGCCTGCCAATAACTGCTACTTCTGAGGCTGAGTTAGGAGGCCTGTTTTAGCCTACTTCAAGGTCAGCCTGGGCAAGGTGGCAGAATAGCAAGCTACCAGGCCAAAAAAAAAAAATCACACACAAGCACAAAACCCACCTTAAATCAAGTGTCAAGGGGCACATCTTCAATCCCAGCACTTAGGAGTCTGAGGAAGGATTCATAGCTCCTGATAAGCCTAGTTTATAAGTAGTTCTAGGGCAGCCTAAATTGACATCACTAATCTGAAAGGCACTTACATTATAATACTAATGAGAACCCCCTACACACAAAATTGTTTAAATTTTTTTTTACTATAGAACAAAAATATACATTAAAAATGTGAAGACTTAGCCAGGCGGTGGTGGCGCACGCCTTTAATCCCAGCACTTGGGAGGCAGAGGCAGGCGGATCACTGTGAGTTCGAGGCCAGCCTGGTCTACAAAGTGAGTCCAGGACAGCCAAGGATACACAGAGAAACCCTGTCTCGAAAAAAAAAAAAAAATGTGAAGACTTTAGCAGTAGCTACTAGAGATATACAATAGGAGTTCCACACACCTAAGAGAAGCTCCTAGTACACTGACCAGAAATACATGAGATTTTTACTGGTTGGTTGATTGGTTGGTTGGCTGGCTGGTTTTATGAGACAGGGTCTCACTCTAGCTCAGGCTGACTTGGTTCATATCCCTCCTGTCTTAGACCCCCAAATGCTGAGATTATAGGTATTTGCCACCACACATGGCTTTATTTATGAACTTTTAAAACTACATTTATTATTTTGTGTATGTAGGTATGTGGCTGCCATACAGCACATGTGGAGATCAGAGGACAACTTTTGGGGGTCAGTTTTTTGTTTTGTCTTTTTTCTGCAATATTGTGAGTCCTGGGTACTTAACTCAGGTCACTGGGTCTGGTGGCAACTGCCTTTGCCTGCTGAGCCATTTTGCCAGCAGTACAAATGGATTTTAAGCACAGCTGGAAGTCTCCCAATTCTTGGTGTCTGATACCAGCATTCACCTATCTTTGCACAACATTCAAATGCAAGAAAGTAAAACAATGCTCAATTCCCTCAGCAACTGGAAGACTTTGTGTAGGGTTTTGCTCTCTTTATTATAAATAAACCTTTCATCAACTTTCAAATACATGCATCTAGACATGTGTACACACATGCCTCTGCAGTTTGTGCCTTAGTGTAGAGCTACTTAAAGGCCTTGCCAGTATGGTTGCTACACAGCCATCAACAGTTGCACCACCTCATAATTCCATCAGCAGTGTGAAGCTTCTGTTCATTCCTCTCAGCACTGTGTGCGTGTGAAAAATCAGACTCATCATGTGAAAAATGTGTCGGTGACAACACTGCACATTCTGCTGTGATTGGGCAAAACAGAACTGTCAATCAAGTGAAGAGATGTGAGTGTGTTGTTCAAGTCTACTATGCCCTTACTGAGGGTTCTAATAAACCAATCTTATAGTCATGACACAAACTGAACCTGGTCTCAACATACACAGGAGATGTGTATCTATATGCATTGCTGAACTGCATCTGACAACATTTTGCTTAGGATTTTCCATTTATATTAATCAATGACACTGGCCTTTCACTTTCCTTTCTTATATACCTGTGTTTTAATATCACACTTGTATAAAAAAGATCTAGTGAGCTGAAGATACTTTTGTTCACAACAGTGTAGAACTGTATGATATGAATTATTCATTCCTTTGGTTTTTAAAATGCAGTTGTAAACCCTTCTGGCACTGATATTTTCTCTGTAGTAAGACTTTAAAGGACTGGCTTATTTATTCTAATAATATTAATATACACTTTCTAAATTTTTTAACACTTGTTTGATTTTTGTTTGCTGAGTTTGGTTTTGGTGGTCCTCGGTATAGATCCCTGGGCTTCAGGGATGCTATATAAATACTTATCATTGACTTGCATGCCTAGCATGTACAACTAATTTCTATATTTCTATTAATATTACATGTTTACCTCACATGTCAAATGTATTAATAAAGTACCAGCAATTCTTTTTTTAAAATTTCTGATGTCTTATCTTCAGTGTTTTTAATTTGTATGTTTCTTTTTGCTTGTTTGATCATCTTTACATGGGTTTTATGAATTTTATATGAATTTTCAAAGCATAAAATTTAGCTTTGCTGGAATTTCTATGAATTTCTCTTTACTTTGTTCTCTTATTTCAATTAATTTTTATTCCATACTTTTCTATTTTCTTTTGGTATAGGCGGTTGTTCATTGTGTTCTTAAGGCAGATTTTAGCTAATAAACTTCACCTCTGAAATTTAATAATGTAAGCACTTAAAATTTAAAAATTAATATAAAACTTTTGCTATAGGCCATAAGTTTTGGTATAAACAGTACTTTTATCATTTTAAACTTGTTTAAGATAATGTCCTTGGTGCTCTTTTGTTCATCTCTGACCATTTGTTTTGCCATAAGAGAATATGGTGGAAATGGTACTGACTCCTTTCAATTTGCTGAGGACTGACTACTCATGGTTAAGTCTTAAAAGGCCTTATAACTTTTTAAAGAGCGAACATCCTACAGCTGCTGGTGACATTCTCCACGTGTCTACTAGGTCAAATCTGCTAAGTACATTAGAGTTTTTACATAGTTACAGATTGTTGTCTCTTTCTTCATTCATTTCCCAGAGAAATATGGTCAGACCTTCCCAAACATGAATCTATTTCTTCTCAAAGTAATACCAAAATTTGCTTTGCATTTTAAAGCTATAAAGTGAAATAATTTTAAACCTGTCAGAGTTGTTTTGGCAAAATGAGTCATATATCAAGATACAATGCCATCTTTATCTCTAGAAACACTTTCTGCCTTTCAGCGTTACTTTACCTGATCTCAGAGTCAGTCCTGCATCCTTCCACCAGTGCTTGGCATGCTGATTGATCTCTTCATTGCCAGCAGATTTTCTGTGACCTTTTATAGTTGTGCCTCTTGAAAACAAGCCCATCGTCAGATTTTCTGCTTATATGCTTACTATTTCTGGACAGTCTTAATCTTTATATCCTTTATCTTTTAAACTCACTTTATGAGTGTTATGCTAAGATATTCAGACTTATATCTCAACTCAATTTATATTTTCTATTTATCTTACTTTTGTTTCTTCTCCCTTCTTTCCTTTATTTAGCTTGAATGAATTGTATTGCTCCTATCATTTCACTGTTTTTCCTTAATTATTATGGAAGTTATGTAACTATTTCAATGTGTTTATTGTTATCCCATAAAATTCACTAACAATATATTAAAAATATTTTAAATAAATAGTAATAATTTTAAATGTACATACAGAGAAAGATACAGGTAGCGTATGTGTGTCTATAAGGGATTATCTAGATCAGATTGAGGAGGGAAGATACAACTTAAACATAGGTGACACCATTCCAGAGGCTAGGACCCAGACTGCAGGAAAAGGAGAAAGCAAGCTGAACACGTGCATTTCTCATGTTCTTGCTTCCTGAGAGCAGATGGAAAGTGACTACAGCCTCTGCCATGCCTTCTGTACCATCACAGACTGTGGACCAAATCAAACCATTTCCCTCTTAAGTTGCTTTGGTCAATTATTGTCACAACAACATGGAAAGTTATTAATAAAATGCATTCCACACTAGTGACATCTAGTTCACTACTTTCTGGCAAGCAACTTAGTGTATTACCTTAGGATCAGTCCTGTCCTTAGCACCAAAATCCAATCCAAAAGAAATGCCATGGAAACACACATGCAACGTTCAGTTTTCTTGTAGTCATTGTTTAAAGTGGTTTTCAAATGATACTAATTGTAAACTATTTAACTCAATAATATCTAAACTATCACTGTTAGTATCTGTAATCAACAGAAAGTTTATTAATTTGATATTTTAGTCACTTTTATGTAAGTAAGTCTCAGAGTCAGGTTTATTTATGGTTACAGCTTGCCAGTATAAAATAATTCAAGTATTCAAATGGCTCCTGTGACTCACTGACTCACTAACTCACTGAAGCTTTCTTCTAGAAAAGAAACTTCTAGAAAAGAGAAAATTATAATCTAGACTTTAATAGTCTATTTTTTAAATTTTATTTAAGATTTTGAGATGTATAAGAAATATCACTGCCAGGGATTGTAGCACATGCCTTTAATCCCAGCACTCAGGAGGCAGAGGCAGGTGGATCTCTGTGAGTTCAAGTCCAGCCTGGTCTACAGAGCAAGACCAGAGAAACCCTGTCTCAAAAATTAAAAAAAAAAAAATCATTGCATATACAGTCCTAACAATATACTGCTATTCTCCATGGTTTTGAATTTTGAATAAATGGTATAATACTATATCTTCTGCATATCTCATTCCTTACCTGTGTGACAGTCATCTGTGTTGTTGAATATGGCAACAACTTATCCATAGTCACTGCTGTGTCATATACCATCATTAAAATAAAGCCAAAGACATATGACAAAGAGTGGGAAGGTACAAGGGAGGAAGTAGGATAGGGAAGAGGAACAGCAAAATCAAAATTTGTTTGAAAACTGTCATGATGAAATCTATTTATAGTCTAATAAAATATAGAAAGATAGCTTATAAGTTGATGATAAATAGGCACACAGTTTATTTATTTTTTTAAACCCAATGCTTAGCCATGATTTAGAGGTATATTAACTGTTTCAAGGTTTAGCTTTTATTTACAATAATTATGTAAACAATTTTGTTCATGTCTCTGTTATACATGGAGCTTTCCAGAATTTATATAAGTAGAACTGCTAGATTGGTAGAATATAGCCACAGGCACAGGAACAGATACACACAAACACACACAAACTTGATTTTTTTTTAAGTGATTGTAAACTACTTCCCAAGCTATGAAGATGCTAGTTTATATATTGACTAACAAAGAAATTTCTGTTGCTTTGTGTCCTAAACAAAACTTTACATTATAAAACTTTAAAGTTTTGGGGGTGGAGACATGGCTCAGAGGTTAAGAGCACTGGCTGCTCTTCCAGAGGTCCTGAGTTCAATTCCCAGCAACCACATGGTAGCTCATAACCATCTATAATGAGATATGGTGCCCTCTTCTGGCCTACAGGCATACATGCAGACAGAACACTCTATATAATAAATAAATAAAATATATTTTAAAAAATTTTTAAAGTTTTTTGCCAACTTGGTATGTAAACAATATTTCACTGTTTAATTTTATTTTTGTTTTTCATGGTTCTAGATCTGACTTAGGGGGCCTTAAGTATACCAAGCAAGTGCTCACCTACAGAGTAACAAGCCATCCCTTCACTGTGGCTTTAATTCCTATTTCCTTGGCTATAGGAACCTTTGTCTAGATAGTGAAAGGACCTTAAAATCTTTCAACTGTGATCACAACTCCCATAAACTTCAGTTATGTCTGTGGAAACATCTTTACTTTCCACATGCTTCATGTGTTTCCAGTCACAGACTGTTTGAGGCTGCTTTTATATCCTTTCTTTACTTTGAAATCAGTGCTCTGATCCCAACTTATCCTGGTGAGAAGTCTGCTATCTAGTCCTTATTCCATAAGTCTTTGGGAGTCTGCAGATTTATTGCAATATGACTTGGTAGGAATAGCTTTCCATTTTGTCCACTGACAATTACTAGACATCTGACTATCAGTATTGGTCAATTCTGACATGTTTTCAACTACAGAAGTATCTCTTTTCTCATTTAATATGTATCCCCAACTTTGGAACCATATATTAAATGTTAGGCTTTCTTACTGTATGCTCTTAACCCACATTTCATATTCTCTCTCCCTCTCTTTTACTGTAAACTTCACTAATTCCCTAAACATATGTGACCTGAGAATTTCCCTTGTTTTTCACTGTTGTATTAATTTTAATGACACCTCATTCAGTAAACAGACTTTCTTTTTTTAAAATTTTTTTCTTTTTTTTTAAGATTTTTTATTTATTATGTACACAGTGTTCTGTCTGCAGGTATACCTGCAGGCCAGAAGAGGGCACCAGATTTCATTATGGATGGTTGTGAGCCACCATGTGGTTGCTGGGAATTGAACTCATGACCTTTGGAAGAGCAGCCAGTGCTCTTAACCGCTGAGCCATCTCTCCAGCCCAGTAAACAGACTTTCAATCTCTCATTTCTTTTTTTTTCTTTCCATTAAGTTATTTATTTATTCACTTTACATCCCAATTGCAGCCCCCCTCCTCTCCTCCCAGTTCCTGCCTCCTATAACCCCTCCTCCCATCTTTCCCTCCCCTTCTCCTGAGAAAGGGAGGAGGCCCCTCTATCTTTCATTTCTTTTAAGCAAACTATTTTACTTACTGTAACTGATTACACAAATGTCTTTGTAGGCCTGATTTTGCAATGTGATGTTTCTGCTAACTCATAATCACAGTGGCCTTTGTACTCCAGTGATACTTATTATAACTATGAGGCTATATTCCTCAAAAATTATGTGAATTATTTGACACTTTTGACTAAAGTAATTTCCAAAGGAACAGATACTCATTTCTTAGATGCCTGGGGCACTAGTAACACACTCCAGGCTAAATTTGAGGCCTGGGCTTTTTAGGATCACATAAGTGGTAGGAATGTCAGCTGAATTCATCTGAATACAGGCAAGGGTCAGATGTCTCTAGTACTCTCCTATCTAAGAACAAGGGTAATTCACCCAGCAAAAGTTCTTCTCCCTAGGGCTTCTAGCTTTCCATAAAGATTTCTGTTTTTTATTTCTTAAATCCCTAAAAACTACAGACTCTGAATCATTGTAGGTGGAGGGATGGGCAGACCCTCTATTATCACTTCAGGTACTGGGTATCAGCAAAATCACTATCCTGACTCAGCAGTCTTGCTCCATCACAGACTCAGCCATACCTTGGAGATGAGGCTCTCTACAGCCAGTACTTTTAAATGTACAAACTAGGTGAGGTTTCTCAAACTGCAATCTGTTTTTCAAATGCATATGTATAACTTGAGCTTTGAAATTTAATAAAATCAACATAGTGTCTATAGCTTTAGTTTTCTAAATAGAGAGTGGGTATAATAATGGCATCGACCTTGGAGGGTTCTTATAAAAATTACATGAACAAATTCATACAAAGTGCTTGGCACAATGCCTGGAATACAGGAAACATGTAAGAGCGCTCTTGCCCATATCATTATTATTATGGCTGACTTGGGCCCAACATTATAACCTGTTAAACTGCTTTGTTTTTAGAATCTTGGTTTTATTATTGAACAGCTATTTCCTCCAGCAACATACATCCTAAAAATTTATTGTCCATGCCTTCTATTTTTCTATCTGATGAATTGATTTTGTTTTTTTAATGGAGCTGAGGACATAGCACAGTGGCCAGAGAGTTTGCCTAGTATGCAGGAAGTCCTGGGTTCAATCCCTAGCATCCTGTAAAACTGGACATAATAATACATGCTATAATCCCATCACACAGGGGGTGAAAGAATGAAAATCAGAAATTTAAGGACATTCTTGGCTACATAGGGAGGCCGGCATTGAATCCATGAGACCTTGCCTTTAAAAACACATACAAACAGAAAAACCTACTTCATATAAAACCAAGGACTCATCCAGAGGATCCTTGAGACATCAATCTAAAATTACAACAATCAATTATAGAATATTTAAAGTACATTTTTTAGTTTGCTTTGGAATTCCTTCATGGTGACATTCTGTCAGATGACTGCTTAGAAGTATTATAAAGGCCTATATTAAAGCCATAGGACACTAGATTTGCTATTCTAGTTACTTTGTGACTACAAAGGTATGGTATAACATGCTTGCCATATAACCATACAAATCTATTCAATTCTTTATGAATGATGTGGAGGAAGTAGAAAAAAAGGGAGACAATTGAGTGGTACAGCCAGGTAGTCATTAAGTGAAGAATTCAGGTATCACAGACATCACCAAAATATACATCGGAATACTGTCAAGAACCTTGATAGTTTCAGGAAAAGTAATTGTTGACATTTCTTTAAAAAACAAAAACCTACCTGCCCCTAGAGGCATTGCAGATGTGGCTGCCATGTCATATGTGCATCAGTAGGTGGCAGAGAGGAGAGAGGCTATATCTACATTCAGTGTTCTGACCAATGAACATGTGAATGAATAGTAGCCTAACATTCCTGGAAAAAAAAAAAAAGAAAAGCAAGCTGGATAACAATACTACATTGGCTGCCATGGAGTAGCTTGTGATGACTACCAGACCAGTACCAGGCAAACCCCAGATGGGCTCCCAAGACAGGAAACAAGCCAGAAACTAGAAGAACTCTGTCTAGCCCTTGATGTGGGGGTTGTGGAGGTCCAGCCCAGGGGTGAGATCTGGGCCAGATGGGGTGACAAGAGCAGGAGAGCTGTCCTGCCCCTCACATGCTGTAGCACTCAGGAGAGCAGGGCCTGCACCTTGCCTGGGAAGCACACTACAGCTGGTCCTGGATAAAGGGGTTGTTGGTGAGCCAGCCCTGAGAGAGTGAGTGTGGGAGAGCCAGCCCTGCCTTCTGTCTGCTATGTGGTGGTGTTGGCTAGGGAGAGATCCCTTCCCCTCCCTTTTGCCCTCACTACCATTAGCCAACAGGAGATCTGGCCCAGATGGGGTCACAAGAGCAGGAGAGCTGTCCCTGTCCCTCACATGCTACATTACTCTGAAGAGTAGGCCCTGCACCTTGCTCAGGTAGCACACTACAGCTGGTCCTGGATATGGGAGTTGTGGGTGAGCCAGCCCTGAGAGAGTGAGGGTGGGAGAGCCAGCCCTGCCTTCTATCTGCTATGTGGTGGTGTTGGCTAGGGAGAGATGCCTTCCTCTCCCTTTTGCCCTCACCACCATTGGCAAGCAGGAGATCTGGCCCAGATGGGGTCACAAGAGCAGGAGAGTTGTCCCTGCCCCTCACATAGCGCTGCTCTTGGGAAAGCAGGCCCTGAACCTTTCCATAGTAGTTCTCTTGGATTACTGAATTTCTTTTCACAAAGATGCATGTTGTAGGCTGAATATAAGATCACATTCACTTGTCAGCAATTGCTCCTGACCGAATCCGAAGCACAGCCCTTTTCTTGGAAAAGGAGAAACACCTGGCAATGATGAAATCTATCCATCCTCAGTGCTCTCTGATTCCAGGTTCTGCACTCAGATCCTGGCATGGCTGCATTACAGTATAGGTGAGCGCACAGGAGTCCTACAGAATAGCACTAAACAGCACCAGCTATTGTTGCTGTTCTAAAACTGCAAGTGATAGAAAGACAAAGCTTGCTGCATGAGCACAGGCTGGTCATTAATTTCTGAGACTCTATTTCTCTTTCCTAAACAGGAACTTTATCCCAGATAATGCCTCATATCGTACCTAGATCTAGCTCCTATATCTAGCAGGTGTCACACAGCATACTGATAAGTGACTCAAAATACTTCTGTGAAGAGTCTGTCCACCCAGTCCCTCAAGTTATATTCAATTACAAAAAAAAAAAACACAAACAAATAAGATAAGAAAGAAGTTAAGTCCAGGTCACATGCGTTTAAGAACTGTGGTGTCCTGTGTGACTATCAAGGAGAGCGAGCAATACAGCAGAATCTGAAAGGCTGTGGGAACTCAGTCTAGTGTTTCTGCAGCGTACTTTCACCATGGACTATTTATTCTTCCTTATTATCTCTCAGAGTCTACATTTAGGAGCATACTCTAAAATGCCCTCTCCTGGTTTGTGAGTCACGCTCCCATCATTACCTGCTTCTTTGAGAGAGGGGGTGCCAATTAAAATACAGACTTCATAGCTAAAAGTCCTTATTACAGGATTATATAAACCTGTACAATCACATACGAGTATACACGAGCACAAACACACACCCTAAATAGTATCTATATAGTAACAAGAAAAAAAAAGACATATGGACAAAAGTATTAAGAGAATAGAAAAATTATATAGGAAAAGGTGTGCCAAAGAAAGTCTATCCATGATAAGAAAAGCTGATTCCCCTCACACATACACTGTAACTGCAGTACATACAAGCCACATTATCAATCAGATTACAGTACAAACTTTTTGATTCTCAGAATGTATTTTCAAGACTCTTAGAAAGTCCTTTTGAATTTTTGGATATCATTTTCTACTTTACTATGGACTATTACTGTGCAAACATAGAAAGAAATGCATGAAATAATTTTGTTCATACATTCTTAAAACCAATACGCAACATTCAGAATTTACAAATTCTAGTTCTTAATATCCTGTGTTTCCATACTCTATCATGTTTTGTATAATCACAAATGCTGGGAAAATAACATTTCTTTTTTATAAGTACTCCACTGTTAATCTTCTTCAAAGACTCTGATAGCCATTCCATGAATTTTATGCTGGTGCTTTGTTGTTATTTCAGTATGTCAGGAGATGGTTTCCAAGCACAGCTGGGAAACAGTTGTTAAATGGTCCATAAATGTTAAGGTGACTAAAACATCAAAAGGCTGCACTTACCTAGTGATGCCACCAGGAAAAAACACCAAACATTTGCATACCTCTGCAACCTAACCAGGATATGGTTTCAAATGGCTGGCAGCCATTGCTAAGATGCCACTGACTCTCAGAGGCATTCCAGTTTCAAAGATATAAAAATGTGTGTCTCAGTATCAGTGAAATACTATCAAGAGGCCACAAAGTATTTTTCCTAGACCACTTGTTAAAATGAATTTGAGACACAAGCCACATATTACAGAATGCTCTAGTACATAAGTACACAGTTCAGTGGTTTGTAGTATGTTCACTGCACAATGCTCACAATTTCCATCATCCTCCCCCAAAATGTCCACTTGTTCTCCTCAGAACCCCTCAACACCACTTCCCTCTCTGCACTCTCCCACTCCAATCCTAAGCATATTCAAACCTACTTTCTCTCTAGATTTGCCCATTCTAGACATTTCATATAAATGTGATCATATAATATATGGGATTTGATGAATGGCTTTTCTCAGCACCATGTTTTCAAGATTTATGCATTCTGTGGCACATAATTAGTATTTCATTCCTTTTCATGGCTGAATAATATTCCATTATTTGGATATACCACCATTTATTTATCCCTTCACTGATGAACAGATATTTGAGTTCTATCCATTTTGTGGCTATTATGAATAACACTGCTGGCTGGGCATGGTGGTGCACACCTTTAATCCCAGCACTTGGGAGGCAGAAGCAGGCAGATCTCTGTGAGTTCAAGGCCAGCCTGGTCTACAAAGCGAGTCCAGGACAACCAGGGCTACACAGAGAAATCCTGTCTCCAAAAAAACAAAAACAAAAACAAACAACAACAACAAAAAACCCAAAACCACTGCTGTGAACACCTGTGTGTGAGACCTTTTGTGTAGACATACATTTTCAATTCTCTTGGATATACAAAAGCACACAATTGCTAGGTTATATAATTACTCCATATTTAACCTTCAGAGGCACTGTCAGACCAAGTTCCATTTTCCTTTCCCTTCAGCTACATAGAAAGATTCCAATTTTGCCACATCTTTACCAATGTTTGCTATTATTACTTGTCTTTTCTCTTTTTTAAAACTACTTTTTGTTATTGTTAAAAGAATTTGTTTCTCTATCCCAAAAATTAGTTAGCCCACACCAACTAGCAGTCTTGAGTCACACTGATGGGAGAGAGTTTGTTGGGTTTTCAATGTCTCAAAGACAATAAAGGAAGAAAAAGGTACTCAGAACAAACTCCATGATGGATTTGGGAGAGACACCATGACATGTCTCTCTTCTCTCACCAGCTGCAGGTGGATTTCAGGGGGTTGAGCACAACTTGACTTCAGTAAGTCCTTTACATTAGCACAAAGCTCAGACTAGAGTCATACTAAGTCCCTTCCCCACCTCAACCTCAGCCCTCCCACATGAGCAGACGTACAGGGCTCATTATCTTCTATAAATGACAAAGGTCCCTCATGGGACCTAAGGAGGAAATTAAAATTGTGTTAGGTCCTATGAAGGATGGAACACAAGGATAACCAGAAAGATCTGTTAACAAGGGTTGTTAAGAAAGTCTCTTCAAAGAGGGTCCACTTGCTGGATATGGTGGTGCATACCTTAAATCCTAGCACTCTACAGAGGCAGGTGAAACTCTGTGATGTTGTCGACATAGAGAATTCCAGGCCAGCCAGGACTACATTGTGAAACCCTATCTTTAAAAAATAAAATTAAATTTTAAAAAAAAGGGAATCACTTAATCAGACCTGAAAGAAAATTCAATCTGACCACCCTGTCTTATTTTACCACTTCTGTGACCCCATCTATCTTATCTGCAACTATCATTTCTCTGTCTACCACTCTCCACTGCAGTCAGTAGACTACTTGCCTCTTGCTAATAAACAAACACAAGAAGCACACATCTCCATGGGCAGAAGGAGTAGTCATACAACCTAAGCTGACCTACTACAATCTCTAGCTGTTCATTTTAGAATATGCAGAAAGTTATCCAAATTCCTTTTAATCTAATCCCTTGAAAATATCCTTTATTCTTTTACTGTAGATTTTCACAAGCATTGTTGGAGCTATGTAATTAGCATTCAATATATGTACTTTTCTGCCTATGGGTTTAGTAATATATTTTGCCACCATAAAGGTGGTTTGTTTTGTTTTGTTTTTTTTTTCTAATGGTCAGAATGTGTAGTTACTTTCTAGAAACACTGGTTTTGAATGGAATCCCATTTACTTAAATGCGGTGATGTTAGCTTACGGATTTTTAATAAATGATCATACTAATGTGACATTTCAATTACCTTCTGAAAATCCCCGTGTTCACCTACTTTGTCTTTGTAGCATTGCATTAACATGGATGCATATGGTGGACACAAGCATAGACATAATAAACAGGAAGCTTTGACAGTGTAATCCTTTCTCCCCCTGCCCCCAAGACAGGGCTTCTCTGCATAGCCCTGGCTGTCCTGGAACTCGCTCTGTAGAACAGATTGGCCTCAAACTCAGAGACCCACCTGCCTCTGCTTCATACTTACATCACTATCCAACCCTTGGCTTTTTGAGACATATTTGGTGATGTAGCCCAAGCAGACCTCCCAAATTCATGAACCCAAGTATTGGTATTACAAGTGTCTGCACAAGATTACATGTATTTCTGACAATGGAATCAAACAATTTTTGTAGTATTTATAATGCATGCTCCTTTAAGTTGGAATGGTTCTATGGCAAAATAAAGGTGGCTTCCCATCAACTAGCTCTACTTTTTTGAATTAATCTGTTTCTTGTGCCCATAATTAATAAGAGCCAATTAGTTTTCTTATTAAAGTTTAAGAGGTCCTGAAAGCCCCTTCATTCACACATTGCAATGAAATGTTATGTTTAACTTAAAACATCATTATGCAGAAGAATGCAGAAATCCTTCCAAGTCTTTGGAAATATCCTTTATTACTTTACCGTGCTTTTCATAAACACGTTAGGGCTATATAATCAACATGTTTACATATCATGCAAAATTTCATTCCACCAAAAGTACTGTGAAAGGGATTATTTCTAACCAAACAACAATACAAATAATATCACCCACTGAAGTCACTTTTTACACAACGTCTGAAAAATAGGAACAAAGCAAAACTGTAAAAATTCATGATATTGGAGGTCAGGATAAAGGGTGACTAATTAAGGCATTTGTAGAAATGATTAGAATAATCTTACCTGCATCTCTAAATATCGTCCTTTCTCTATACATAAGTGTTTCTATGTATGTAGAGTCTTCTAATCATATCCTACTGAGAAACCTCAGTACACTAGCACTCTGCCACACGTGTGACACTCATTTCTGAATAAAGGTGAAGCTGATGCATCTAAGTATATTGTCCTAATTTAAAACCATAATCAACTTCCAAGAGATTTAAATGTATACCCTTCTTAAGAACACAGAACATGCTGCACAAAAATCACAATGGAATTGGGCAGGCATACCAACTAAAAGTGTTTCCAGATGGCAAAGAATTCATTGAAACAAGAATTACAGAAGTATATTCAAAGCAATATTCTGTCTTTGATAATTTAGAGGCAGCCATGATAACCACCATTTGTACATGACAGTCATATGAAATAATAAACCTTGCTAGCTATAAACATTACCAAATTCTGACACTATTGATTTATTATGTCTAACAGTAACATCAAACCAAACAACTGACAGAAACAATGTTACAGCTTTAAGAGCAGTTTGTCAACGATTAATACTGCCAAACGGGGTTTAGCTTTATGCTGGGACTGCTTGTCTAGCAGTTGTCAATCCAACCAAAAATTACTACTGCCACATGTCTGCTAACACAGGCCCGAGGCGCCTCTCCGTTAGCCCTCATTACCCCGATCACTGCAAATACAGATGCAAGGCCAGTCCCTATTTAATATGCATGTTAATTATGCAAATTATTAATTGGGCTGGTGCTTGAGGACTTGTGTTTATGCCCAGATTAGAGTCAATAACTATATCACACAGCATTTTAAGCCTGACCTGTGACAGACAGAATGCTGTGCAGAAAGCAACATTTTTCTCATCCTTGTCTGCTTCAGAGCACAAGCTCTGCACACAAGGACACCTCACTGGGGACACAAAAGCCACAGAATATACCTTTTATTAGTATATTTATTTGTTAATATTCTCACCTGATACTGTTCATAATTGTTTATAGCATTAATTAAATTACTTTACCAAGTCCACCGTTTCTACAGGAAAAATGTTGAATGTACTAAGCATTAAAATATATTTTTATAGTTATTTTTTCCAATAAGGCTAAGATTTGGTCCTATTTATATTATGTGTCCATAAAAATTGTATGACATGATATTATGCTGTAAATTTTTTTACTTAAAAAAATCATATAGATTTAAGCCTCCAAAGATAGAGTAAAGCTATAAGGCTTTTCCAATTAAAATTTACAGCAGACAATGTTGTAAATTTTATACAGTTGTAATGTTTGCTGCAGTTGTACTGAAATGGGAACTATTGATCAGTATGATTTCCCAGGATACAAAAAGGGGGAACAAGGTACTGCACAAAAAAAAACCTTTCATTTGTAAGGCTTTCTATTAGACTTTACTGCCCTCATTTGGTTCTAGATGCATCTATCTAAACAAGGGGGAAAGTGACATTCTTCCCATAGAATTACAACAAAAATAAAAATGAACAACACCACCAAAAAAAACAAAAAATGAAAGAACCCATCCCACAATGTCACAAATGACACTGTCCTACAGTAGAGTGTTTTGTATACTGTTAAAATACCCTCTAAAATTTGATGAGATTTGTCTTCTGAGGAAATGTAGGGGGATATTTTTTTTAAAAGAAAAACACTTGACCTTGAAAGCAAAGCAAATCAGGATCAATTAGAATACTGAGATGCACATGACAACAGGAGCCCAGAGCTACATCAAGAATACTAAAAGCTGTTTATATGGATATTAAAGTGCTTTAGACATTTTTTTTTTTTTTGGTTTTTCGAGACAGGGTTTCTCTGAATATCTCTGGCTGTCCTGGACTCGCTTTGTAGACCAGGCTGGCCTCGAACTCACAAAGATCCGCCTGCCTCTGCCTCCCAAGTGCTGGGATTAAAGGCGTGCGCCACCACTGCCCGGCTGCTTTAGACATTTTGATCCATTTACAAACTTTAATTACTGGCATAAGCAAATTGAAATTCTTCAGTCATTTCAAAACGTGATAATAAAAGCATAACAGGCTTGATTATGAAATGAAAGTAGTAAAGTTGTACCTTTCTGAACTGGTTTAATGAAATGAAACTAAGGATCTGACCCACCATGTCCAGGTGTGGACCCATTATGTCCAAGTATGCTGCACAGGCTTGCTGATGGCACCTCACTCTTCCTGGACATAAACCGTACAGCACAAGTCAGTCACAGAATTGTTGGTGCATGAGTGACTGAGAAAAGTAACCCCACTGAAAGACCAAATTCATGTCAAAAGTACTTTATGTAGCTTGGCCACAAAGATAAAACTAAACATTTGGACTTCGGTTAATCACTCATGCCGATACAGACTAGTCTTCCTGATGACAAAAATATCTACATACCAAGTAGCCATTTTGTCAGGCCCATTTCAGTAACACATTCATGAACAGATACCATGTACATTTTTCACAATCAGAAACTGAATCTCAGAAAAGTTCCATGACTAGTCCAAATGCATAACTGTAATAAGCAGCAAAACTGGGAGTCTGGAACCAAGGCAGTGTGAAACCAGATGTATGCTCTTCAAGCCCAGGTTAACTACCTTTTAGTTGCCTGAAGGATACAGATTCAAATGCTTACAGGCTGAGAGAAGAAGCTAACACAGATGGGAAAAAGAGAAGGAAACAGCAGAGCTGGAGCTAGTTTTGAGGGCAGGCAGTCTGACTCAGTGAAGCAGCCCAGATGATCTGAATCAGGCAACGCAGCACATTCATTCCCTAAAACCTCCAAGTGTGTATTTGGAAGGGTTTTTTTTTCACTAACAATTTTGCCAGTACAACTTAAAAGGTAATTATCTGGGAATCAAAGGCTATCTGAAAGCTGAAATTTTCAATATTAAAAACAAATTTATCTAGACATGGTGGAACATGCCTGTACAGCAGCTAACTGGGTAAACCAGGCCAGCCTGGGTGACAAGGGTTCTGTCTGTCTCAGAAAAATACAAATAAAATAAAAACATGCATAGAACTAAATGACAGGCACATTTGACATAAAGTTCTCCTCAGTAACATCAAATGTAAGGTGTGTGTGTGTGTTGATGGTGGTGGTTGTGGTGATGATGAGTTGTATATGTAAAGCAGCGAAAAAATATTCTTTATTTAAATAATTGTTTTTCTTGTTAGTGTTAACTTATTAACATTAAGCATTAAACTATTTGCTTTAAAATGTAGCTTATGGTTTTAACACACTATGAACACTCTTTTGATACTAATTCAAAAAGCTTACGTAATTGAGAAGTTTTCATTCACAACCACACAGATCTAAAAAGAAAATGGATAACACATAAATTAAAATGATGTTTGATTTTTCTTAAATTTCAGTTATGGAGGGGTTATGTATGCACACATGAGGTTGGAGGGCAACTTCTAGGAGTCGATTCCTCCCACCATGTTAATTGCTGAGCCATCTCACACGTGATGACCTCAACTTTTAATGAGAATATTTCATCTTTTTCCTAGGTTATTATCATTTTCGAACTTCAATCTGATACTGAAATTTTGTATCATTAAATCTTACACTTGGATAAATTTGAAGAAATATTTCCTTACCTAAAATGCCTAAAGAATCTGACTCTTGAGGGTCACCTGTGGCATCTAAGGCTAGGTGCTGTCAGCACATTCTAAATAAATGTACTTCTCCAGTAGATAAATGGCATTCTTAAAATTAAAAAAAAAAAGGAATTACACTAAAAACTGTAGGGCTTGCACTGTTTGGGGGCTTTGTTCCCTTGACAACAGTTTCTAAAGAAAAGAAAATCCTGGAATGGAAGTATACACTTGAGGAAATTGTGGGCAACACTTTGAGGTGACTACTGAAGCCCTAACTTCTCAACATTATATATAAGAGCTAATTTTTTTAAGTTAAAATAATTATCAATTCAAGGTAAGGGCAAGACTGAAATTCTAAGATGTTGGAATTCTAAGAGAGTTGGAACAGAGAGCAAACATGGCAGAAGGCATGACTTCTGGGTGTCCCTGCACATCATACACTATGCACAAACTTGCTAACCTCCCAGGAAAGTCCAGAGAACGGGGAGAGGATGATAGGCAAGAATTTAGATCGGAAAAGATAAGCATATTTATAATGAAATATTGACCCAAAGGCCCACCAAAACCAAAAGCAACCTCCTCACCTTATATTAGCTGCAGTATTAAGTATGCACCTGTCGGTATTATTCTCTAATTAACAAAAACATTTTGTTATTATTTGCATTCACAAGTTCCTCTAGTGATTAGATCCAATCATGTAGTCACCACCGAATGCTGTGTTAAAAGCAGGGCAAATTTTCTGGGGGGAAAAAACTGGAAAGGGAATAGTCTCAGAAAAAGTTATAACTATGAATTTAGCATTTCCTGAAAAAATAGAATTTTGTTTCACATTTTACTTCTAACAATGATAAGCTGACCAGTGCTTCCAATTAGTTTATCCTAAGATGACACAAAGCTCTCTTGGACATGCTATGGTACCAAAAGAGCATATACTCAGTACGTAGAGGCTGGGAATTCACTGCACTATGCAATGCTTATTCCAAATCTGGTCAGCAGTTCTGAACGCCAAATGACCCATCTTTAGTACTGATCAGTTAACTAGGAGAATGTAATCATTTCACTAACTACCCACAGTAACTGCCCAAATAAAAACAGGTAGTAAGAGACAACATTCTATTAGAAAAGGAAACAGGGAAATAGACAATGGATGGATCTAATCATGGGAAAAGATAACAAAGACCTAGGATTCTAGCATCTGGCACTAAATGAACTTTTTTGTAAACTGAATGGCGGTTTCCAGAACTGCTCCAAGCATCATTCCTTTGCCAAGGCAGTAAACAGCTTTTATCAGCCATAATGATGGCATAATCCCCGCAAAAAGCAGAGCAACATATGGCAGCGGCCCTGCAAACGCCACCCCAGCAGAGTAGGGGGCTTTTATTACAGCGTCCACTGTGGAAAATCTGCCAGACAGCTTCTCTTTTCTCTCTTCTTCGCTCTTTATTATTTGTTTTTAAACAGGTTATCATCTTCTCTAAACTGATTATCACAATCAGAAATTTTAAACTGATTCCTTTTTCTTAAACACGTCCAAAGACACACACAAAGACCATGTCACATCTAATGATAGATAGTAAAATAAAATGGGGTTGCCAATTTTGAAAAAGCATAAAAATGGTTTTTAGATCTCTAAACTAGAAAACAAATGCCTTTCTTGCAGCACTTCTATTAGCATCAAACACACTGACGTATACACAAACACCCAAGAAGTAAATGCTTTCATCGGATAAGAACAGGCAGTAAGAAATGTAGGTTATAAAAATAATAGAGAGAACACTGCCATACAGCAGATCAGGAGAGAAGTACACAAAATTGCAAAGAAACATATTCTATAAATGATCTTAGTCTAATTTGCTATGCATTAAAACGTGACACTTCATAATATATAGCTATGATCAAAATGATCACAGTGAAGTATTTTTTAGGCCAACATACTGCTTATCAATAAAATTGTAAAAGAAGGTACTCCTATAAAATATCTGCTAATGGCCTGCGGGGTAGACTAATGAATCATAAATCCCACCTGGGTTTGCAGGGACAGACTCCATTTTAACTGACAAGTCAATGGCTGGCCTTTTCTACCTAGGCTCTTGATCTTTCACAAGACTTTGGATAATACTTTGAGTGATGAAGATACAATTTTAATTTAGATTTTAAATGTTATAATGAATAGATCTAGAAAATGAGTTTACTAATTAAAAGGGCAATTATTGTGCCCTGCACATTTAACATCTTGTTATACACTTAGATAAATGCAAACCTTTATTTATTTCTGGCAAATTTATCAGGTGATAGAGCAATCAATGAAGAAGTAAAAGAATGTTAATATTTTTGACATCTTTACCCATAAATAGTTTTTCAGGCTGAGAGATGTATCTAATAGCTCCACTTACTGATGTGCACTACAGTTTACCACAGTGTCTATATTTCTGTTGTCAGTTTTACAGTATCTCCCTTCATTAAACCTATCAAGTTTTCCTTTTGATCATGCAACCAAGGCCAGAAGACAGATATCTTCCTGGAACAGAGCGGTCTGCCACGTCTCTCACAAGACCAGCCTAACCTCCCTATTGATTTTCTCAGCAGTGCAGCCATTCATTGTTTGTGACATTTGCCTGTCGGCTCTTTAACACCCTTCAACCAAATCAATTTCATATTTTTGTCAATGCTCTGCAAGAGGATGAGTAAAACTACACTTCACATGGTTTAAAATGCAGATTTCCTCAGTTTTATTTTTAGTTTATATAAGGCTTCTAAACCTAGTTCATGTGCTTATTTATATTCCTGCAAAACAAAAAAGAAAATAAAGCTTTGTAAAATGTAATTTTCCAATACTCCTAACCTTATTCTTACTTTTTCAATACTTAATTTCTTAATGTAATTTTCCAATACTCCTAACCTTATTCTTACTTTTTCAATACTTAATTTCTTAATGTAAATTAATGTGTATTCCAATCACAACCTACTTTCTCCAGAAGAGAAAGTCATGTTTTCGATGGGTTTGAACATTTTTAAATAACTATGTAAGAAACTATGAAAGGTAATACATACAATATCTACCATCATTACTAAAGGCAACTGTGAGCCTGCACTTGCAATATGCTTCAGACTAAACAACACTGACTACCTTCAGCTGCCAATGCAAAAACTCCTCTTGGTATCAGTTAAAGCAACATGTAAAAATCAAAGATACATATGTTCCAAATTGTGCCAAACCTCTTATCGTTAAGTAATTCTGTAGGATATCATGGAAAGAAATGGGCTGGGAACAAAACCTAAAGGAAGTAGGAGTTTTCTCTCTATTTTTGCTAGCAAATTTAAAATTAATATTTAAAATATTATTTTCTATAATGTCTCTATTGTTAATTATCAAAATAGAGGCCTTTGAAATACATTAGTGATTCATTTAAATGTATATTTTAAAAAGTGAGTCGATGATTCATGGAAAAACCTGATAACTTCTTTGGAGACGTTAGATAGCGTGCATATAATATGTAATTCTCCAAAAGTATAGCAGTAACAAGTGCATAGTTTGTCAGTATATTAGTAGATGTTCTGAAAACACCCTAATTCGTTACATTGCACAGTAAGCAAAAATTAATAAATTACAAAAGCAATGTTCTTAGGGAGAGAAAAGCTCGTCTACTATATTGCAAGGCCTTGATATAACAGAACTGTCACCTACAAAAGCAACTTTAAGTGCAAAGCATTGGTCTCTTACATCTGAATGCATAAAGAGACTCACAATAAACTGACAATTCAAATATCTATGTAGCCTTCAAGGACTAGGATATATATAGATCAGTGTTGCCAAAATATATGCAATTATATTTTGCCAAATCTAAGGCACTATCAGTGGTAAGATGATTGGAGGTGTGGCAGCATACATATGATCCCAGCACTTGAGAGGCTGAGGCAGTATGATAGCCACAAATACAAGGGCAGATTTGAGCTATACAGTCAGTTTCAGTACAGGGCTACAGAATGAAACTCTGGCTCATACACACACACACACACACACACACACACACACACACACACACACACACACAAACTGGACTATGACATGGTTTCAATTTTAAGAGGCAGCCTAACTTCAGAAATGGTAAAATGTTGGGGGTAGGTTGAGTGTCTCAGTACCAGTGAAAAACAATGACACACTAAAGTAACACATACTGTGAGTTCTTCATATGTGCCAATTTTAATTGTGTACATTAAATATTATGGCATAGCACTTTAAGTCACTGAAGGATATGAAAACGACCTTCTTCTGCCTAATAAACTGACCCTCACGTTATCCTTTCATTCCTTATGACTATACTGCTCTATAAAGTACAGCACAATAAATACAACACACACAAGGAAATCCGACTGTATCTGCTGAATTTGCAAATTTATCATTATGGAAATTCATCAACTCAATCTATGGCACATTCTCCACTGCAATGAGAAGAAATCCTTTGTAATTTAGGATAGGTGTCTGAAAACACTCTGCCATTATCGTATGGCATTAGCTTCATTATCCTGGGAAAGCTGATTAATATCTCTAAACCTCAGCTTTTTCACTGATAAAAATCAAAGCTCTAGCATGTCTCCCCAAGACCCTGTGAGAATTAGTAAGTTGAGTGAAGCTTGTCACAATTCTTAATAAAACAGTTGCCACAGTGTATGTGTTCAACAAATGTTTCTGTCCTTCTGCTGAGTATTACATCTCATCTTAAAACCATATGAAAGTTAATGGACACGACTGCAGAGCCTATCATTACACATACACAGGACACTGCTGAAGGCTCTTTGGAAATCATATAAGTCACAGAAGAGTTTGTTCACTGTTGTGTATTTAGAATCTAGAACAAAGCATAGCAAACAAGAAATACTCAGAAAACTTCATTTTGGGCCCACTAAATTTAATGTAACAAAAACTCAATGAGGACAATGTATTAAAATATTATTTTCCTTCCACCTCTTACATTTTAAATATAGTACTGCCCATAACAATGTTCTTTATAGAAATAATCAAACAGCATACTGTAATTAATCCGACTATTTTTTTAAACTATCTCTCATAAGAAGAATAGCACATTTTAAGATGCTGATGGAAAAGCTTAGTTGGTATAGAACATAACACCATTCAGAACAAGGCCCAGGAAATGTGCAAGATCTGTAGTCAAGAAACAATACCAAGCCAGGCCATGGTGTACATCTGTGACAATGTTAGCAGCTGGGAGGTGGAGGTAGGAGGACTGCAGCTAGAGGCCTTCCTGAAGCACGGTGATGCATAGCGAGTCTCAGGACAACCTTGGTTATACTGTGAGACTCTCCAAAAGCTGAAATAACAACAACAATGTGGAATACAAAAGAAAGGGACAAGAAGAAGATGGAGATTGTAACATGAAGTCACTTCAGGTGAGTTGAACACTGTAAGACAATTCAATGTCCATGAGAGTTTGAATGCTCTAGTCTATGTAATATCCAAACCAGAATCAAACTGGAGGCTATTAGTTATCTAAAACAAAAGTGGGACTATTTCACCAAGGTAAATCTACAGAATAAAAGGCTGCCAACAGACTGGACATGAGCCATCAACACATAAGGCCAGTACCTGATCAGTCCAATGTACTTACTGATGCTGCTCCATGCCAGGGCCTGTGTGAGGCATCTGGTTGTACAAAGATAATAAGAAACACACCTATCACAAAAACCCATTAGGGGAGATAACACTTAATTTAGATTGCAGTGATCTATTTGTGCCTCTGCAATTACAACCATCCTCCAGGTTAAATTCATGGGTTAAAAAAAAGATGGAACAAGATAGCCTACCAGCATAGATCCAGTCCCTGGGCCATATTTCGTTCATCTGAACTAATGATAACTGGGAAAGTTACTATAAAACAAATCTAGGATCTTTGTGAGAAAGATGAAAAACATAGAATAAACATAACGAAGAAAAAAACTTAAAAACCTAAATCCTTTGCTGAAAGCTAAGCAATATAACATAAATATTGGGTCATAATTCTTTGGGTATTTTTCACTTAAGTGAAAGTATATGTTGAGGGCAAAATCTTTGATGTCATACTATTTTATAAATTGTTTTATAAAATTAATATATTGAGCATCTTCCATGTTACTGGACATTTTAAAACAAGGCATCAAATCATTAAATTAAATTCTATTACATGGGTATAGTATAATTTAAACAAATTACCTACTGCTGAACATCCCAACCCTCTCCCATTTGTGGCACTAAGCAGTTACTCCACCTCTGGACCATATCCCCAAACCAACTGTTTACACTTTCATCCTATTGGGAAGAACCGTACAAGCAACACCAACAAGTAGCTAATAGGAGAAATGGGGAAAATGTTCCTCCTCATAGATGATCCCAATAATAACAGCACATTTCTACTTTACAGCCCCAGATAAAGTAATAGATGTAAGCCTTGAGCATTAACCGCCTACAACATTAACAAATAGGAGAAAGAAGCAGATGTCAGCACCACCTAGTATAAAAATGAAACATAACACGTAAAGCGCTCCTGCCAAGCAGACAATGAAATCTGATTCTGACTTCACCTATAGACTATCAGACTACAGGAAATACAAAGAGCAGAGGAGAGCATTCAAGTACACCATGACAATGCTATCAGTAAAATCTATAAAGTGTGAAACTACAGGACAAATAGGACAGCTTGTTCAACAACAATAAAAAGCAAGTGAAAGAGAACATGAGTAAACAGCTAAAATGGAGGGGTCAATTGCAACGCCATATTTTGTCTTCATTCTGGTTCAAACAAACTCTCTGGATATGATATCAAGGAATTATTGCTAATACATTGGTATAATAATGTCCATGGCTAAATTATGGTGCTTCTTTAATAACTTGCATTCCTAGGGGTATTTATTAAAACAAGACAGGGGAGGCTGGGCATCGTGGTGGACACCTTTAATCCCAGCCCTCGGGAGGCAAAGGCAGGTGGATCTCTGTGAGTTCAAGGCCAGTCTGGTCTACAAAGCGAATCCGGGACAGCCAGGGCTACACAGAGAAACCTTGTCTTGAAAAAACAAAACAAAAACAAAAAAAGACCCCCCCCTCAACAAAACAAAAAACACGACAGGGTATGATGTGTGCCTTTATCCCAGCACTTGGGAGGCAGATTTGTGTGAATTTGAAGCCTGCCTGGCTAGCCAGAGGTACACAGTAAAACCCTGACTCAAACAATAACAAAAACAAGGCACAGGGAGGGGGGAATATAAATGCATTTTAGTTTTAGTTCAAGAGATAGGAAAAGAAGACAGGCAAAGGAGGTAACAATGGGACATGATTGGTCATGAAAGTTTAGCGATCTATCTTCTGTGGCATGGCTCAAAATTCATATTAGTCAAAATTTAACACAAAGAGGAAGACAGAGGGTATTGCCAATGTGATCATATACACATGCATATATGCACAT
>CAJQZJ010031933.1:0-49216 GCA_907164525.1 Lophiomys imhausi | reverse complement strand
ACAAGTTATCACTGAATGCCAAAAAACAATTTTCAAAACATAGAAATTTCTTTTGTCTGCTCTCTCCTGGTTCTTAAATAGCAATAGCCCTACCAAAACCTCTCTCTGACCATAATCCCAGACTCCTGAAAATACTTGTTTGTTTTCCTATCTCATCTTTGACATGCCATTGACTACGTTGACTAGGCTTTCCTTTCAGAATGGTGTAACTAAGTCCTGTGCAAATAAACAACTAGAAGGCTAATAATTCTTAATTAATTTCTCCTGCTGGTGTCCAAACATGAAACTCTGTGTAGATCTGTGTGGTTAGTCAAAACTTTAAACAGACAAAAAAATAAATAAAAACAAAGCATAAGAAGAGGATTCTTGCTAGAAAAGAGTATCAATTCCCTCTCTTTAGCAATCTAGTAATATATATAAGCTATATATAGGCAAATAAAGTTGAATCAATCTTAATATTCACAACACAGTCAATACTCCAGAGCTTAGCTGTCAGTACCACTAGAGTGTAGCCCTGATAGCAAGAAAACCCTCAGAAATTAAGCAACATAATGTACTAATAATTATATACATTTATTCTCCCAAATTAAAAGCCTTCAAGATTCAATGTTGGATGCCTTTATAGTTAGATTAAAATCATCTAAGGTAGCTAAAAATCAGCATACAATTGGTCAATAATGTAAAATGACTGTGGTTTTCAGAATGTAAAGTATATTGCAAAAAAACTATGATTAAAAAATGCATGGCGTGAATGAAAAGCAAATAAGGTTACTTCTTTATGCTCTCACTATTTACTAATAATTACGTGTTGCTTACATTAAGAGAGAGCAATAAACTACCATCTTCCTTGGCTTACTTTTAGGAATACGAATAGTATCTGTTTAAATGGAATGTAACTCGACTACCTGCCTAACAATCCTAGGCAGTGTGCTACTATTTGTAAAACCAATTTAAAGACAGTCAAACATTGAACCATTAAAACAGCATCAGTCGGAAAATGCAATATACTGTATTTGACATCTCCTTCTTTGCCTCAACTTACAAAAGGGGAATTTTAAAAAGCAATATACCCAACACATACAACAAATCAATCAATCAATCAATCAATAGTAAAGCTTGATTAATGGAGTTTTGTTTTTTTACCATATACAGGAAAAATAACTAAACACAAACTAAAACATGTAAATTATACATATATCTACTTCCACCTTAGCTTTACCATTAAGTCAAGAGTAAAAATACCTTAAATAGAAAGTCTGACAAGAAAGTTAAACTATAAAGAACTGCCAAAATTGTCCCTAATGTATCTGCAATTTTCATTCTAACCCTTATGCAAAATCTATCCTACCATCTACTCCTGCTGTGAACTTCAAAATTGTTTCATCTGCATCTGTGGACGTCTTCATATGTTCATGAAGCTCAGTTACAAGTGTAACAGTTGCAAAACAAAGAATGTAATATAAGTACTAATAGGTGTGATACATTGCATACAACTAAGTTCATCGTTTTCCTTCCTGGATTCTTAAAAGTAATCTGCCCACCTAAAACACCAAGTCCAACATGCTACTGAGGTCTGTTCGGTTGTGTCTTCTACAAGGAGAAGTGAAGCTTAAGGCTATCTAAGTAAAACAAAGTTCTGGTGATGCCTTTCCAGGGGAACTGGTCCCTGCCATCCAGTCTCCCATTGCTCCTTTGAAAAACTGCTACACAAACAAGGCAAAAAGAGATAGGAGAGGGCTGCCGGCTAGAGCCCTCTTCCCCAACTGCAGCCAGGGCTGCGTCCTAGGGAACTGCAACCCAGCCCATTCGCATGAACACTTCATTTTGTATCAAAGCAGAATTGAGAAATAGACTCCAAATTTATTGCAGTTTTTTTCTCAAGATCAGGAGGTGGGAAGCAGAGAATAATCAAAGATGGCGGTGCCCAAAAGCAGCAGCTCTCAACTGGAGAGTGGAAGGAGTAGCTCTGACCCCACCTCGGGGATCTGCGGTCCCACTGCGGGCTACGGAGTCTTACCTGTTTTCTCTTTGATCTCACACAAGACGCTGAAGAGCGCCGGTTTCATTCTGTGACAGTTCAGAGCATGTTTCCTAAAAAAAACAAATAGCAAAACACAAAGGTATTAGCATCACCTATTGGAATAATATGGCGTCTTCCTTTAAGTTAGACCCAAGATTTAAATCCGGCCCCTGGTTTGGGAAAGCTCTTTGGAGCCACGGGAAGCCAAGAAAAACTCGAGTTGACTAGTTAGCAACTGGCGGCAAGCTCTAGCGGCGAGAGCTGCAGCCCGAAAGCAGCGGAACCATCTGCTGGGCCGAGAGCAGCCACGGCGAACTCAGGAGAGACCCGAGCAGGGGGCTCAGATCCAGGGGCCTGGGGTGGGATCTCGTGGACCAGACCGGCTCGGAGGGGACCCCACGCCCGAGCTCCACAGGAAGGGCGGGCGCAGCGGCCGGCCGGTGGCGGCTGAACCAGAGTGGTGGTGGTGGTGGGGGGGTGACAGTTCCACAAAGTTTGCCAAGCGGCCCTCCCTCCTAGAGAACTCGGCGCTCAGCACAGGGACGTGCGGGGAAGCGGCCCGTCACCCCGGACCTGGCCGAGGGGAGCGGACGCCCTGAGTCTGGGCGAGCGGAGAAAGTTGCACTTCCCTGCGGCGCGGCCCGGGGCCCGGCAGGAACGCAGAGCGCACGGGGGTCCGGGCGGGGGGTTTAAATCCGGGGAGGGGGCCGGGCAGCGGGGCACAGACGAAGCACTGACCGAGTCTGTCCCGAGCCCGGCGAGTAACTTTGCCCGCGCGACGGCGGGCACCGCGGGCGGAGAAAGTTCCCGCCCGCAACTGAGGCCCCGGTCCCGGGAGCCACCCGGGACCCGAGCCCGATCCCCGAACGCACACAAAAGATGCTTAATGAGACGACACCAACTTTGCTTGCGCCTCGTCCAAGCTCTGGTCGGTGATGGTCATGATCTGGTGGAGGATGTCGCCGATGTCCTGCTTCCTGCCGTCGCCGTCCGCCCCTTCGTGGCCGTGAGGGGGAGGCGGCAGAGCCATGCCCCCCTGGACCGAGTGGCCGGCCAGGTTCACCCCGGCCAGAGTCTGCAGCATCCTGGATTGATCGTCCATCCCGCCGCGCGCGGGCGGGAGAGGGCGGCGGCGGCGGCGGCGGCGAAGGCTGAGGCGGTGGCGGCGGCGAGGGAGGAGAAGAAAGAGGGGGAAGGGGAGGGGGAGGCGGCCGCGCGCTCCCCGCCCGCGCGGGAGGAGGCGGCCCGGCCCGGCCCGCGACTGAGGAGGGGACGCGGACCGGCGTCTGGCTCGGGCTTCCGCCGCGGCGGAGACTGAGGACAGCGGCGGGCGGAAGCGGCGCGCTCGCCGGCGCCGGCGGAGGCGGAGGCGGCGGAGGCGGCGGTGTCCGCCGCCCTCACGCGGCCGCCGCGTCGCCTCCTCAGCGCCCCGCGCAGCGCCGGGCGGCCCCGCGCAACTTGGTCCTCAGCGCCAGCCGAGTTGCCGGGACGCCGCCTCCCACGCCAGCCTGAACGGTCACCTCCCTCTGCCGCCCGCCGCCGCCTCAACCGGGCGGAATCAGAGCACCGGCGGCCCGGGGGAGGGAGCGGCGGCGGCGGGCGGAGGAGGAGGAGGCCGACGGGCGGGCCGCGGGGAGCGAGGGGGGCGGAGGAGGAAAGTTTGGGAGCGGGCGGGCCGGCGCGGCGGGGGCACGGAGCCCGGTGGAGGGCCCCGGCGGGCCGCACGCCGGGCGGGCAGCAGATTAATGAGGCGGGAGAAGTCGCCGCCGCCACCTCCGGTGCCGCGCACCCAGCCTGCAGCCGCCGCGGACAGGGCTGGAAGGCCGCTCGGCTGAGGGATTGACAGGCTGCCAGTGCCACTCACTCACTGCGGCCCCGGCGCCCGGCGTGGGGCGGGGGCGAGCTGGAGGGCGGGGGGAGCACCGAGATGCCCCGCCTCCTGGGGCGGAGCCGACGCTCATTGGGCCTTGCGTCTCCCGCCGCCGCCACTGGCCCCGCCTCTAGAACTCGGCCCGTCCCTTCAGGCCTCGGCGGTGGGCCCCGGAGAGCGCGCCCTGGCGCCCCGTGGCTCGTCGCGCACGCGCTCCACAGACGGACAGTCCCGGCGGGCAAAGTGTTGCCCCCCACTCCTGCTCCTTTCCTATTATTATTAGCTAGGGATCTGGGGGTAGTATAAAGCACCGGATAAAGTCTCCCCAAAGCCAACAGCGTGGTCCCCCGTTGCGTGAGGTGAGCTTCACGCCTCGGTCAATGCCTGGTACATTTTCCCGCTCTTCTGTCAAGAGGTGGTACCCTCTGGGCACAAGGCCGCGAGCCCGGGGCCAATCGCATTGCGCTCAGCGCCAAACCAGGCGGGACAGAGGCAAGAAAGGATTGTCCCAATTGGAGCGTTCGAAAGTCCTGAGCTGAAACCGGGAAAGAGGATCTCAGAGCCCCGCCCCCTCCTTCGGTCGCCATGGTAACCCAGAAGGTAGTGCTAAGGAGTTGGCGCTGGCCCTAGAGCCTTGCGCTGTCCCTCAAGGAGTGACCAGTTTGACTGGGAGCCTGAGTTCTCGCATGGACGGAAAGGGTAGCTCCTGGAAAGGTCACAAGGAAACACGTCGGCTGGAGAGAGTGAAGTCCAGGAATAATTCCTAAGCTAACTACACTTTGCACACTCTACAAGTCCTGTTGATCTGGGGCTACTCTGGCAGGTGTGCGGAATCTGCGGAGAGCAAGCTGTTAAGTCTCCCAGACAAGTTTGTTTAGAAATGGCTTAGATTTCGCTTATCAATTTACCCCTTCGGCAGGAGTCGACTCCAGCTGCAGATTACATACCTGTAACACCTCTTCATTATACTTCTGCCCTTGAGACTTAAATGGTGTTGGAATCCAGACGCACACCTCTGGTGGAGTCTTGAGGTTGATCTCGATCTCATCTCTCAGGCTGGGGATTCAACATGATCTCATTTTAGACTCATGGAGATCACTCTAGGTTAGGTCTTTAGCTGGTGGCTGTGAAGTCTAAGTGTTCCTTCCTCAGATTCAATAAACTGTCTTACCTGAAACTAAAAATAGAGGTGTGAGGAAATGAAAAATGGCTGTTACTCTGCAGGGTTGAATGTAGGACAAGCAGTTCTTTAAATGCCAGATGGAGACTTGGAATAAAGCAGGCTACTCAGTTCCAGGTTCTTTCCTTCGTATGTTGAGTGTGCTTTTAAATACTCCCCACTGCAAAGCTAACAGCCAAGCTCACAGGCCAGGCAAGCTACAAGCCTTACCAACTGCACAGCTGCTGAGGAAGGAGTTCCAGACAATCTAACCTGCTTAAGTCCAAAGAGCCTCCTCTGAGTTCATTAATATTCTCTACTCCTCTGTGTGTCAAGTTGCTGATTCTTCAAGCCCTCATTATGAGTTACAGACATCATTGATTGGATTTTCTCTACTCTAAACTTGTTTTTCAAACTGTCACCAAATCCTTGCACTTTTTTTTTTTTTTGTATAAAGGAGTGAGAACAAGCAGACAACTCTTTGGGATTCTTCAATGCTGACGATGTGAGAATCACAGAATTTTATCTGAAAAATGCTGTAAGCTCTCAGATTCCTTCCAGCTCTAAAATGCAATGATCCTGTGAGTCACCGTTAGGCCTCCTTCCTGCCCTCCTTCTAGGCTCATAATCTTGACTAATCAGTCATGAGAATGAGGCTAATTAGCAATGGGGATTTATGGTTATTCCTAGCCCACTCCAAACAATGAGTTATGTAAGCAAAGCAATGTATATAAAAATGTAAATAAAATTAAAGAAACACTTAAGCAAATAAAGACAATTGGGAACTATGGGCTATGTAAACAAACTAGAACATAAAAACATAAATTAGAATTAAGGAAGCACTTAAGCAAATGCCAGCAATTAGAAATAAAACAAACCTGTTAAATGTCTGACATCTGCAGCGAGGTTATGGCACACACCTCTAAATTTGTGGTCATTTGGTGGTATGGAACCCTGATACTTCTGCAGTGAGATCAAACAGACCTTTTGCTTAGGAGGCTTCCCATTTGGTTGCTATTAATATGATAAGCGATAAAAGTCAGGAGGTCCTAGCAGAGTTTCCTTCACACCGTCGTTGGCAACTGTAGTTGAGGTATAGTATCATTTTTTTTTAAGATTTATTTATTTCTGGGCTGGAGAGATGGCTCAGCAGTTAAGATCACTGGCTCTTCTTCCAAAGGATCCAAGTTCAAATCCCAGCACACACATGGCACTTCACAGCTCTCTGTAATTGCTGGGCGTCGTAGCACATGCCTTTAATCCCAACACTTGGGAGGTAGAGGAAGAAGGAACCATGTGAGTTCAAGGCCAACCTGATCTGCAAAGTGAGTCCAGGACAGCCAGTACTGGTTACACAGAGAAACCCAGTCTCAAAAAAACAACAACAACAAAAGATATATTTATTTTCATTTTATGTGTATGAGTATTTTGTCTGTATGTATGTCTGTTCACCATATGTGAGCTTGTTGTCCATAGAGGCCAGAAGATGGTGTCAGATTCCCTTGGGAATGGAATTACAGGCAATTTTAATTTGCCATGTGATACTAAGAATCAAACCAAGGTCAAGACTCTTAACCACTGAGCCATCTCTCTCCCCACCCTCTCCCCACCTCCTCTCTCTCTCTCTCTCTCTTTCTCTTCTTGTTCTTGTTGTTTGTTTTGTTTTTAACATAGGATCTTATTTATACTCCAGGCTGGCTTGAACTCACTATGTGTCTAAAGAGGACCTTGAACTTTTGATCTCCCTACCGCTATCCTCTAGAATGCTAATATTACAGTGTGCACTAACTGGTTCATGGTCTGTTGGGGATGAAACCCCAGGCTTCGTGCATGCTAAGCAAGCTGTCTACCACATGAGCTACATCCCAGACCTTAATATTGGAGGTTGCCTTATCTCTGCTTAGTAATGTAAGTCACAGCCATGCCTTCACACATTAATAGAATTCACACACTCCCTAAGTGCCTGAATCTATCTTTGCTGTTTCTAAAGTGGTGATTACTTTAAAAGTCAAGGAAAATGTAATTTACTTTTGGCAAGTGGACACTCTTGAAACATTAACAGTGACAAAGTGGTATTAAGGGCAAGGTATTTTAAGATGTGACTTCAATATATAACATATATAACTGGTTTGGTTTAAAGATGAAAAAATAGAACTTAGCTGGCTAAGAAAAACATTACATTTTCTTTGTGCATATAGGTGTGGTGTATGCATATTAAGTGTCCTCAGGTGTTCCAGTCCATGTGCCCATATAAAGTCCAGAGTAGGACTTCATGTGCCCTGCACTGTCACTCTCCACTTCATTCCTTTCAGGTAGAGCCTCTCACAGACCTTGGAGCTACCCTGGTGGCCTGAAAGCTCCAGAGCTCTTCCTCTGCCCATAACAACACTGTGGCTGCAGGAACCCTCACAACCATGCTTGACTTTTTACTTGAGTTCTGGATATTTGAACTGAGGTCCTCATGCTTACACAGCAAGCTCCCTTCCCCATTAAACCCGAGTTAGGTTTTCTAAGTTGTCATTCTGGAAAGACCGTCTCAGCACTTACTGCTTCTGCTGATTAGTTTTTCACAAACCTAGCCTCACCTAGGAAGAAAGACTCAACTGCAGAACTGCCTCCATCAGACTAGGTTGTGGGCATGTTTATGGGATGTTGTTTTAATTGCTGATTAATGTGGGAGCACTCAGCCTACTATGGGTAGTCCCATCCCTTGAGTAGGTGGTCCTGGAATGTATAAGAAAGGTCGCTAAGCAAGCCAGGAGAAACAAGCCAGTAAACAGAGTTCCTTCATGGTCTCTGTGTTCCTGAATCCAACACCCTGCCTTGAGCTCCTGCTTTGACTTCCTTTGATGATAAACTTTAACCCTTTCTTCCTCCAAATTGATCTGATCAGTGTTTCATTGCAGTAACACAGAGGTAAACTAGAACATTCCTCAGAGTGCGATTGTTTCAGTGTTTGTACTGTGTTAGGCATGAATCTCTAGAATTGGCCTTTACACCTGATGTTTGTGTGACATGATCATCAAAGGGTCACTGGATAACAGTCTACCTTTCTTTTTTTTTTTAAATAATTTATTTTTTATTTCTTCAAGTTACATCTCAATCACAATCCCCTCCCTACTCCCCCCTCCAGTCCCACCCTTCCACCCTCCTCCCCCTCACCCCCCCCATCCTCTTCCCTTCTTTTTTTTTTTTTTTTTGTTTTAGTTTAAGGTATTTATTTTTCCCCCCAACAGCTCTCCCTTTCAGTCCAAATAATGGTTCTTTTTCTTGTAACTATAAATACAATACAAAACAACAGAAATAAATAGGCCACGATTATAAGAGTTATATGGCTTAGCATACATTCCCAATGTCCAGTCCATATGTATTTGGCACCTGACTTTAACATTCTACTATCTAACCATCTCCATGAGTTTAAAGTTCTATATCTAACTCAGCTTTCATACTAACTTGCCTCATAATTTAAAAAAAAAAAAAAAAAAAAAAAAAAAAAAAAAAAAAAAAAAAAAAACAAAATTTAACTATGAGACTCTAGCTATCTATTCTTCAACCACCTCAGAGACCTGAGAGGGATAAATATATCTGATTATATAGGAAGTGCAGGGCCTGCAGCTTCCAAAACTAAAAAATGACATACCAGTGGCTGCCTGGACAGTTCCCATTTTCTCTCCATACATTACAGCATCAATCTTCAGCCATTTGGCCCCATTTCTCTGACAGACATTGGTTGTAGAGCAGGAATTATGAAGGACTTACCTACCCTGTCTTGGCAGAGCTAGGCTGTCGACTTACCTGCTTCCAAGTTTTGTCCTTTTTGGACAGAAGTCTGTCTACAGTTGAAGCAAGTGGTTTTTCTTGCCAAGAGAATGGCTTACCACCAATTTAATCATCTCCCACTGGAGATTCTTCGATGCTCATCTTCTACTTGGAGTAATATAGGGGGTGCTGTCAGGAGCTGACATGTCTCGATATCAAAAAATCTTAAGTTAAGAAAACATCTTTGAATGCCATATTCTGCAGATCTCTTGAGGTTTTTGAAGATGCCCTATCTATCTCTTGTATTTAGATAAGCAAATATTGCTTGTCTCTTAGCAACTTGATTTCTGAGTAGCTTAGAAAATAACTGTGATAGACTGTCATAGTAACTAACAAAATGACACGTTTTCATGACTATTAGTTTCCGTTTCTTAATTATCCTAAACAGTTTATGTCGGTTGGTAGCGAGAGGTCAAAACTTGACATTTAATTTTTAAGTAATACTACAAACAATACCTTTAAGAAGCGTTACCCTTAATTTTGTATCAATATACAAAGATCAATACCAATGTGGCCAAATATAATCTTAATTTTGTATCAATATACAAAGATCAGTACCAATGTAGCCCAATACAATCTTAATTTTACATTAATATACTAGGGTCAATACCATTGTGGCCAAATATAATCTTAATTTTGTATCAATATACAAAGATCAATACCGATGTAGCCCTATACAATCTTAAATTTGCATTAATATACAATGATCAGTACCAATTTAGCCAAATATAATATTAATTTTGTATCAGTATACAAAGGTATAAAGCTATATTCAATAATCTGTCCTTTTTTCTTGTTCTTTCCTATACTATGTCTATGTCCCATTTTTCTCAAGTCTGTTCACTCCTATATAGGAGAGAAAGGAGGATACAGAAAAGCAAAAAAGAGAAGTCCCTGGGTCTAACCTCCAAAACCCATTTAACAAGACCATTTAACAGCTTGTAGTCTTTTCCCCTAAATAACAAAATTTTCTATTATCTATCAAATAACCAAAGGGGGAGAACACCCTCCCCACCTTCTGGGGATGGGACGTTGTTCTCTTAAAATGACTTCCTGCTGATTTGGGACGTAGTAAACCTGTTTGGGGCCCAAATAAGAATGGAAAAATGGTTAAAAATGTTAATAGAATCATTTGATGTTCAGTCCCTTTGTGCTCAGCTATTTAGATGTCCTACGAAGTTCGTAGACAGAAGCTGATCTTCAGAACTTTACTGAAGATCTGGCTGGAGTAGTAACAGTCTACCTTTCTACAATAAGGAATTTTAAAGAGGAAGAGGCAGGAGGATCCATAATTTGAGGCCAGCCTGAGTTACCCAGTGAGAACATTTGAGAGACAGAAGACAGAGGGAGAATAGATTGGGATAGATAATTTCTGAAAATTTTGCTAGAGAGATCCATCATTTATATACTTTGATCCCTCATGGTAATTAGTCCAATGCAGTCTCTTTGTATATAGAAGGCACTGGGGCTAATACATTCATTGCTTGCCTGTCATTTATTGGACCACCTTATTCATGCTACATGATTCATACCAATGGTTATGTGCTTAGTCACAGTCATGGTCCCTAACTTCTGAGCCTTCCAGGAAGAAGAGATGATTTTATTAATAGAAATAAAGCCAGCCAGTCAGCCATGGCTCTTCTGTCCTTGTGTCCTTGTGTCTCCTTCCTCTCTCCATTGGTGAACATACCCCTGATTCTTAGATGGCAACAGGAGCCATCTAGTGATAAGGAAATGATCGTATAAGAATAAAAATCAACATGGCTGGTGCTTTATCTTCCTTTTTTTTTTTTAAAGCTTTTTCGAGACAGGGTTTCTCTGTGAATCCTTGATTGTCTTGGACTCACTTTGTAGACCAGGCTGGCCTTGAACTCACAGAGATCCACCTACCTCTGCCTCCCAAGTGCTGGGATTAAAGGCGTGCACCACCACGCACAGCTGGTTTATCTTCCTTCTAAAACTTATAACCACATCTGATCATGAGGAAAGCACTGGGCAAGTCCCAACTGAAAAACATCTTACAAAATATTTGACCAATACTTCTTGAAGTTGTCAAGTTCATTAAAAATGAAGAGTGTAAAAATTGTCACATACAAGAATAGTCTAAGGGAACCTGATGACAAGACTTGTCTTATAGCCAGGATGGATTCTGGAATAGGAAAATATATCAGATGAAAAAACCAAAAACAAAACTAAGAGAGCTAGAGAGATGGCTCAGCAGTTAAGAGCACTAACTGCTCTTCCAAAGGACCCGGGTTCAAATCCCACATGGCAGTTCACAGCTGGCTGTAATTGCCAGGTGTGGTGGCACATGCCTTTAATCCCAATACTCGGGAGGCAGAAGCAGGCAGAAGGAGGCAGATCTCTGTGAGTTCAAGGCCAGCCTGGTCTACAAAGTGAGTCCAGGACAGCCAAGAATGAACAAAGAAACCCTGTCTCAAAAAACCTTAAAAAAAAAAAACAGGGCTGGAGAGATGGCTCAGAGGTTAAGAGCACTGACTGTTCTTCCAGAGGTCCTGAGTTCAATTCCCAGCAACCACATGATGGCTCACAACCATCTATAATGAAATTTGGTGCCCTCTTCTGGACTGTAGGCATGCCTGCAGACAGAACACTGTAAATACCAAAAATAAAACCATTTTTTTTTTTTTTTTGGTTTTTCGAGACAGGGTTTCTCTGAATATCTCTGGCTGTCCTGGACTCGCTTTGTAGACCAGGCTGGCCTCGAACTCACAAAGATCCGCCTGCCTCTGCCTCCCAAGTGCTGGGATTAAAGGCGTGCGCCACCACCGCCCAGCATAAAACCATTTTTTAAAAAACATTAAAAAAAAAACTAAGAAAATTTAAACTATGAAATTTAACTAATAGCAAAGGTACCTGTTTAGTTAGCATGAACTGTCAACTTGGTATAGCACAAAATTATCTGAGCAAAAATCCTCCATTGAGGAGTTGCTGGGATCAAATTAAACTATGGGCAAGTCTGTGAGGGATTGTCTTGATTGTTAATTTAATTTACAGCCGACTGTGGGCAGTAACATTCCTAGGCAGGAGGTCCTGAGCTATCTAGGAAAGCAGTTAAGTAGCTGTGCGCATGCTAGCCCACACTTTTAAAACCAGGACTTCAGAGGCAGAGGCAGGCAGGATCTCTGTTAGTTTGAGGTCAACCTGGTCTACAAAGTGAGTTCCAGGAAAGCCAGGGCTACACAGAGAAATCCTATCTCAAAAAAAAAAAAACCAAACAAAAAACTGAAAAAGGAAGCAGGTAAGCTTGGGCCAACCAGTGTTCCTCTATGGTTTTTGCTTCCCATTATTGCTCTTTCTATACAGACTCCTCTTAATGATAGACAGCTTATTTCATAAGGATGAAATAAGCCCTTTCTTGCCCTGAGTTGCTTAGGGCCAGACTATTTTGTCACAACAACAGAATGACACTAGAAGAGTACCATATTAATGTGCTAGAGAAACAAGGTATACGAAATGAGAAGCTTCTCATTTTTTTCCTGCAAATTCTTTATAGTAATAAATAAATGTAGTAAAACATTTGCCAAAAGTAATCATGAAGATGGGTGTGGTACCCAGGCCTTTAAACTCAGTGCATAAGAGATGGAGGCAGGAAGATCAAGGTCATCTTCAACTACTTAGTGAGCCAAGGCCTCCTGACTGCTCGAGTTCCAGGGGCTAGCTAGATGGCTCAGCAGGTAAAGGTACTTCCTGGCAAGCCTAACAGCCTGAGTTCAATTCCCATAACCTACATGGTGGAGGGAGAAAGCTGACTCTGACAAGTGGCATATATGATATGACCGGCACCCCACACACAGATACACATTTACATACAGTAAATAAATAAATTAATATAATTTTTAAAATCAAACAAAAATAAATGAGATTCCCAGGAGTGGTAGCGCACACCTTTAATCCCATCACTGAGGAGGCAGAGCCAGGAAGATCTCTCTGTGTTCCAGGCCAGCTGGTCTACATAGTGACAGGGCTAAGACAGACAGGGGCTATGGAGAGACACCCTGTCGCCAAAAACAAAAACCCAAAAAACAAACAATAACGACAAAAAGTTATTAAACACATTATGTAAGGATGAGACCTAGGGAGAGATTAGTTGTCTGAAGGTATTGCTGAGCAACCATACTAAGCCAGCAGTTACCCCTGAATATCCAAGGAAAGGCACACTTGAGTTCAGTTCCTATTGGAAAACTTCTATAGAGAGAGTGTCTGTTGTTTGTAGATAGATGATAGAGGCGTTGTAGGGAGGAAGGGAGAAGTCAAAGAGAGAAAGAAATGAAGGAGGGAGGGAAGAGGGAATAAGCCCAATGCCTAGTACATATTAGGGAGAAGATATTGTATGGGTGTTTTGTTTTGTTTTTGTTTATTTAGCTGAACATAGTGGGTTGTGTCCTATAATCCCATTTACTCCAGAGGCTGAGGCAGGAGGCTTTCCAGTTCAAGGTCCATCTGAGCAACACAAGAAGATTGTATCTAAAATAAAAGGCTTGCTAAGCTCCTGTGTTTTTGTTTTGTGGGTATGCATGTTGTTGTAAGTTTGACTGTGTAGTTAGGTTCATTGGTTGGTTGGTTAGTTTGAGGCAGAGTATCACTATGTGTCCCTGGCTTGCCTGGAACTCACTATGTAACCCAGGGTGGCCTCAAAGGGTAGCAGAGTAAATCCTGAACTCATCATTCTACTTCCAACTCCAAAGTACTAGGGGTACAGGTGTGTGTGCCCTGGGTGCCCTGATCTTTGTATTGATTTCCTGTGAAGTAACATCCAAAACCCATGGAGTTTACCAAGAGATGGGAAATGTTACTGTTCATGAGCTCTTATCTCACTCCTGCTTTTGTGCTAAAGACATAAGCTACCAGCTGGTCACCAGAAAGACCAATGACATGGTTAGAAGGTTGGGTTGTGAGTCAATTCACCATACAACAGAGGGAAGGAAAAGAAGATTGAGTTCAGTCCTAAGGCCAATAATTGAATCAATCAGGCCTACCTACACTGTATTAGTTACTTTCCTGCTGCTATGACAAAATCCAAAAGCCACTTAAGAAAGAAAGTTTATTGTGGCTTATGGTTCTAGTAAGACAGAGTCCATCATAGCAGGGAAAGGTGTGACAGAGCACCAGGAGAAAGAAAACTTTTTTTCTCTTTTCCTTTTTCTTTTATAAATTTATTTATTTATTCATTTTACATCCCAATCGTAGCCCCCTCCCTCCCCTCCTCTGGTCCTGCCTTCTTACCCCCTTCCTCCATCCCCTTCCTCGTCTTCTCAGAAAAGGGGAGCCCTACCCACCATCTCACCCCTGCACATGGAGTCCCATCAGAGCTGATCACTTCTAAGCACTTCCTCTTCCTTTGAGGCCAGGCACCATAGACTCATTAGGGGGAAGTAATCAAAAAGCAGGCATCAGAGTCCATGTCAGACAACCCCTCTCCACTTGTTAGGGGACCCACATGATGACCAAGCTGCTCATTGGTTGTACATGTGTAGGGGGCCTACGTACTCTTGTTTGGTGCTTCAGCCTCTGTGAGCCCTCATTATCTAGGTTAGTTGTCTCTGTTGATCTTCTTGTGGAGTTCTTATCCCCTCCGGACTTTCTTTCCTTTCCTGCATTCTTCCACTAGACACTCTGCATTCCACCTCATGTTTGGCAGTGAGTCTCAGCCTCTGTTTGGATCCTCTGCAACATGAAGGTTCCCATAGGACACTTAAGCTATGCTCCTGTCTGTAAGCATAGCAGAGTATCGTTAATAGTGATAGGAAGATGGCTCTCTTCCTTGGGGTAGGTCTCAGGTTGGGCCAGTCATTAGTTGGATATTCCCTTAATTTCTGATATATCTTTATCCCTGCACATCTTGTAAACAGGGCAAATTTTGAGTTGAGGGTTTTGTGGTTGGGTTGGTGATCCCTCCCTCCTCTAGAAATACTATCTAGCTAGAAGGAGGCCTCTTCAGTCTTGTATCCCCTGCTGCTAAGAGTCTCAGCTAGGGTTACTCCATATTCTCCCAAGGGCCTACTTATCACTGGTCTCAAGTTAGTCTCAGAGTTGCACTCCTCAGTTTCCCATCTTTCTCCCAGCCCGTCCACCTCCCACCCCTACTCTCCCCAAAACTGATTCCCTCTCCTTTTCTTCCTCTCTCTCTCTCCTACCCAGTTCCCTCTCTTCATCCACTTGCACTGTCTTTTCTCTTTCTACTTCTGAGTGAGATTCAAGCACCCTCCTTTCAGCCCTCTTAGTTACTTAGCTTCTTTGGGTCTGTGGATTGTGTGATTATCCTGTTCTAAACGGCTAGTAACTGCTTATGAGTGAGTACATACCATGTTTATCTTTCTGGGTCTGTCACTCAGGATCATCTTTTCTAGTTCCATCCATTCGACTGCAAAATTGATATCCTTGTTTTTAATAGCTGAGTAAGGGGCTGGAGAGATGGTTTAACATTTAAGAGCACTGACTGTTCTTGTAAAGGACCCAGGTTCAAATCCCAACACCCACATGGCAGCTCCGAATTATCTGCAATGGCTGGGCACTGTGGCACACTCCTTTAATCCCAGTACTCAGGAGGTACAGACAGGCAGATCTCTATGAGTTTGAGGCCAGCCTGGTCTACAGAGAGAGTTCCAGGACAGCCAGTACTACATGGAGAAACCCTGTCTCAAAAAAAAAAAGTTTCTATGAACATAGTCAGTCCAAGTGTCCTTACAATATGGTGGGACATCTTTTGGGTACATCCACAGGAGTGGTATAGCTGGGTCTTGAGGAAGAACTATTCCCAATTTTCTGAGAAACCACCAGATTGATTTCCAAAGTGGTTGTACAAGTTGACACTCTTATCAGCATTGGAGGAGTGTTCCTCTTTTTCCACATCCTTGCCAACATGTGCTGTTCCTTGAGTTTTTTATCTTAGACATTCTGACAGGTGTGAAATAGAATCTCGGAGTCGTTTCGAGTTGCATTTCCCTGATGATGAAGGATGTTGAGCATTTCTTTAAGTGCTTCTCCACCATTTGAGTTTCTTCTGTTGAGAATTCTCAGTTTAGCTCTGAACCTCATTTTTTAAATGGATTATTTGGTTTGTTGGTGTTTACTTTTTTGAGTTCTCTATATATTTTGGATATTAGTCCTCTATCAGATGTACAGTTGATGAAGATCTTTTCCCAATTTGTAGGCTGCCGTTTTGTTCTCTTGAAAGTGTCCATTGCCTTACAAAAGATTTTCAGTTTCATGAGGTCCCATGTATTGATTGTTGATCTTAGAGCCTGAGCTATTGATGTTCTGTTCAGGAAGTTGTCTCCCATACCAATGAGTTTAAGACTGTTCCCCATTTCTCTTCTTTTTTTTTTTTAAACATTTATTTATTTATTTATTATGTATACAGTATTTGCTCTACATATATGCCCGGGCAGCAGATCTCAATGTAGATGGCTGTGAGCCACCATGTGGTTGCTGGGAATTGAACCCAGGACCTTTGGAAGAACAGCCGGTGTTCTTAACCTCTGAGCCATCTCTCCAGCCCCCCCATTTCTCTTCTAATAGATTCAGTGTATCTGGTTTTATGTTGAATTCTTTGATCCACTTGGACTTGAGTTTTGTGTGAGGTGACAAAAGTGGATCTATTTTCAATTTTCTACATGCAAACATGCAGTTAGATCAGCACCATTTGTTGAAGATGCTTTCTTTTTGCCATTGTATTGTTTTAGCATCTTTGTCAAAAATCAAGTATCTGTAGGTGTGTGGATCTTTAATCTGATACTATTGATCCACTGGTCTGTTTCTATGCTAGTACCAAGCAGTATTTTTTACGATAGCCTTGTAGTACAGCTTGAAATCTGGGATGGTGATACCTCCAGAAGTTCTTTTATTGTACAGGATTGTTTTAGCTATTCTGGGGTTTTTTTTGTTTGTTTGTTTTTCCATATGAAGTTGAGAATTGTTCTTTCAAGGTCTGTAAAAAATTATGTTGGTATTTTGATGGGAATTGCATTGAATCTGTAAATTACTTTTGGTAAGATGGCCATTTTTACTATGTTAATCACAAACGTTTTTATTCATACACAGGAAATAGAAAGTGTCAGCAGGAACTGGGATGAGGCTATAACTTCTCAAAGTCTACCCCAGTATACTTGGGCTTTCAACAAGGCTACACTCTTCCTAAACATTCCACCATCTCCCCCAACCAGAGCCACCAGCAGAGGAACAAATGTTCAAATATCTGAGTATATGGGGAACATTTTTTATTCAAACCAAGCACAAAATCCTAATGAAAACTCTGGATACTGATGCTCAGTGAAATTTCCAGCTGGGCAAATGCATCCATCTGTCAGGAGGATGGCGAGCGAGCTCATATTCCAGAGAGAGTGGGCATAGGAGTTCTGTGCTCAAGACCCTCTTAGACCTTGACATTGACCATCCTTTTGACTGATCCTGAATTCCATCCTTTACAACAATGCCTTAATCATAAGCATAATGTTGTCTCAAGTTGTGTCATTCCATTGAATTATTGAACACAACCTGAGAAGGGACAGATATACTCAAATTTGGAGTCAACCTGATCGGAAATGGAGATGGCCTGGGGAACCCTAGACTTTTGGCTGGCTTCCATGCCCTTAATTGGATCAAGGCTAATTCAAGCAATTAGCTTCAGAATTTTATCACCAGTGCCCTAGAGATGAACAGAAGATACAGTGTGTGGACAGCTGTAGGAGAAAAGCCAGACCTTCTGAAAAGTCCTTTTCCCTTGACATCAAAATGCTTTCTTACTTTGAACAAGTTCCATGTCTCTGCCCTCCCAAAGCTGAGTCATGTGACTGCAGTTTCTGTCCTTTGGGAAATACATATGGAATTTCTAAGAGTCCTGCTTATAAAAGCCTACCTTAGTCAAGAGCAGTTCCTTCCTCCCTTTTCCCTTCCTCTCCCCAGCCCGCAATGAAGGGCTTGGGCTGAAGGAGTCATCTGGAACCATGAGATGGCCTTGAGAACAGTGGATGTGACCTAAAACAACAAAGCAGGAAATGAAGATCCTGGGCTCCAGGTGGCACATGATGTCACCATCCAAGGGATGATGCCAGCGTTTGATTGCTGTCTCCAGGCATCTCTTACTAGGGAAGGAGTGAAATTGTATCTCCTTTAAGCCAGTGTTGTGTATATATTTCCAGTATATGTAGTCAAACATAAACCTAATACTAAGTAGCAAGGAAACCAGGGTCTAACAGAGAGTACAGTTGTGGCCACTAACATGGCCACATATCAGAGTTATGGTCTGTGGGTCTGGCCAGGCCTACCTAGTGCTACAGGCCTGTAATTCAAGCCATTCACAGGGCCAGGATAAGAAGATCCCAAGGATAATATCTCTGAGTGGGCTAGAAGTGAATTCAAGGCCACTCTGAACTACCTAGTAATAACAGCACAGTAAAAAGCAAAAAGAGGTCTGCCTATGTCTTGGTGGTAGAGCATTTGCCTAACATGCATGAGGCCTGTGTTCAATCCCCAGTATTAAAAAATAAGCAAAAAGAGCTCCAAGAGGACTGGAGTCAGACTGGAGTGAATTTAGACCCTAACTCTACCACTGGTTGGCTACTTGACCTCCATCGTATCACTTCTCAGCTTTCTTATCTGTAAATGGCCAATCTTCACTGCTTGAACTCAAGCAGTGCCTCTCCTCAACCTCTCAAGTATCAGGGACTACAGGCTTATAGGCTCCCACTTGCTTAGCCCTTTCTCCTTTCTGCCTTCATTTCCTTTTCCCTTTTCTTTATCTCTTCCCTTTTAACATTGCCTATCCTTGTCCTATACCTCATCACTTTGTAGATCAGGCTCACCTCATACTCAGAGATCTACCCATCTCTGCCTCCGAAGTGCTGGAACTAAAGGTGGGCACCACCATGCTCAGGTCTCATCTCTCTCTCTCTCTTATTTTTCTCTTTCTTTCTCTCCCTACCTTTTCACCTTCAACAACCTGTTGGTTCACCCTTGAGCCAGCCATGTGGCTCAAACTCCAGTTCTCAGAGTTCTAAGAATTTATTTATTTATTTGCTTATTTACTTACTTATGAAATAGAATCTTGCTATGTAGCTCTTGGTCAGTCTGGAATTCCTATATAGTAGACCAAGCTGCCTCTGCCTCCAACCCACCACATCCAGCTTTTGGAGACATTTATTTATTTAGAGATAAGGTCTCTAGCACAGGCTAGGTTCAAACTCCTTCTGTTTCTGAGAATAGCTTTGAACTTCTGCTCCTTCTGTCTCAACCTCCTTAGTGCTAAGACTACAGCCATGCTGTGATCAAACCCAGAGCATTGTGCGTGTTAAACAAGAACAATATCAATAGGAAGTATCCAGCCCTCAGGGAAACCATAAAGGTAGCCTGACACTCTCCACGGAAAATTATCAATGCCAAGTGAGATCATGATATACTCACCCCTCCACATTACCAAGCCATTCCATGGACTCCTCCTTTACAATGTGTTTCTTAGGCAAACTTACAATCACTTGTCTGGAAGTTTGTAGTACTGAGACTGAAGCTTGGGACTTCAGGCATGCTAGGCCACAGCTGTGCCTCAGAGCGACACCCCAACCCTGAATGTGATGCTGTAGGGACCTCATCTAATTGTAGTCAAACAGCATCTGTACATGCCCACTCTGCAGTCCATCCATGCTGTAGCATCTATCAGAATTTCCTTTTGAGATGAAATAATTGTCCTTTGTATGCATATGACATGTTTTATTCATCTATTATCCATCCATAGACACCTGTGTTGCTATGACTACTGTGAATAGCATTATTCATATATGTAGCAATAGTCATACACAGTATAAAATGAGTGTCTGAGTGTTCCAGTTCACCTCCAGGCTCTCTGTCCGGGAGTGAATTGGTGAATCCTACGGTAAAGCCATCTGTAAGCTCTGGAGAGCCTGCCCTGCTTTCCACAGTTTCTGCCATCTTGTGCTTCCATCCACGATACACCAGAGTTGATCTACTTTTAATTTAACTTCCAGGCACCCGTCTTATACACATGCTCATTTGAAGGCACCGACTAATGACACTCAGCTTTATATTCTGAACTATACCTAGGATATAACGGATTCCTACAAAATACTTGCTAAATAAATGAATAAACAGAATATTTTTAAAAATCACTATCATAAAACAAAGGATGTTCTTTTATTTGAAGCATCCCAAAAGCTTCACCAAAGGTTTAAATAGATGCTGAATGGTGTGCCTAGAGAGATTATTTTTTAAGGTGGTGCATAAATCCCAAGTTTCAGTTCTTCAAAACAAGGAGCCCCATAGCATATTTCTTTTTATCTCACCAACTTCTTGTCAACACCAAGTTCATCTCCTGGTCCTGTTTCTTTTCTAGGCTCACAGTAAAACTGATTTAAAGTAAAAGTTTCTTTAAGAATTAAGCTATGATATGCTGATCGGAAAATAAATTTCCTAAAATTATTTTTTCTAGCCATAAGGGGGCCATCAAAGAGTTCTTGGTGATACTATCTCTTAAGAACTTATGGACGGTTGTAAACTTCCGTCTGTTAGAAGCCACTGCATGGTACTTTTGATGATCTCTTCCATTTTGAATTTCTAGTTCAGATTTAAATACAGAAAAAACTCAAATGAATTCACAAAGGCCTTTTATTTTACCATTACAATTAGTAATGTGTTTATAAGGGAAAATGCCTGTTCAAGTATGTATTTAAGGTTTTATATTAATACAAACAAGCTCCTGGGATATTTTTCTTAAAACTTCTTTCCTACCCTGTTTTGCGTATGCAAGTGTGTGTGTGCATGTGTGTGTGTGTTGTCTATGTAGTGTGTGTGTATGGTGTGTGTATGTGGTGTGAAGTGTGTGTGTGTGTGTGTGTGTGTGTGTGCGTGTGAGTGAGAGAGAGAGAAAGAGAGATGTATGTGTGTGTGTGTGGTGTTAGATATCAAATCCAGAGCTTCACACATACTAAATATGTGTCCTACCATTCTAGCTCCCACCTGTATGTTACTGTTACTTTATAGTAGAACAATAAGGGGGATAAATGGTGAAATGAGTACATAATGATGGTTTACATGAAGGTAGACATTGAGGTTATCTATGTGTGTAAACACAAATGTTATAATGTTTGAGAATTTTTGTTATCTGTAATAATTCATGACTATTAAAAAATCACATCATTAACTCTCTGGACCATGGATAGGGCACTTTATGCAGGTATAATACAGTTTCTCTTCATATACAGTAACATTATACAGACTGAACAGGTTATATATAGGAATTTATATGCATTAGTATATATATATGTGTATATATGTTTGTATTATATATATACATGCAATTAACAATTTTTTAAAACAGGCCTTGAACTTAAAGAGGAGCAAGGAGGGGTATATGAGAGGGTTTGGTGGGAGGAAAGGTAAGGGACAAGTGTTGGAGTTAAATTATAATCTCAAAAGAAAGAAAGGAAGGAAGAAAGACATGGTTTTTTGCTGACAGTTTAAATCGAGAATGTGCAACAACCTAGACTTCTGGAACAAATCTTAATCAACTGTTCAAGGAGAAGTGGAGAAAGCTACTGATGAAAGATAGAAGACAAACCAGGTGACACACACCTTTAAATCCCAGCACTAGGGAAGCAGAGGCAGGTGGACGTATGACAGTTGGAGGCCAATTTGACTTATAGGCTGAGTTCTAGTCTACACAATGAGGGCCTGCCTATAAATAAATGAATGCATACACACACACACACACACACACACACACATTTTAAAGGGGTAGGGTTTGGAATAAGGCAGAAACACCCACAGCTGGACAGCTCCCAGGCTGTGCTGTGAGGCCTTCCTTTTTCTGTTCCCAATGACCTCAGACGTACACATCTCTACCTCTGCAATGAACTACCCCATATTATTCATTATGGCCCTCCTGTACTAGGCATTGGACTCCATGAGAACAGGGACACTGTGAGAACAAGGTTAATGCCATTGGTCCTATGTGCTGGCTCAGAGGAGAGGCTGAATTACATCACTAGGGAAATTGTTTGAGTGACAAAATGAATGGAGAAAATAATCCCGCAGTCTGCATAGCTGGGCTCACTGGCTGACTAGTTTTGTAACTGACCTTACAGAAGCCATCTGAGTGCTAGTGTCCTGTGGATGCAAGGAGGGCCAGTTGAGCTCTGACTGTTCTTTGTAACCAATTGTCTCTGCTGGGCTCAGGATCTCTGGGATTTAGTGATCACAAGAGGAAGAGAAAAGGTAGGAGGGGGTGGGGAGATGTTCCATCTGTGAAAACGGGGTGTCAGTTGTTGGGCATGAGTACAAAGAAGATATAGCCGTGAAGGACCGTGGAGTAGTTTAAGGGTCACAGAGAATGGGACTCTACTTTGAGCTTTGGGCTAAGGATATTGTGATGGTTAGTTTTAATTAGGAATTCAATAAAATCTTGAGTGTCCTGGGAAGAGAATTTCGACTAGATTAACTGAGGTGGGAAGACACCCATTATGGGTGTCTCCATTCCCTGAGCTTTGATTCTGATCTATATAAAAGTAGAGAAGGTAAACAACATGCATGCACGAGTTTGTTCACTCTGCTTTTTTTTTTTTTTTTTTTTGTTTGTTTGATTTGTTTTTCGAGACAGGGTTTCTCTGTGTAACAGCTTTGGCTGTCCTGGTCTCACTTTTGTAGACCAGGCTGGCCTCGAGCTCACAGTGATCCTCCTGCCTCTGCCTCCCGAGGGCTGGCATTAAAGGAGTGTGCCACCAAGCCCGGCTTCACTATGCTCTTAATTGTGGATGTGATGTGCCTAGCTGCTTGGAGTTCCTGCCACCTTGATTTCCTCCACAGTGATGTGCTATATCCTGGGATCATGAGAGGAAATAAGCCCTTTCTCCTCTGAGTTACTTTTCATTGGGGTGTTTTTGTCACAGCAAATGTGGTAGCAAACCAAAATAGGTACCAACTGCCAGAAGGGCTGTGAGTGGAGGGCACAGTGAGTGACATCAGAGTGAGTGACATCAGAGCAGCAGGTGCTTGGCCAGAAGGGCTGGGAGTGGAGGGCACAGTGAGTGACATCAGAGCAGCAAGTGCTTGGCTGCCCTAGGCCAACTTGGACTAGGTGCAAACAGGAAACAAATCTTAGTTGCACTGGATCCTGTTGAGTCTGAGGGTAGGTCCCTTGGAGTCTGCTCAGGACAGGGCTTCCTGGCAGGGGTTGTCAGTTTTGTCTTCCCTTTCCTCTGCAAACACTTGATGTCTTTAACGGCTTTCTCACTTAATGTTCTCAGAACCCAAACACGATCAATTTGGATGCTTCATGTGATGAGTACAGCTGTAGAACTGAATATGAACCAAGGGCAGATCTTGGTACCTTGCAAGCATTACCGTAATTTGATCTTCATAAAGCCCTTTGAGGGCTGGAGCTGTGGTTCAGTTGGCAGACTGCTTGCTCAGAGTTCACAAGGCCTGGGGTTTTGAACCCCAGAACTATATAAACAGGGTGTGGTAGCACATTCCTATAATTACAGCACTTGGGAGGTAAAGGCAGGTCTTCTTCCTTGGCTACACAATGACTTCAGAGCCACCCTGGGTTGTCTGCCTTACTCTCTGTCTCTTTTTCTCTATCAAAAAAATTTGTGTATGTGTATGTGTTGGTTTCTATTCACACATGGGTGTGGAGGTCAGATGTCTCAGGTACTGTTCACCTTGGTTTTTGTTTTGAGGCAGGATCTCTCTTTGGCCTGCAGCTCACCAGCTAGGCTAGGCTGGCTGGTCATGGGGGTGCAGACATCAGCCTCCCAGGGTTAGAGCTACAAGGTTAGAACCATGCCAGCTCTTTAAGGGAATTGAATTTAGGGCCTTGCACTTGCACAGCAAGTACTTCACAGATATACCTCCCCAGCCCTGGTCGACATTTGTATTCCATTAGACAGCTGAGAGGATAGTGTAGAGGTATAGCCAAAGAGATAGAAATGTCTGTTCATATTTTATGGGGCATTGATATTTATTTTGCTCAACAAGTAGTACTTGGTTTGCTGGTTTGTTTTGTTTGTGGTGCTGGGAATTGATGTAGAGTCTCACGAGTGCTTGGTAAGCACTCTGTCACTAAGCCACTGACCCACCCCCAAGTGCTGTCTCACAAGTTACCCAGGTTAGCTTTGAACTTGCCATCCTCCAGCTCCACCCTCTTAAGAAGCCAGGATTATAGGTCTGTGCTGCCAAAGCCTGGTTCAAGTATCAGTGGTTGCCTACCTCAGCAAGGCCCTGTGCTAGGCAGCAGAGCTTAATGTCAATATGACTAAGGAAGTCCCTGCTCTGTCTGGTTCTGAGTCCTGTCCCTAAGGCTTGCTTCTATACATTCTTCATGTTAAAATGTCCAGAAGTTGTTTATCTTTGTAAAGCCACCTTCAACTACTGCCGGGTTTTTTGTTTGTTTGTTTGATTGATTGTTTTGTTTTGTTTTGTTTTGTTTGTTTTTTGCTTTGCTTGTAAATGGGTTTCACCAAGTTGCCCCAGGCTGGTCTCAAAATCAGCATTCTCCAACCTCCATCTGAGGTTTCAACCTTCGTGCTGAGATTTCAGGCAGGGACCACCATGCCCAGTCCTCCTGCACCACTGTGATGACTCCAGCCCTCACATCTGCTGCTAAGGCAACCTGTCTCTCCCCATTGGCTCAAGTAAGAAAGAGGCAGATAGTTGGAGAGGTGAGCATAGGACTTGGTTTCCAGCTTTGACAACAGTGGCTCCCGAGCCAGCATCGGTCAGTGTTCCCAGTCCTGGTGTACAAGACATTCAGGGAAAACTCACTGAGGAGAATGTAATCTACTTCATTCCTACAATAACTCAATGGGGAAGGCGCTATCACATCTCTATTGTAGATGAGAAAATCAAAACTGAACAAAATGAACATTTGTTCAAGGTCAACCAGCAGTTTATAACAATGCCAGTCTTTCAACCTGTGTCTAAGATAGTGTGAGTTTTTGTTTTCTTTATTTTATTATATAAGAAATGTATTTCCCTCACACATACAGAATATAAGGTCTATCTTCAACATAAATTATGCCTCTTCTACTCTGTTTTTTTTTCCCCTCATGCAAAAATTAATGACTAGTTCCTGGTGCGGGGAGGAGGGAGAACAGAAATAAATCTAGAACCACCACACCCCAGGAGCTTTTGTGTATGGAATCCTGGGATCTCCAGCCTGGATTCCACAGCTGTGCTGTTGCTTAGGGCCCACAGTTGTCTCCTGTGTGCATTTCTTGTTGGCTCAGCTTGGTTTTATCCCCTGTGATGCACACAGTAAATGCATGATAAATGTTTGTTGAATGAATGGATTTTACATGTATCTCGTTGAAATATTCGCAGCTCCATTTGATTCACTGGAGTGGCATACCCGAACAAGAAATAATTTTTCTTAATGTGTCCCTTATAAATTGAACCCGACCATATTTGATTAATCTCACATCATGCATTTTTATTGCACCGATCACTCTGGTATCCGGTCAGATTTATTTTAAAAACAGATTCACAAAGGGTGCAGGGCTGGATCAACAGTGTAAATATGTTAATAATAAAAATAATACAGAAGATATTTTACTGGAAACTCTCGCATGCTAATGATGAGTAAATGCATTCCACAGAAATATGTTTGATTTACAAGGCAATTAATTTCAAAAAGATTCACATCCTAGCCCATGTTTTGTATACTTACATAATGAAAACTAAAAATGAATATTCAGGCCATAAAATCAGAGGAAAAACAACAAAATCATCTAAAGGTTCCCAATGTTTTACTTAGAACAACAGCCCGATCATGGAAAATGGTATCATTCTACCATTAAAAGCTCCTAGATTAGAAAGATCCAGCCCCGTGGTTCCAGCTTTCACTTTGCAAAGAGCACTTACTTGCTATGTATACATAGCCTCATGACCAGAAATGCTTTGTGCTATCCAGGGACCAAAGATCCCCAGGGCCTCCCATCACCCAAGGAGACACTTTGGGGTTTCTTGTTCTGGAGATAGCAGTCTCTCATTATGGGAATAGTGAGGCAAGCAGATGTATCTTCTTGCCCTCTCAAAACCACAAGAAATGCGTTTCATTTGCAATTTCATTGCTCAGCCCTCCTGATCTAAGAAAGCTGGAGTTTTCGCTCACACTCTGGGGGCATATGCCTCTCTGGAGGGGGACTCTGCCTGCGTGGTAACTGAGATGGACAGACAGTGGACCTGTCTGGGGTCGGACACCATGAGGATCTCCAACCAAAATGACTGTGACTATTCCCCCAAGGAGTGCTCATCTTCTCAGAGCACCAAAACTACTTCGCCTATTTTACAAGCTTGTATATACCTTTGAATAAAAAAACAAACAAAAAACCAAAAACTTTTCATTTATTGAAAAAAAAAGAAGTGGAGGCTTGAGTTTATTTTTACAAAGGAAATTAATTTCATATCTGTCTTACAACAATTATTCATCTTAATAGATGTGTACAGAAGGAATTATAGCTATTACTTCTGTGTAATTTTTTTTTAAAGTAGAAAAAGAAAAAAGAAGTAGAAAAAGACTGAACTGGACCTTAAACAAATACAAACCAGCTTAATAGCGCAATGACCTCTCTCAAGGAGCAGAACCAGGGAGAGAAAAATAGTAAATAAAAATCTAAGAGCATTGTGCTATGCTAATCCTATTAGCATTATTTTATCTTTAATCTCTGTGGATGGTTAACTGAAAAATAAGTTTCCAATTTAGAAATCCATCAATAAAACAATCTATATCTAATAATAAAAAAAGAAATACCAAAATGAGATAAAATATATGAGAGAGCTGGAGAGGTGGGCCTTCAAGAACACTTGCTGTTCTGCCAGAGGACCTGACTTTGGTTCTGCACCCTCATAGCAGCTCACAAACATCTGTAAGTGTAACTCCATTTTCAGGGACCCAGTTTTCTCTCCTGGCACCACAGGAACACATGTGGTGCATAGATACACATTAAGGCAAAATGCCAATATACTTAATATTAAAATAATAATAATTTTTAAGGTATTGGAATTTTGAACATTTAAATGAACCTAAGTTTAAATGTTCTTGCTGGGGGTGACCTTGACCATGAACAATATGCCTAACTTCTCTAGTTCACTTTCTCATTTCTAAAACGGATGCAGTTACAATAGCTATTTCTCAGGGTTGCTGTTAGGTTCATGCTCCTTTAATGGGAAACGGTGGATGGGGAGGAAGGGGAGCAACAAAACTCAGTGACAGAGACAGAGCATAGCAATGAACCCTGTGTTCAATCCTAACAATATAAGAGAGTGGGGAAGTGGGAGAGAGAACAAAAGAACGCTTAAACCAGGCGTGGTGCTGCACACCTTTAATCCCAGAACTTGAGAGGCAGAAGCAGGCAGATATCTGTGAGTTCGAGGCCAGCCTGGTCTACAAAGTGAATCCAGGACAGCCAAGGATACACAGAGAAACCCTGTCTCGAAAAATCAAACAAAAAAACAAAAGAAGGCTTCAGGTGGGCTTGCTGTCCTGTTCTGTCTGCACACCATCTTGGAGGTAGTGGATCTGAGCCACACCATTTCCTGCACAGGTGTGGACTTCTGATTCTTCATCTCTCTTCTCTAAAGCAGCTTGTCACAAAGTAGAGGGCAAACACAAAGAAGACCAGCAGGACAGGATGGGGCTGGCACAGTTTCCTGATCCTCAGCTTGCTTGCTCATCTAGATTGTATGATATCTGCCAGAAGGCAAAGTATAGTCATTTTAAAGGCATGGAGAACAGGGACATAGAAGGCAAGCAAATGTCACAGAGGAGCATGGAAACAAACCTGTTAGAAAACAGAATGGTAGATAAGAGCCAAGCTGTGTCTTTGCTAGCTGAGAAATTTGGCAGATTCATGTTCTGAAATGAGAACACTGTGAATAAGAATTCTTACCTCAGAGGAGAAGTGTAGGAACTGAAATATGTCACACTTAGGAAGCGCTGCTCCTAGAGCTTCTGGCTACTTTCCTACTGTTTCAGTGTTGAAACAGTCCATTGCCTCTGACTTATCTACAAGGCCTCATACATGCATGTGGGGACTCAAATATGTGTGCAGGGCCTCACACATGCATGCAGGGCCTCACACATTCAGGACAAAGGCTGTACTACCAAGCCACATTCCCAGAACAAGAGACCCTGATCGTTCTTTGAACTAGAAGAAAGGGGAAAATAAAAATTCAAAAATCTGTATTTAAAAAAAATAAACTTTTTATTGTACCCTAATGATGTTTTCAAATCTTTCCTTCATATCATCCTAGGATCTTTAGGGAGAAGGTTTAGACAGAACCTTGGACCATCTGAAGTCCCAGGTAGGGAGAGACTGGCCATAGTGCTGAGAAGGGAGAGTCAGGTTCAAGTCCCTAATCCACATTGTGGGAGGAACACTGGTTAAGCTTGGGGCTTCTCTGACTGATAAGAATGTCAGGTTTCCACATTAAAACTTTTTTTCTTATCTGTTTTGTCATAGTACAAACAACGTTGCTTCCTCAAAGCACCAAATATTTAAGTCCTCCTTGAGTATATCATTACACACCTAGTCTCTCCCTGTGGATAATCACTATGGTGATTTGGGAGGGTGTGGACACAAGTATGTGTGTCTGTGTGTACATGTGTCTATGTGGTTTCTGTTTGAGTATTTACCTTCCTGTGATACTGGGGATGGATAGACCGCTGGGCTTTGGATGTACTAAGGTTGTATTCTACACAGCATGTCATGACCCTGTCAGGAAGATATTATTTCTGCTCTATATGTGGGGAAACTGAGGGTCAAGGAAGCTGTGACCTTACCTACCCATGTCACACAGGTGAATTGAAGCTTTAAGTAGTTTGTTTTGTTTGAAGCAACATCTTGGACAAAGATTTTCACAAAGATTTAGGAAATACAAAGAGGATTAATGTTTGGCCTCCCCCCCCCCATCTCTAAAGTCTCTAAAGACCCTCCATCCAGTATAATGGTCCTGGGAAGATGTTCCTATGCCAGCTAAAGCAGACTCTGAGCCCTTCTTAGCTCCAGTTCCTCTTCTCTAAAACCTGTGAGGTAAAAGCATATATACTTTATACTCTGAGGTAATAATACTCTGAGGTAAAAGCAGAGTGGAATCCTCAGTCTAGGCCAGGGACCCTACATTGAGATCTGTAGAGCCAGGCAGGGCAAGGCAGTGAATACAGCCATTCAGGTATGAGAAAAGCAAACACAAAGGTCATGTGGAATGTTGGCTGCCACCTTGTCTCATCACATTGCCACCAATAGGAGGGCAGCCTGTTGTAGAGCCAACATTGCCTTAGCAGATTTTCTTAAGAACAGTAGAAAATCCCAAGCAAGTGGTGTAAACAACCATGGAGCCATTTCCCTATTTATTATCATGCTAATTCTTATTATATTTATTCATTTGTAGTCACACACGTGTGCGAGCAGACACCTTTCTGGAGACTATTTTTCTCTACCACATGGGTCCTGGGAATAAAACTTAGGTCTTGAGTCTTGGCAGCAAGCGCCTTTACCTGCCAAACCATCTGTTTTTGCTGTTTTGTTTTGTTTGACTTCTGAGGTAGTGTCTCTTTATCATTTTTCTAGGGACTGGTTTTTCACAAAGTCATGTAAGTGATGCTAGTCTCTTTCCCTTCCTCCCTCCTTCCCTTGCTAGGGTCTCATGGATCTTAGGCTGGTCTTGTACTCACTAAGAAGCCAAGGAAGACCCGTCCTTTTAGTCTTCTTCCTTCCAAATGCTGGGTTGCAGGTAGATGCCACTGTGTCTACTATATCCAGTGCTGATGTTTGAACCTAGGGCTTCGTGCATGCTAGACAAGCATTCTACCAACTGAGCTATTTATTCCCAGTCTCTCATCCCTTCTTTCAATAGCCATTACCGAATTTCATTTTCATTCCGGGAATAATTAATTAGCATGCATAATTATCACTCTAGATCATCAATATAGACTTTATTCTTTCTTTCTTTGGTTTTCTGAGACAGGGTTTCTCTGTGTAGCCCAAGCTGTCCTGGAACTCACTCTGTAGACCAGGCTGGTCTTGAACTCACAGAGACCCTCCTGTCTCTGCCTCCCAAGTGCTGGGATTAAAAATGTGCACCACCACAACCAGCTGAGTTTATTCTAATGAGCGTCACCAAACATGTATTGAGGAGTATGTTCACCTAGAACATTTTCATGATCATCGCCATTCTTTTTCATCAAAACATTTGTTGAGTACATACTATGTGCTCCATCAGGGCCAGTTACAAGCTGCTCTGAGGACTGACATTCGCGACACCACAGGTTATTTCTGACCAGGAAAAACATCCAGGTAAAATGGGAAGATAACGGAGTCAAGGAAAGATTTAAAAGAGCACCATTTGGAGACTCAGCTATTTTCTTGGCATCAGGGCCACAGCTGCTCCTCTGGCATGTATAAATTTGAGCCTGGTCAGCATGCATGTTCTGGTGCTCTTTGAAGGTGATGGTAATGAATTGAGATATGGGAAACCTGAAACTGATTTCAAGATGCGTGGCTCAAGGGGGATGCTTTTGAAAAAGAGTCCTGGGAGAAAAGGCAAAAGGAATTGGGGTTACTAACAATGTATCCTGGAGAAGAGAAGGTTAAGGAGAATTTAATAGCCATCTTCAAATATCTAAAGGGATATTGCTCATGTGTTTTAAACATCAGTTCTTGTCTGCAAAGGACAGGGCATGAGGGAATTATCTTAAACGGGAGCAGAAAGGACTTAGATTAGATACCAGTGAAGAAAAAAATAAAACCTAGCTGAAAGGACCCTGAGACGCTGGAAGGCAACTTGATTTCCAGAAGGGTGAATTATTTTAAGAACAGTGTCTTATGATTATTACTGGCAGGAGGGAGGGAGGGTTAAGATCTTGAGGCTTTCAAGTCTGCCAGTCACAAACAGTAGGATCGTCAGCAAATAGTTTCACCTTTCTGAGGTTCCTTTTTCTTGTTGGTTAAATGGAAGACGCTGGTGGGATCTGTGTATTGGCCTGGCTTCAAGATTAGATTAGACTAGCTACAGAAAGCCACTGGTCTGGGGTCTGACCTAAAGGAAAGCTCACCCCGCAATGGATGCCGTCCGTTATTGTTAATCAACTGTGATCTTAGAAGGAAAAAAAATGTTCTACACATAAATACAAGCTCTCTATTCAAGTTTAGTCATTAAACAAACACTGCTAGGTGCTGTGGGGTTTATAGTCGTTCTGAGGTTACGTGCGGTCAATGCTTACAAAGTAAAATAGATACAACTTTTTTGTTTTTGAGACATGGTTTCTCTATGTAGTCCTGGCTGTCCTGGACTCACTTTGTAGGCCAAGCTGGCCTTGGACTCACACGTTCAAGGATTTGCCTTGTCAAGAATCTGCCAGAACTCACAGGGATCTGCCTGCCCCTGCCTCCTGAATGCTGAGATCAAAGGCGTGCACCACCATGCCTAGAAATTACAGACAACTGTGAACTGCCATGTGGGTGCTGGGGTTTGAATCCTGGTCTTTTGGATGAGCAGTCAGTGCTCTTAACCACTGAGCCATCTCTCCAGCCCCTAGATATAATCTTAAAATAATGGAATCATGGGTTCGGGGATGACTCCATCAGTCAAGTGTTCGTGTGCAAACTACGAGGACCTGAGTTTAGTCATCAGCGCCTATGTAAAAACCAGGTGCAGTGGTACACACACCTGTAACCCCAGCAACAGGCAGACAGTGACAGGAGAAGCCCTGGGGCTTATTGGCCTGCCAGTATTGTTGAATCTCTGAGTTCCATGTTGAGAAAGCAATCATGTCTCGAAATACAAGGAGGACACCAGTGAACACCCAAGGTTAGCCTGTAGCCCCCACACATGTGAACACACACACAGGAGAGAGACAGACAGACAGACAGAGACAAAGAGAGAGAACAAAATAAGACAGCACATTTTCTTCTCTTCTTCCAAGCTGTGGATTGGACTAAGGCCCTTGGAGGTACTGTACAAGTATTCTACCACTGAGCCACACTCCAGACTCCAGGAAGGTCAAGTTTTGAGTGAAAGGTAGGTGGAAGAGAGACCTATAGAGGTTCTCAGATGGGAGAAATTGCCACAAATTATGTGGATGAACCAGACATGGTGGCGCACAACCACAATTTTAGCATTTGGGAAACTGAGGTAGGAGGATCGCAAGTTGAAGTCAATGTAGGCTACATAGTGAGTTTTAGATCAGTCTTGGATATGCAGTAAGACTGTCTTATTACAGACAAAATCAAAACAAAATAAAACAACCCCCCAAAACCAAAAATCCAAATCAAACAAATCAGAAAAACAGGTGAGTAAAATTTGAATTCATAGATTGACAAGATGGTTCAAAGTTAAGGTATTTGTCACCGAGCATGAAGAGGTGAGTTTCATCCTTGGACTTCACATAGTGGAAGGAGAGAACCAGCTCCCATCAATTGTCTTCTGGCGTCATCATGGATACCATGGCATATGTGTACACACACAAAGTAAATGCAACAAAATATTAACAGAAAATATTTCAATTCACCAATCTCCAAAAGCATTGGCTCAGGACTAACTTTAGAGTCACCAGTCATTCATTGTCTAGGAGTCTTGTGGTGTTCTTAAAAAATATTTGCAACTTCAGAGAAAGACGGCCATTTGTTTCTGACACTTTGAATATACTTTTTTTTTGGGGGGGGCAGGTTTCATGACAGAGTTTTTCTGTGTATCTCTGGATGTCCTGGACTCACTTTGTAGACCAGGTTGGCCTCGAACTCACAGAGATCTGCCTGCCTCTGCCTCCTGAGTGCTGGGATTAAAGACGTGCTCCACCACGCCCGGCGAATATACATTTTTTAGAAAATTATTAGCATTGGGTAGGGGGCATGCCACAGCACATGTGTGAAAGTCAGGGGCCAGTCTTGTGTAGTCAGCTCTCTCCGTCTCCATCTCTGTGTGATTTCAGGCATCGAAACCACACTTACGACTTGTGTGACAAGTGTCTTTACCTGCTGAGCCATCTCACTAGAGCCTGTTTCAGATATTCGGAATGGTTTCAAGAAGCTGTCCTCTGAAATTGTATTCTAGAAACTTCACTCCATAGCAATTATAACCCTGCAGCACATTTAACTTACTAATATTTATTGAAATATTTTTAGCTGCAAAAACATTTTATGTGCACTATTATTTATTAATGCCCTGTTTTAAAATATTACGCATAAAATTTATTCCAGTGCACATTAGTAAATAAATTATGCTTGTAATTTCTAATGCATTTTTAATTATAAATTTATCCATGTCTACCTTTATTTATGATATCGGTGTCTCACTGTTGAACATACTGTATATTAATGGATACACTGTTAATTATGCATTCTTGGAAGTTGCATTCAACAAAACATTCAATTTTTTTTTTAACATTCTAAGAACTGTTAGCGTCTATTAATTTAGGAGTCAGCACTCAGTCGTAACTAACCTCTGAAATCAGAAAAGTGCTTTAGGAGCTGGTTATAAGGCCAAATTTTAAAAGGGGCTGCATTTACATGTAAATTTAGCTAGCTGGGTAGGTACTGTAACACCAGGCCACTCTTCCATTTTCACCCCAAATACCGAAAAGGAGTTACTTTTTTTAATCTTTACGAAAGATAACAACCACCATGAAAGTGCCAAAGAACAGTATCTAGAGAATGGCTGCTTAGTTTGTACCATGGAGCTCCACTTTAGTGCTGGGGATTGAGCCAGAGTCTCACACACCAACTGCAGGGTACTCTACCCTGAGCCATACTCCTTAGTCCACTAATAGGTCTTTATTACATTAGTGTGCTGTGTGTAAGTGTGTTTATGTGTGTGCGTGTGTACCTGTGTGTGTGTGCATGTATACTTGTGCATGTGTGCTGAACAGTCCTTGTGAATGTCAGAGAGTCAGAGGACAACTTGCAGAAAGTGGTTCTCTTTTTACTAATGTAAAATAATATGTACTTACACAGAGTGTCATGGTAAGAAGGCAAGAAAATAATAAAATAAAATAATAAAATAATGTAAATGTTTCAGGAATTGAACTCGAGTCATCTTGTTTGGCAGCAGTCCCTTTTACCCACTGTACATCTCACCAGCCCATGTGTATTTAAATTTTAGTTCCAAAGTCTTAGGTTTAAGATTATTTTAGTTAGTAAATGTTGCACTCCCCTTCCAACAACCAAAGTGACTTAGAAACAACATAAATTTGTCTTTTTAAAAATTCTTGCTGGGGGTAGTGGTGCATGCCTTTAATCCCAGCACTTGGGAGACAGAGGCATGTGGATCTCTGTGGGTTCGAGGCCAGCCTGGTCTACAAAGTGAGTCCAGGACAGTCAAGGATACACAGAGAAACCAAACCCTGTCTCGAAAAACCTACAAAAAAAATTCTTTAAGTTGAGCGGGGTGTGGGGATGCATGCCTTTAATCCCAGCACTCAGGAGGTAGAGGCAGGCAGATCTCTGTGAGTTCAAAGCCAGCCTGGTCTACGGAGTGAGTTCCAGGATAGCTAGGGCTACACAGAGAAACCCTGCCTGAAAAAACAAAAAACAAAAACAAAAAAATCTTTAAATTGAAGCATTTATATTTGAAAAAAATATATGTAATGCTCTGAACGTCTATACTTCAGGGGGCTTCTTTTGAATAGTCTGAATGAAATTTTGACACCTAATTTACTTCTTTCTGGATTTCTTTGTACCATAGCAGTATAAATAAGTCCCTATGTTTTCCTTAGAGGAGGGGAAACACATTTCAAGAGCAGAAGGTAGCAAAGTCAGCATGAAAGAAGGACATGTACTGAAAGGAATGAAAATTTTAGAGACCCCCCTTGGCAGGCAGTGAAGCCAGGCCTGCTGGGTTCCAGGAACTTAGGTGATCATAAAAAGGGTGGAACCAAGAATGAAGGTCAATCGAGTCATAGGCCCTGGGTTCCAGGAACTGGCTGACCACAAAGTAGATAGCGAAATAAGATTAGGTTCATTCCTGAGAAAAACAAGTATAGGGTGTGTTTCCTGCTAATTAACTAAAGAATGAGTTGGTCCTTTCCACTTGTGATTTCCCCCACCCCCTTAATTTGTGGTGCTCCCCTATAAAACTTTCTCCCTCAGGCAGCTGGGCGTCGCGGCTCCTCTACCCTGCGTGGGATATGAGTTGCACCCTCAGTGCACTGATCCCCCTGAAATAAACCTCTTGCAATTGCATCAAGATGGTCTCTTGCAAGTTTTTGGGTGGCCATGATATCCTGAGTGTCGGGAGAGGGACTTCCCTCCCCCAGGTCTTTCAGTACTAGCAGATTTAAATATAATAATAGTACAGATTTACAGAGCAAGGTGTGCCCATGTCTCTGTGAAGCCTGACTGACTCCATCTTGAAAAAAGATTCCATTTGTATTAAGTTTGACTCAGAGTTGACCTGCAGTTCCCGGAACAACAACAAAATGTACCTGATCTTGCATTCCAGGGGTGTTCCTTAGTGATAACCTGACAGCTCACTCTGAGAAAGCACCCAAAAATTCTAAACAAACTTCTGCTAGTCAAGCTGACCGATAAAGGTATGGCAACAACAACAAGCCAATTAGGGATAGACAGGTTTGTCTATCCAATCCTATGCTAGAAACCCCTTTCTTTGTTTAAGTCCCTATATAAACCCTATATTTTTAGAGTTCCGGGCTGTGTTGGTGAGATTTGGGAGTCCAAGCTCTGAGCTTAAATAAACAACCCTCAGTCATTTACATCTGAGTTAACTCCTGGGTGGTCTTCGAGGTCTCCAGAAACGGGCAGAACATCTCCCAGCTTTGGCAGGGTTCCAGAAGTATGGCTTCCTTGCCACTGTGTTGACTTGCAGCTTCCTCTGTCTGTTTGCTGAAGCCCGCCTTTTCTACACACTGCTGATGCTTATGCAAAATCACATTTGCTAATGCCTCCTCTCAAGCGAAGGTTTGGGCAACATTTCAGTCAATACACACACACTACCAACACCTCCCACAGAAGCTTCTAGTAAATAAAAAGAAACAAGAAACACCCTCTTCCTCATGGCCTGTCAGATAGACAGACTTGTATCCAAAGGGTAAGTGTTACAGTTTGAATCTGAAATGTCTCTCTCAGGCTCATGGTTTGAATACTTGAGCCTCAGTTGGTGGCACTACTGGAAATCAGTCTTTTGTTTATTTGTTTTGTTTTTCAAGACAGGGTTTCTATGTGTATCCCTGGCTGTCCTGGACTCACTTTTTAGACCAGGCTGGCCTTGAACTCACAGAGATCTGCCTGCCTCTGACTCCCAAGTGCTGGGATTAAAGGGGTATGTGCCACCATGCCTTTTGAAGAAAAAAAATGGTCTTTCAGGCCAAGTAGGTATAAGGGTGGGCCTTTGAAAGTTGTACTGACTCTTTTTTTTTTTGGTTTTTCGAGACAAGGTTTCTCTGTGTAACTGCCCTGGCTGTCCTGGACTCACTTTGTAGACCAGGCTGGTCTCGAACTCACAGTGATCCACCTGCCACTGCCTCCCAAGTGCTGGGATTAAAGGCATGTGCCACCATGCCCTGCTCTCTCTGACTCTTTACTCTGTCTGCAGTTTGCTCCAATGTGAACAGACTTTTCCTCACACTCCTACTGCCACACACCTACTACCATACTGGTTTCCTCAACACAGACAGAAACTTCCTATCATCATGATCCCAAATAAATCTTTTCTACTTTAAGCTGTTTCTGCCAAGTATAATGGGTATAGTAACAAAAGTAATTCATGGAATCTGAAAGCCTGACAGATGGAGAATAAGGCTCTGCATGTGGCCTTCCATTGGGAGGAAAGCAACTGTGTAAAAAGATGCAGTCCTAGCTATCTTAGCATGTTAGGACACAAAAGTATGGAACATTTCTGTACACCAGGCACTGTTCCAAGGACTCCACGTATAACTTCTGGAACCCTCACAACAGCCTAAATGAGGAAACAGACCTCAAGCTACAGAGGCAAGCAGCTTGTTAGCGCATTAGCCTCACACCTGGCAGGCTTCTTTGATCTTCTGTCCATGGTCGCCCTATCCCGAGTCCCAGAAGCAAACCAACATCCACTGGCTAACCCAGCTTTTTTTTCTGAGCTGGAGGTGAAGGCTGTGTTGTCTGATGGTCATGACTCTGCTGAGGTATGGGCCTCCTCTGGGCTTTTATCCTCTCCGGCCCCTGGCCCAGCACCATCAGTGTGTTTTCTGTGGGTTTCTTGAGGCCTTCTGATACTACTCGGTCTTCAGGGGCTCAAGTCACTCAGTTGCTTTTTCTTCTTGCTTCCTTGTCTATCTTCGCAATGCTGATCCTTAGGTTCAGAAAAGCATGGGAAATGCCTCCTTGCCTTCTACTTCCTTCTCCTCCTCCTCTTCCTCCTTTTCTTCTCCTTCCCCATCCTCTTCCTCCTTCTATTTCCTCTTTTGTTGCTTGTTTTTTGTTTTGTTTTGTTTTGTTTTTTTGGTTCCAGATTCACTCTCTAGTGCCTAGGACAGACTTAATTCCTAACACTAAGTGCCTGTTGACTGACTAGTGTCTCATAATAGTAGTGACCATTCTTTTCTGTTAGTTATCCACAGGTCAGCTCTGTCCATGTGAGTGACATTAGATCCTTTAATCCTTGCAGTGAAATGAGCTTATTTAGACTTTTGTCAATCCCTTAAAAGGATTTCTTTGTTTTTATGTGAGTATACATGAATGTAAATGTGTTCTCTATGTATATGCCTGTTGCCCATAGAGGATAGGGTAGACTTCAGATCCTCTGGATCTGAAGTTCCAGCTGGGTGTTAGCTGCCGGATGTGGATGTTGGGAACCAAGCTCAGGTCCTCTGCAAGTGCTGTTAACCATTGAGCCATCTCTCTAAATCCTGTCTTCCCTGATTTACATGTAAAGAACTGTGTGAGAGAGGGACAGCTTAGAGTAGTGACTCACAAAGCTACTGAGTGGCAGAGTGGGAGTGATGGGGTGGTGTTAAGCATTCTAAATGTTAACTGGTCCTGTTTGCTGTCTGTTACTTATATTGTCTCTGATTGGTTAAATAAATGCTGAGGACTGAGATTGGGCAAAGACAGAGAAAGGTGGGACTTCCTGAGATTAGAACAGGAAGCCTGCATTTTAGACAGAGGATTAATTCATTCCAGCCACGAGCAGGAAGAAGGAGGACACACACCAGGGGTTAGGAAAAAGAACCTCATTCCACATGGCCAGGAACATCTGCATAGCGTGGAAAATGGCAGTCCAAGGGGACATATGTATATATGGGGTCATATTTGGGTAATAGAATTAAGAGCTAGTTTAGATGGGCCAAGATTGATCAATTCAGGCCAAGGCTTGTTAACATCCATCCTGGGTCTCTGTGTGCTCATTTATAATGGCAGAATGAGGATTAACGGCTGCGAACCAATTAAATGTAATCTAAATACTAGTAAATAATTTAATTAGCCATATTTCTTTCTACATGGGAATTTGATCTTTAGAACCTAACATCTTTGGTAGTCCAGTTGATTTCAGTTTTGGTTTCATGTATCTAGGAGGAATTGTTCTGCCCGGTTCTTGAGACCCCAAAGACCATCCAGGAGCCAACTCTGATGTAAATACATGAGGGTTGTTTATTCAAGCTCAGAACTTGCACTCTCAATACTCATTGACACAGCAGTTTTAGTTGAGAGCCCCAAACTCCAAAAATACAAGGTTTATATAGGGGCTTAGACAAAGAAACAGGTTTTCTGTCATATGATTGGATGACATTGGACTAGTCACGGCTCGTTGTTACTGACTAACCAGCTGCAGTCAGTCAGCTGACCATCTGAAAGTTTGTTTAGACTTTTTGGGTGCTTTCTCAGAGTGAGCTGTCCGATGATGACGAGGGAGCACACCTGGAATGCAAGGTTGGGTACATTTTGTTATTGTTCTGAAACTGGAGGTCAGTTCTAAGTCAAACTTAATATGAAATGTAATCTTTTTTTTTTTTAAAAAGATGGATTTAGTCAGGCATTTAGACAGTTGGGCTTCAGAGTGGGTTCAAAAGAGGTAAAATGAGAATAAAATCCAGAGGGGCCCTGGGGGAGGTTCAGTGGAGCCACAGCTTAGAGATAAGGTCTAGGTTCCATTCCAAACAGGCTGAGAGGACAGAAACCCCTAAACCTTAAAGAACAGACCTAGAAAACTGAACATCCACCCTTGTTCATACCTAATGCTTTACAGAGTGACTCCAGCAGGTCCCTGAAGTAACCATGGTAGTGTGTGTAAGAGTCCACTTGGTGTCTGTGTGCTGCTCCCTTCACCCTTAGTTTTGAAGTAAGAGTGTTGAAAAAAAAGCTAATTAAACTATTTACTAGCATTTATATTATCTTTAATTGGTGTAAATCCTTAACCTACCATTATAAATGAATACACACAGACACCACATGGATCTTAACAAGCCTAGGCCTGGGTTGTACAATCCTAGCCCATCTAAGCTAGCTCATAATTCTATCAGCCAAATATGACCCCATTTTACATTTGTCTCTTTGGACTATTTTTCTCCACATTAAGCTGATGTTCCAGGCCACGTGGAAGGATCTTCTTTAATCTACCCCATGGCATGTCTGCTCCTGGCTTCTCTCCAGTCTCTCTTCCCAAGATGCACTCTATCTATCTCTAAAAACTCCCCTCTCACCTTAGTCCCACCTACCTCTGTCTTTGCCCAATCTCCAGGCCTCAGCATTTATTTAACCAATCAGAGTCAAAGTAAGTAACAGACAGCAAACAGGACCAATTAACATTTAGAATGCTTAACACCACCCCATCATTAGAGACCAATCACATACTGCTTAAGTGAATTTATAGGGTACCAGGTGGTTGGTGACTTTAAATCTGGTGTGGATCCATCAAGACTCAGCCTTATCTGTTGTTTAAAAAGTAAACTAAAGTTGGGCATGGTGGCGCACACCTTTAATCCCAGCACTCGGGAGGCAGAGGCAGGAGGATCACTGTGAGTTCAAGGCCAGCCTGGTCTACAAAGTGAGTCCAGGACAGCCAGAGCTATTACACAGAGAAACCCTGTGTCAAAACAAACAAACAAAGTAAACTAAAATATCCCAGTCATTTGATTTTACCAATGAAGACTCAGGAGCCAGATGCTGGGATGGAAACCTTCTACCTCAGAGAGGCAGAGAAAGCACCCAGCTGACCTTTCTACTCCACCAACGTCCCAGCCAAAAGCTCTTAGCTGAAAAGCCCAGAAGAACCAGGAGGAAGAAGCCTAGAAACAGAAAACCGCTGAAGTCACCCTCAAGGAATGAACTCAAAGGAAGCTCTGAAGCAGTGACCCCCCACACAAGGAACCACTCCTTTCCCACACTGTCTTAAATACCTTCAGCTCAAGTCCCTCCTTTCTGTTTAGTCCTTGTCAACTTCTTCCTTGCTCTGCCTCTTGACCTAGGGTTAATTTTCTTTAATCCTGTTTACATGAAGCTCTTGGATTAAAGGTGTGTGCTCAGAGCTGAGTCACGCCTCTAAAACAGGGCCTTGTTCCATAGTCCAGGCTGGCTTCTGATCCCCTCACATCAGCTTCCCCTGTGCTGGGGTTACCAACGCTGGTGTCACACCTGGCTTGCTGAAATGCATTGTTTGAGAAGCTTCCCAGATTATTTCTCAGAGAAGAACACTAGCAACTCATAATTTATACCTTTTCTATCTCCATCATCGTAAACGTATCTTTTATTTGTCTCTTGTAATTGTCATCTTGGAGATTGACTGCCTCCTGTTGAGATCTGCTTTGGCTCTTCAGTTTAACTGCAGCCATTTTGGTCTTCAGTCTCCATTTTAGGTATAAGATAAAATCACTCATACTTTGTTACTTTGTTACCTTGACACTCTGAAGAGTCCCCAACTGCAGCTCCACTTGGGGCCAATCAAACTAAAGGTCAGTTTAGAAATGCTTTGTCTAGCTAGTCAAAATGATATAGTACTGCCATCCCCTTCCTTCCTACACATGGTTACCTGGTTGTTACCTGGATGCACTTTGTTTCATACATGAACCTGGTTGCTACTTGAATGCAGTTTGTTTCCTATACCAGGTTACCTGGTTGTTACATGGATTTTTTTTTTTTTTTTTTTTTTTTTGTAAATAAAAAGCCTGCCTTGAAAGCAGACCGACATTGAAGTTAGGCTCTGAGACTTCTTGACCCTGGCTGGTCATGCTGGCCATGACCAGTTTTGGAGCATGCATTCAATAAACCATCAATATCTGACTAAGATCGGTGACTGAGTGGTTTGTGCTGCTATTGGACTATATCGTATGGAGGTCCCACTGAGACTGAACTATAACACATCCATCTGCTAACCTAGGCCTAGTCCTGGAAGCTTCTAGCCTCCATACAATCTAATCTAGGCCTAGAATGTTTTTTAGCTGCTGAGACTTACAGCTGAGTAAGCTTACCCTTTCTTGTTCTTTCTGAACACTGGCTGGCTGGTTCAACTCTGCTGTTCTGGCTCAAAGGCCTCTCCAAGCTGACTCACTCAATCTGGCTTCTCTCAGTTTCTCGCTAATTGCTCTGCTTGGCCTCAAACTAACTCTATCAATCTTTTCTAATCTTCTGGCTCTTTCTCATTCTCTTGTTCATTCTTCATGCCACCCCCCTACTCTGGCTTCAACTGCCTCTCAACTCACTGACTCAACCAAAATGACTGAACAGAACTGACTGGAACTCAGAGATGCTTGCCTCTGTCTTCTAGGATTAAAGGCATGTCTGTATTCCAGCCAGATTACATAGACGTAGAAGATCTTTGGATGTGATTTCTGGCCAGAGCAGCCATGTTCTGAATTAAAATTCTTCTGTACATCATGTCTTTCTCTTTTGTACTGTGTGTGTGGGGGGGGAGGGTAGGTGTGCAGGTGTGCACATGGACACCAGCGGACAATATCAGGTATGGTTCTTCCTCTAATGCCATCCAACCTTTTTTAAAATTTTATTTTTCCAGACAAGATCTCACTATGTAGTCCTGGATGGCCTAAAACTTGATCAATAAATCAGGCTGGCCTCAAACACACAGAGATTTGCCTGTCTCTGTCAAGTTAATTTTTTGAGACAGGGTCTATCTCTGACTCTTGGGGATCAACCAATTAGGTGAAACAGACTGGCCAGCCTGCCCCTGAGAGCTGCCCATCTCTGTCTTTTTGGAGATGTGTGTATATACACATATACCACATGTATGTGTACATACATTTGGAGATCCAACTCGGTCTTCACACTTGCATGGCAAGTGATTTACTGTCTCCCCAGCCCTCTGCCACTGATTTCTAGTCCAGAAAGTTAACTATCTTATATCTGGACCAAACTCTCTGCCAGTCCTGAGTATGGTTGTCATCATCACTATCTGTGGGTTAATTTACATTTGTTATGATGTGTTGGGCATTGTGCTGGTATTTATCATACATCAACCAATTTGATTCTCCTAGCAGTACTGAGAAGTTGGAACTACTGTTATTGATGGAAACATCAGAGGAGTTGCATTGTCCAAATACTCAGAGAAAGTTAGAATTGGTATTTGACTCTTTAAAAAAAAATCTTTTTAATGTTTACCATTCCATACATACATACAAAGTATCTTGTTCATACTCACAGCCTCCCCTAATTCATTTCAGATCCACCCCTACCTGCTCCCAAATTCCTGACTAGTACCCTGAGCAGAATATTTGATTTTATTGTGAACCACAAGATTGTGAACTGTAAAAATCTGTTTGTATTGTGGGATGATTCAGCCTTTAATCCTAGAGGTTTCTGTTTACAGTAAACAAGTACTTGTGTGAATCTGCCCTAGACACACTTTAATCCAAGAGTTTTCTGTACACAGGATTAAATAAAGTTAGCACTAGGTCAAGAGGCAGAGCAAGAAACCACCTTATAGAGATTAAACAGAAAGGAGGGACATTGAGCTGAAGGGTATTTAAGACAGCATGGAGAAGGAGAAAGAGGTTTTTAGCTCTGGGATTTTTTCCTCTAGGGTCTTCAGTTGAATAGGAAGATCAGCTGCATGCTTTCTCTGCCTCTCTGAGCTAGTAGGTTATCATTCCAGCATCTGGTTCCTGAGTCATCATTGACAATTAAATGACTGGGATATTTTATATTTTTAAAACAAACCCCCCTCTTCAAAACATTTTTTTGAGTTCAAATTGTATTGCCTATATACTCCTGACTGTGGGACCATCCATTGGAGATGCTTGATCTACCAGGGTCCCACACCCTTAAGGTAAACCGACTCTCCCTCCCCATAGTACCACCAACTGTCAATAGCTCCTCATCTAGGAATTGGGACTGTGAGCACCTCTCCCTTCCATTCTGGGACATTGACTGGCTTGATCTTGTGTAGGTCTTGTACAGGTAACCAGAAGTGCTGTGAATTCATGAATGCAGAGAGCGTGTCATGTCCAGAAGATATTGTTTGTTCCAGACCTCTGACTCTTACAGTCTTTCTGTTTCCGATTCCTTGATGGTCCCTGAGCCTTCCAGAATGGAGGCGTGATGTGTCCCACTTGTGCCTGAGCACTCCATTGACGGTTCATCTCTGCACTTGACCAGTTGTTGAGCTTCTGCACTAACCACTGTCCATGGCAGTAAGAAACTTCTCTGATGAGGTAGGAGAGCTGCGTTAATCCGGGTGTTTTGATAGGAATTTAAAAAGCAGTTTGATGCCATGTCCACCTAACAAATAATAGTTGCAGTGAACTCTTCTTTCTGACATGGAGGTTAAGCTGAAGACTTTTCCTTATAAAAGAAGAAACGGCTTACAGAGAGCTCTGCAAAGGTGAGTAGACTTCAGTCAGCTAACCTGCCCTACACCGGTTGAGGGCAGCACGCATGCGCAACTCACTCTCCAGGATCCTCCTCTGACACGCCCCTCGGGAGTCCGCGGCTTCTGGTTCCTAACTCTGGGGCTTGCGCACTCCGTCCCCAGCTAGAGGCGCCTTCCCAATCGGGGACTTCCGGTACGCCGGTTGTGGTTCCGGGTCGTGGCGCGGCTCCGGGTTACAGGGCTGCTGTGGCCGGCCGGCGGCTGCGGGAACCGGCGAGGTCATGAGGGCAACCCCGGGGCGCGGCACCTGAGCCGGCCGGTAGGATTGCCGGTCCCCGAGGACTTCGTGGGCGCAGGGTTCTCTGCAAGGGGTCGGGAGGCGTGGGGCAGCCGGGACCTCCCTCAGGGACGTGTCCTGGGCGAGGCGGCCCCGTAGTGTGGAAGCAGCTTCAGGTAAAGGTTGCCCCAGCCGCCGCCCCCCGCCCGTGGGACCCTGCGGCCGGCACCTCATCACCGCGCTGCCCATCGGCGCCCGTCGGGGCCGAGCTCAGTGGCCTGGGGTTATCCGTTTCCTGGCCCTTCTGGAGCCTGACAGCTGGGTGTGTGACTTAGGTGAGGAGAGGCTGTGGACCTGGTGGTGTGGGGGCGGGGGCGCCCTTCGCTCAGGTGGTTTCAGGCCCGGAACTGGGCAAGGGCCGGCGCCCCAACTCCACTCTGTGAAATCAAGTTTTCAAAGCACTGCCTGGGCAGTCCTGAAACAGCCCCGCAGATTGTTTTCCTACCTAGAGTGCTGCTGGGAACTTGGATTCCGTTTTTCTGTTTATGGAAGTGACAGGGAATGGTAACGCCCGGGGGCGGGGGGGGGGGAGGATTATAGTTTGCAGAAGTGTGTAATCCAAACCAGAAACTATAAGATGAAACAGGGGCCTAGAAATTTATTATAGATGCCTTTGAATGGCTGCAGATATTTGAAACCGTCACTGTTCCCCAACTCCGTGTAAAGCACCGTATTTGTTATGAACTCCCAAAGGGCCAAGTTCCAAACCTTCCCAGATGTAAAACAGTAATGTGGACAGACACATCAGTTAAAAAGATCGGCATTCACTTGACCAGCAGAAAGGGTGGGTCCCTCTTGTGAACCCACCAGAGCAGAAATAAAGTGCTTGTTGCTCCTATGTTTGGGAGCCACACAAGCTGCAGTGGAAATTCTTGCTCAATGATAATGGCCCCCATCTTTTTCAGACACACCCCCACCCCAAGCTTAGTGGAGTCTGGGGAGGTGCATACTGGGTGGCCTTTTCTTTTTAGCTGCGTGCTCACATCTACCTTCAGCTCCTAAATGCGCATAGTGTCTGAACAGCCTCTATGTTCCTCCTGCAGCAACTGGCTAGCTTTCACAGTTCAGCTTATAAAGGTTCTCACTATGGGCCTTTCCTCTGGTGAAGTAGGATCTCAAACCACTTTTGGTTTGTTCTCAAGTACTTACATTTTTTTAAAACCCTACCCTGGCTAGAAGCTTGCCAGGCTTTGGTTTCTGTTGCGAATGCTTCCATGGTCCAATTGAAGGTGGCTTCACTTAACCAATTAGGGACATCCCAGTTTCACATGATTTATTTCTGCCCCCCCCCTTTTAAAAAAAGAATTATTTTAAAAATTATGTGTGTCCATGTGGGGTTTGTGTACATGTGAGGGCACTTGCCCACAGAGGTCAGAAGAGAGGAAGAGTTTGTCAGACCATTGGAGCTGGAGCCACTGGTGCTGTGAGCTGCACATCGTGGGTGCTGGGAAGCAAGCTTGGGTCCTCCACAGGAGCAGCACTGGCTCTAAACCACTGGACCATTTCTCCAGCCCTGGGGATGATTTCTTACCTAAAACCCTGTAAACACCGGTTACTTACAGTCATTTCATCCAGCAATTATTTATTGAGCATGGATATAGGTCAGGCACTATATGACAGTTGATAAGTAAGAGTTAGTCACTGTGTACAGGGAGTTCTTACTGTGAGAGGGAAACTACTCCAGTACAGGGACAGATGCGGATGTGAGGGATTTTCTGTGATCTGGAAATAGTATGTAGCGAGGACATTTGGTCAAGGGAATGAGCATAATGTGAGATAAGTTTAACTTCAGTTTTTTTTTTCTCATTTAGTTGTTTTAACTAAAGTTTACAAACAGGAACCCGGGGCATAAGTGACATAGCTGATCAGGTCTTGCCTTCTTACCATGACACTCTGTGTAAGTACATATTGAAACAACTTACTAAGAGGAAAAATAAGGTTGAAGCAGATAGTGCAGAAAGTCCTCTAAAGGTAGACAAGGCCAGGCACTATAGCGCAGTCCTGTCTTGGCTGCTTGTAGGCTGAGGCAGCAGAGTACATACACAGATTGTCCAAGGCCAGCCTGGGCAATGGTGAAACCCATTTTAAAAAAAAAACATGTTGGGCTGGAGAGATGGCTCAAAGGTGAAGAGAATGGACTGCTGTTGCAGAGGACCTGAGTTCAGTTCCCCGCATCTGCATGTCAGCTCACAACTCCTGTTCAAGTTTTGGCCTCTGTGGTTACCAGGCAGACACATGGTGTTGATGCACACAAAACACCCATATACATAAAGTTAAAAAAAAAAAAAAAGATGAATCTTTTTTTTTTTTTTTGGTTTTTCGAGACAGGGTTTCTCTGTGTAACCCTGGCTGTCCTGGACTGACTTTGTAGACCAGGCTGGCCTCGAACTCACAGAGCCTGCCTCTGCCTCCCGAGTGCAAAACAATGAATCTTAAAAAGGCATATTATCTCTCATGGCTTGAAGATGGCAGGTGGATGAGTTAATGTGATAGTAGTTTATGGAGGATAGATAGGCATGGTCTCTGGATTTGTGTTTTGTGTGGCATGCCTACCTCACTAGATATGTGTGACCTTTGACAAATTGCTTAACTCTAGCCAGTGTTTTCTTCATCTTGGGGATGGAGTGCTATGGATATTTAGTGAGCTAATGTGGATTAAGAACCTGGTAGAGCCAGGGCTACACTGAGAAACCCTGTCTTTCAAAACCTGAAAAAGCCTCTGGTCTTTGTGCGTGTGTGCGTGTGCGTGTGTGTGTGCGCGTGTGTGTGTGTGTGTGTGTGTGTGTGTGTGTGTGTGTGTGTGTAAATCCACCTGCCTCTTCCAGCGTGTGCCACTACGCCTGGCCAAGCTTCTGGTTTTTACAAAAATAATATAAATAAATGAGTTGGAGGCCAACCTGGTCTATACAGAGCAAGTTCCAGGACAGCCAGGGCTATGTAAAGAAACCCTGTCTCAGCAAATGAGAGAAAGAAAGAACTGGTAGAGCCTGATCACTGGAACCTGAGCTTTCTGCACAGCATTTCAGATTTGCGATTTTCAGGTTAGTGATGCTCATATAGTAAAGTCTATTAAAATGCTCCAAAACTCAGAAAAATTCAAAATCTGAAAATGCTTCTGTCCCCAAGCATTTTGAATAAGGAATTGTCAACCTGCAAAATGTCAGGTCTGCCTAATGATGGCTGTAAGAGCTCTGGGATCTGGTCTCAGAATGTGAGTTGGTTTCCAGTCCAAGTTTGCAAGTCATTGCAAATGTTTCTCAACTGTTAGAGATTCATAGGAAGCCATTGTCCCATGAAATCTTACTCAAATCAAATGACAAGTTTCAGGCATATCACCAGGGTATTGCCATTGCTGTTTTTAGCAGACATTTGAGAGGTAAACTGGAAGAGCTCAAGCCAGGGAGTTGCCAGTTGATAAAGAGTTGGAAGGTTTTCGATTCATTCAGCAGTTCCAGGCAAGATGTAAGGTACTGGGATAACGCTGAGTCCCCACTTTGAGGTCTTTGACATTGCAGTGGGGAAAAGTGTACAGATGAAGTAGTCAAGGTCTGCATGTATGTGCTGCTACAGCTTGCCGAAGAGCAAGAGGGCATATGATAATGGTAGCCAGCAAGGGCTTACTGTGCAGCATGACATCATCTCAAAAGCTGTTTCACATCTGTCCCTGCAAGGGAAGGTGTAAGCATCATCCTGGTGTTACAGATGAAGGAACTAGGGCATGGAAAAGAAAAATAACTTCCAGGGGGGTGGGGCACCACGGTGCAGCCCAGTGGTAGAGTGAGTTCTTAGCATTCGCAAGGTCTCTGGCTTTACTGCCAGGAACCAAAAAGTAACAAAGAAAAAAAAAAGTGCCAGGGGCTGGAGAGATTGCTCATCGGTTAAGAGCACTGACTCTTCTTTCAAAGGACCCTAGTTCAAATCCCAGCACCCACATGGCAGTTCGAAGCTGTCTGTAATGGCTGGGCCTGGTGGTGGACGCCTTTAATCCCAGCACTCGGGAGACAGGCAGGTGGATCTCTGAGTTCAAGGTCAGCCTGGTCTACAGAGTGAGTCCCAGGACAGCCAGGGCTGTTAAACAGAGAAACCCTGTCTTGAAAAACCTAAATAAAATAAAATAAATAAAAATTCCAGAGTTTATACAATTTGGTGTTTTGAGCTAGAGCAGTGATTCTCAACCTGTGGGTTACAACTCCTTTGGGAGTCAAACGGCTGCTACGCAGGGTCAGCTAAGACCTGTGTATATCGGACATCTGCATATCAGATATTTATGTCATGATTTATTAGCAAAATGACAGAAGTGAAGTTGCAATGGGATCATTTTATGTTTGGGGGTTACCACAACATGAGGAATTGTATCAAGAGGTTGTAGTATTCTGAAAGTTGGAAACCACTGAGCTAAAGGATGTCTGCTGGCCTCTTCAGTCCTATACTATCTTGCTTGTTCTTGTGTGGATGGGGGTGCGTTAGAAATGCCACAAGGGCTGGAGAAATGGCTCAGTGGTTAAGAACACTGCCTGTTCTTCCAAAGGACCTGGGTTCAAATAACGGCACCATATGGCAGCTCACAGCTGTCTGTAATGGCTGGGCTTGGTGGCACACGCCTTTAATCCCAGCACTTGGGAGGCAGAGGCAAGTGGATCTCTGAGTTCAAGCCCAACCTGCTCTACAAAGTGAGTCCAGGACAGCAAAGGATACACAGAGAAACCCTGTCTCGAAAAAAAAAAAAAATCCTACGAAAAGAGCTAGCTTTGTATGGAGCTCCAGTGTAATGTCACAGAATGGAGGTGGCCTCTGCACTCAGCCTATCAGCTAATCTACTGTTTAAGGTGGTAGTTTTGTTTTGTTTTTTTTTTTTTTTTTGGTTTTTCGAGACAGGGTTTCTCTGTTTAACAGCTCTTGCTGTCCTGGACTCGCTTTGTAGACCAGGGTGGCCTCGAACTCGCAAAGATCCGCCTGCCTCTGCCTCCCAAGTGCTAGGATTAAAGGCGTACGCCACCACCGCCCGGCTATGGTTTGGTTTTTTAAAATTTGGTGGGGATGTATTTTGCCTGTTAACTCAACTGAAGACTTTGAAAATGTTCTAGTATAGTGAATTACAAGTTTCAGACTCTGAATCTTTTAGAAATATGTTATTCTGATGTTTAGGCCTTACTATAAGGATGCAGTCAGATGTCAGATTGCCAATGATAAAGAAGTCTGTTTCCCCACTGAAGGTATCTTGACCTTGAGTTTCCAGAA